>CM063529.1:44406180-45006180 GCA_032199755.1 Ambrosia artemisiifolia | reverse complement strand
CGTACGTCAGACTGAAAGGGGTTTCGCCCGTACTTGTTTTTGTCATTGTTCGGTGGGCCCATAAGACATTGGGCAATTCATCTACCCAGCCACTTATCTTCTTCCCCAATCTTCTCTTAATCCCTTCCACCAAGCTCCTATTGATCCTCTCCACCTATCCGTTTGCTTGTGGATGCACCACCGAAGCAAAGGATTGGTGGATGTGCAAGTCCTGACACCACTTTTTAAAGGGATTATCAGCAAAGCTAATTGTTTCTCTATCGCTTATAATGGTCTGGGGTAGTCCGAACCTACAGACGATATTTTCCCGTACAAACTTCTTGACTTCTTTACTGGATATCGTTGCTAGTGGTCGGGCCTCGACCCACTTTGTGAAATAGTCTATTGCTACCACCAAAAACTTTATTCCACCAGTGGAGTTAGGGAACGACCTGACTATGTCAATACCCCACTGCTGAAAAGGCCAAGCTGCGGATAAGGGTATCAGTTTGTTTTTTTGCTTGAAGGCTGATTGGGGTGTGTCTCTGGCATTCTGTACACTTTTGAAGTTCAGATACGGTGCTTTGATGCATTCCAGCCCAAAAATACCCCGCATTCATGGCTTTGGCTATGATCATTCTTGGACCGGCATGTATGCCTGACGTGTGCGAATCTTCGAAAGATAAGTTAGTTGTCTGTTGAGAGTTTTCTAACCTCATTAATCAAGGAAAGCAATACCGAATGCACAATACAACTACCGAGACTAGCATAAAGTAGAGCATATCACAAACTATTCAATTTTACCAACTTTGAACGCAAATCTACTACGATTGCCATTTTTACCAAAATAACTCACAAAGATCAACAACCGTGTCAAAGATAAGTAACAACACCATTAAGCTTTTCAAACTCTTTTACGTGTCGAAAAGCATTTCATTATTCGCCTGACTTTAGCCACACCAATACCTGTTTCTAGTTTCATGGTGTAAACACAATAACAATTGAACTAGTATACTACCGATCGATTAACCAGACGTTTTTCAACATTTATCCGATTAACACAACAATAATCATTAACGTTATATGATCATAACCAGAAATCCAACAACAACGAAACATGTTTGCAATATGATCATCAAGATTTAAAACATGAAAAGCGCCAAAATCATACAAATGCAAATATCATACAAACGATTGTTTTTACTACTAAATATTACATATTTTTACCCGTAGGTTACA
Organism: Ambrosia artemisiifolia; assembly: GCA_032199755.1. Lineage (NCBI taxonomy): Eukaryota > Viridiplantae > Streptophyta > Magnoliopsida > Asterales > Asteraceae > Ambrosia > Ambrosia artemisiifolia. Next base: position 45,004,962 of record CM063529.1, on the reverse strand, counting down.
ATACAATACAATATATACACATCACATTTAAGCTAATACAAACTGATTTGAACAAGATATAAGTTTAAAGATCAAACCATAAAATGCTAAATGTGATGGATTAGATGATGATAATGGATTCGGATCACCTCCCGAGCTTGTTATTCGCCTTCACAGCAAGTCTTTAGCTCCAGAAATCGCCAAAATCGTCCCAAATATACCCAATACTTGATCAGTAGCTTCTGCTCTGTTTTAATAGAAATTTTGTAAAAGTGCACGGTCGTGGACTTTATTTTGATCATGACGTAAGCTTACGTGTCAGACAAGTGGGCCACTTTGTTGAATAATATCTGATGAAGTTGCATGGTCATGCACATGGGTTGCACGACCGTGCTGATTATGAAGTTGTCGAGTACATTGTTGCACTGAATTGTGCACTGGTAGTGCAACTGAGCAAAATGAGTATGCACGGTCATGCACTTGGTCTGCAAGACCGTGCAGATCAGTGTTACCGAGAAATATCTTTGCACGAGCTCGTGCACTGGCAGTACAGTCTTATGTTTCCGAGTCTAGCTAGCCTGCATGACCATGCATAAATGTTACACGGTTGTTCACTTTGGTCAGTAGCTACTGATTATGTAGAAAATGTCCGTTTCGTCCAGATTTTGCCTGTTTTCTTCGACTTCATCTTTGGGGTGCCGGTTAAGACCTGCAAAAACAATACAAAGCGATTTAGTACCGAATTCATACAATTACAATCGAAAACGCGCTATTTGGGAGTTTAATCGGGGACTTATATATGTATATTTTAACGTATATCAATGCTGCAGATGTCGCGGTGTATCTCTTGTATAACATAACTGGCTTCTTCCAGGTCAATGCATTTGAGGAGCAGACCTAGGAAGGTCCTTCGATATAGCTGGTCACCAACCATTTGGTACTGCAGAGATTTGACCTTGAGCTTTCTAGCTTTTGCCTTGTCTTTCGGAACAATATCTAGTGTCAGGTACTTGACTATTGGTGTCTTCCAGGTGTGAGGTGTCAGGTGTCGGGGTTATCATTAAGACAACTGCAGCCAAGACAGTGGGATCACTCAATGCTTCAATGTGTGCTTCTTGGTTGATAATGTCAGTTGTTGTAGCTAACTTACTGAGAGCATCAGCTTTCTTGTTCTTGTTTCCTGGTATGTGAAGCACTTGGCATGCTTGAAGTTGTTTCATTAAATTTTTAGCCTGCAATCACAACTAAGGATTATTCTTATTCTTTTTATTGTTGCAATATGCTTAAGGTTCAAGGTTATTCCCATACCTCAGCCAGATACAGAGTCATGTTTGTATCTTTTGCTTCATACTCTCCGGAGATTTTATTTGCAACTAACAAAAAATCGATATGTGAAATGAACTGTATAAGGTAAAATATTTATAAGTTTAAATTATTGGTGAAATTTGCATATAGCAGGGAGTTAAATATAAACTTTTTGTGGTACCTTCTTTACTATGATCTTGATGTCCAGTCGGAGTCCTGCCAGGAGTGCTTCATACTCGGCCTCGTTGTTAGAACTTTTAAAATTCAATCGAATGGCATACAGGAGTTCTTGTCCTCCGACTTCTTTTTGTACCAACCCGGATCCGAATCCCTCAATTCCGAAAGCTCCATCTGTATATAAAGACCATGTTGTCTTGGCTGATGCTTGTGGCTTGGTGACGGACGCTTTAGGGATTTCTACATGAAATCTGCCACAGCTTGCCCCTTGATCGGACCTCTGGTTTTATACGTGATGTCGAAGGCACCTAACTCGATTGCCCATTTAGCCATTCTCCTAGAGGCTTCTGGTTTATGGAGTACGTTAATGATGGGTTGTTCGGTGTAACACCCCGTTTTGTGGCCAAATAAAAATAGAAATGTTTATGCAACTTATAAGGTTGACTAATGAATAGCACGACTAATTGAGGTATCAGAATTTAGTCGAGCCATTAGTATTATAAGATACCGTTTAATAATCATAATAAAATATATTATATTATATTTGAACTCTACTCCGTTTGTAATGAAACTTAGGTTGACGCGTATATAAAAAAATAAGCTCGTCTTAACAGTATAATGGTAAGTTTATAAAACGTTATATTTTAGAAGTTATAAAAGAAAACGAGTGAAGCACCTGAAATTAATTATAATAAGTATATAAATAATGACATATAATTCATGTACATCAACATATATACACACGTGAATATGTGAATGTATAGCAGTATGACTAGTTGTGTACGTGTAAGTGCACCATGAAGCTTTTCATGTGAAAACATGGTGAGCTAGTAAACATGTAAATTAAGCAAACAATGAGAAAGGCACGTGTGTTGGTGTGTAATTGCTTATGAAACCGACGTATAAAAGTCGGTTTATTATAAATAGCGAACCAATCTTATTTACTATGTTCACATCTCAATCTTTTGCCACTATTTGGAACAGGAACACATTAGGTATGGGTTTTAATTCCTCAGTTCAATTCATAATTTTATAGTTTAGTATAATAGCAGAAGCTTAGGGTCACAACCAGAGCAGGTATTAAGATTATTATTAGGGTGGTTATTGGCTAGCCTAGCCTTATTTAGGCATGGACTGATCACCCATGCTTAAACAAGGTAGCGTTAACCAATATCCAACCATGATAATAATTAGTTAGGCGTACCATTACCTAACCTAGGATTATGTAATTTGGTGAGGACCTTGAGATATTGCCTGGTTATACTAGCAAGTGTTGAGCAACTATTAAACACCGTTGAACAGGTGAGTCATCATACTCGTCTTTTAAAACTGTGATAGTATACTCGTCCAAACTGGTAATAAATTAGAATGCTTGCAATATGCATATGTTGGTAGGGGTATATGGGATCCCAGTATGCTTAATGAGGTGTGTCACTCTGGAAAGGGTAATAAAGGGTTGTACCCACAGGCACTTCGTGCTTATAAGGTCCAGCGACATACACCCATACCTATGCGACGGCCGTAGGGGGCACAGCCGGAGGACCGGTATGTCCATTGTACGGTGGTTTGTGACAAGTCAAACGTGGCTTATAATGTCCAGCGAGGCCCAACCTGACTATAAGGGGTCATAAGCCCTTATTGTGTATGCATATAATATGAACTGTGGTCTGTCTTTTAAAATTTTATAGTATGAGCTCACCAGCATAGCTGACGTCATTTTGAGTATACTTATCTCAGGTGAACCGTGGGGACCGCATTAGGAAGTACTTGGACGTAGTGAAGCCTACAAGACCAAGAAGTTTTAAGTTAAGAGTTGTAAACAAATAATGTCTTGTACTCAGATGTTTTAAGTTTTAAATGAAAGTTTAGTTTGCTTCCGCTATAAGTTGTATCAATTGTGCATGATCACCCGGGTTACGGGTGGGGTGTTACAGTTGGTATCAGACCTCCCTCATGATTCCTACGGTCAATAAATTCTTCACATCTTCGGCTATTGGTGTAACGATCCCACATCGGTTGGGAAGGAGAACTAACACTTCTTTATAAGAGGTGGGATACCTTCCCTATCGTGACGCGTTTTGGCGTGGGAATTGCCCTCGACCAATGCAAAATCGGGACATGCCCGGACAATATCGCGATACGGGAGTGGGCTGTTATAAATGGCATCAGAGCCAGGGCCGGACCGTTGTGCCAGCGAGGACGCTGGGCTTCTTAAGAGGGGTGGATTGTAACGATCCCACATCGGTTGGGAAGGAGAACTAACACTTCTTTATAAGAGGTGGGATACCTTTCCTATCGTGACGCGTTTTGGCGTGGGAATTGACCTCGACCATGCAAAATCGGGACATGCCCGGACAATATCGCAATACGGGAGTGGGCTGTTATAAATGGTATCATAGCCAGGGCCGGACCGTTGTGCCAGCGAGGACGCTTGGCTCCTTAAGGGGGTGGATTGTAACGATCCCACATCGGTTGGGAAGGAGAACTAACACTTCTTTATAAGAGGTGGGATACCTTTCCTATCGTAACGCGTTTTGGCAGGGAATTGCCCTCGACCAATGCAAACAGCCCACTCCCGTGCATCGGTTTGGAAGGGGAACTAACACTTCTTTATAAGAGGTGGGATACCTTCCCTATCGTGACGCGTTTTGGCGTGGGAATTGCCTACGACCAATGAAAAATCGGGACATGCCCGGACAATATCGCGATACAGGAGTGGGCTGTTATATATGGTATCAGAGCCAGGGCCGGACCGTTGTGCCAGCGAGGACGTTGGGCTCCTTAAGGGGGTGGATTGTAACGATCCCACATCGGTTGGGAAGGAGAACAAACACTTATTTATAAGATGTGGGATACCTTCCCTATAGTGACGCGTTTTGGCGTGGGAATTGCCCTCGACTAATGCAAAATCAAGGCATGCCCGGACAATATCGCGATACGGGAGTGGGCTGTTATAAAGAGGGCAATTCCCACGCCAAAATGCGTCACGATAGAGAAGGTATCCCACCTCTTATAAAGAAGTGTTAGTTCTCCTTCCCAACCGATGTGGGATCGTTACAATCCACCCCCCTTAAGGAGCCCAGCGTCCTCGCTGGCACAACGGTCCAGCCCTGGCTCTGATACCATTTATAACAGCCCAGTTCCGTATCGCGATATTGTCCGGGCATGTCCCGATTTTGCATTGGTCGAGGGCAATTCCCACGCCAAAACGCGTCATGATAGGGAAGGTATCCCACCTCTTATAAAGAAGTGTTAGTTCTCCTTCCCAACCGATGCACGGGAGTGGGCTGTTTGCATTGGTCGAGGGCAATTCCCTGCTAAAACGCGTCACGATAGGAAAGGTATCCCACCTCTTATAAAGAAGTGTTAGTTCTCCTTCCCAACCGATGTGGGATCGTTACAATCCACCCCCTTAAGGAGCCCAACGTCCTCGCTGGCACAACGGTCCGGCCCTGGCTCTGATACCATATATAACAGCCCACTCCTGTATCGCGATATATAAATAGAATAATATTTATAATTAATATGAATTAATAGATAGATAAATAACAAACGAGATGAGCCCAAGTCGAGTCGAGCTTGAAAAAGAAGCCGAAATAATTGTTTAGTTAATTGTGATCTGTATGTTGTTATGTTAGCTGGTTTAATGGTGGCGATATTGGTGCTGGTCGAAGAAGCCAAAAGGCGAAGGCGGTGGCAAGTTTTTATTTGGTTTATTTTTTTTATTAATCTTTGTGTAAATCATATATTAAAGATTTTATCACATAATATTGGAATTTTTAACCACAGGACATCACTGTGTATAATCTAGTGCCCTAATAATGGTAAGAAATGAAAGAAAGAAAGAAAGTAAAAAAAAAGTGAGAGAGAGAGAGTTACTATTTATGTCCCTGTGTTATAGTTGTTTTAACTATTTAAATCCAAAGTTAAAAAGTTTAACTATTTGCGTGGAAATTAACTATCCAATATAATAATAATAATAATAATATAATGTTGACATGAGCCCGGGTGAGAGTAGCTGTAGCACCAACACACCCAACCAACCAACCCCACTACCACTAGGGAGAGGGAGAGAGAGAGGAAGAGAAAGTAAAGTTATATTTTGTGTTGATTGATTGATGGTGGAAGTGGATACTCTCGATGCCCTTCTTCATCATCTATGCCTCCACCGCTGCTGCTGCTGCTGCTGCTGTTGTTGAAGGCACCACCATCACCATCAGTAAGCTAAATCAGTTTTTGATCGGAGAGAATGCCGGAGTAGTAAGCATCGCCATCACCGCCTTCCTTCTAGTCGCTGCCATGTACTCCACCACTAGGTACCTCTCTCTCTTTCTTTCTTTCCCTATTATTCTTCATGAAACAAACAAAGAAATCCCTTAGATTTAGACTTAGACTTAGACTTAGACTCAGTCAGTCAAACTTTATTTAGATCTATCTGTTTTCTCTTCTCTTCTCTTCTCTTCTCTTCTTAATGATATGATATGATATGAATTTTGAAATGAATGCCTTAATAACCCCCATTACTAATTCTTCATGCCTCCTTTTCCTATTTTGTCTTGTCTAATCTAGATTTATAATCATACCAACGCCACAACAAGTAAGTATGTAAGTAAGTTGAGTTAGTAAGTTGTGTAATTGAAGTGGAACATTTTCTCCTTCCTTTATCTTTCTTTCTTTCTTTCTTTAACTTCAATTTTATACCTTTTTCTACCTCCCACCTACCTCATCCTCATCCTCATTTCTATGATATCTGCCTGCCATTGTCAACCCTACAGGACTAACCATTGCTTACTCAACTGACTTGTCATTATTGTTGGCATTACTTATTATGTTTTTGGTTGTTGATTCTAGGGGACGTCTAAAATCGCCTTGGTCACGTAGGAAAAGAAAACACCCACTCACTTCTCACCAGTGGACAACTTTCTTTACACCACATGGAGGAAACCTTGGACATCCTGTTAAGTTTCTTAAAAAAGTTCGCAGTGGGGTTAGTTACTTACTTACTGTCTTTCCCCTTCCCTTTCTCATCTGCTTTACCTTACTTACTTACTTCACCCTAATAACTTTTATTTATTTATCTGTAGGGCGTTGATGCAAGTATCAGGTCACAGGTTTGGCCTTTCTTACTTGGAGTGTAAGTATTTCTCTTCTAACTATCTATCTATCTAAATTAAATTACACAGAAACATAAACGACCACCTCTTGTGTTGCAACTTCCATCTGCTTTCAACCTTTTTACTCTCCTTTACAGTTACGAGTTGAATAGTTGCAAGGAAGAAAGAGATCAATTAAGAACCCAGGGAAGGTATGTATGCCTCTCTCTCTCTTATTCTGCTGATCACCATCAATTATACTTGATACTATTATTGAACTTGGTTTTTAATATCTGTTTGTTTGTTTCAGAAAGAAGTACGAAAAGCTGCGGAGTCAATGCAGGAAACTTTTGAGGTCCAATACGGGTGAAAGCAGCAGCAGCATTGGGGACTCTGCGGAATCAGAGGATGCTGTCAGTGCCAGGGAGTCCCTTTCTAGTGAGGAAATAAATTCCTCTCCTTTGTGTTCAGACAATCCCATAGATGTTGGTGGTTCAACAAGATTCATAGATCCAAACATTTCTGACTCCGACTCAACCGCCTCAGATTCTTCTCAGGATACCCAACTAAGTCAAACCTTCCCCTCATCAGATACCAAGCTGGAGGAAAACCAAGAGTCAACTGAAGTCCAGTCAAAGCTTCGATTAACAGAAGAAGATTTCTCCACATGGCAGCGCATCATCCGCCTTGATGCAATTCGCGCCAATGGAGATTGGATCCCCTACTCCAACGCTCAGGCACAAGTCTCCAAGGAACGCGCCCTGCGTTCGGCTGAGGCGGTGGGATTAAAAGACTATGAGCATCTGGAAGCATGCAGGATCTTCCATGCTTCACGGCTGGTTGCCATTCTTGAGGCTTATGCACTACACGATCCTGAAATTGGCTACTGCCAAGGGATGAGTGATTTACTGTCTCCAATAGTCGCGGTGATGACAGAGGACCATGAAGCGTTTTGGTGTTTTGTTGGGTTCATGAGAAAGGCACGCCACAACTTTAGGCTTGATGAGACAGGGATCAGAAGGCAGCTGAGCAGAGTGTCCAAAATCATAAAATCGAAAGATTCCCACTTGTTTAAGCACCTGGAGAAGCTGCAGGCGGAAGATTGTTTCTTCGTGTACAGGATGGTGGTGGTGCTGTTCAGGAGAGAGCTAAGTTTTGAACAGACGATATGCCTGTGGGAGGTGATGTGGGCGGATCAGGCGGCAATCAGGGCAGGAATCGGTAAGTCGGGGTGGAAAAGGATAAGGCAGAGGGCCCCACCGACGGAGGACCTGTTGCTGTATGCAATAGCAGCGTCAGTGCTGCAGAGGAGGAAACAGATAATAGAGAAGTACAGCAGCATGGATGAGATAATAAGGGAATGCAATAACATGGCAGGACAACTGGATGTGTGGAAGCTCTTAGATGACGCCCATGACTTGGTGGTTTCGCTTCATGACAAGATTGAATGAGACCACATCATATTTACTTAGCCTCTGCTGCTATTCACTTATTGTAACTTTCTTTTCTTTTCTTCTCTCTTTTGGATGCCCCCAACCTACCCTACCCTGATCAGGACTTTCTAGCAGCCAGCGGCCATATTTACTTTTTTTTCTTTTTCTTTTTTCTTTTATCCTTTTGGTGGGAGGGAGGACAACCTATTGTTGTAGTTTATTTCAAACACATAACAAAATTGAGGATGAATCAACAAACCCAAAATTGAATATCAACTATTATTGTCTGTTGCATGCAACAAAAGTTGTTCAAATTCTTGTTTGTATCGATACAATTTCCTAGTCAAATCAGATATAAATACAAAAGCAAAGCCCATTATGCTGATGTATGACCAAAATGGCGGATTTGGGTTTTATGTCAAAATGAGTTTAACTGCTGTTGTGTGTGTGTGTATGAAATCATCCTTTAATTTCACTTTCCAGGGTTATATATGTTTTTGCTTTTTGATTCATTTTGCATGGCACCTTCTTGGATGTTTCATTTTTAATCAGAATTCAAACATAAAAATAGAAAGCAAGCAAGTTTATTATTCATGGTTGTACATTAAAAATGAAGCAGACTAATTATTGTTGGCATAGGCAAAAGCCAAAGTGAAGATGAAGAGAGGCAGGAGAATCTTAAGAACAAATTGTGAAGTTTTGTAGGGCTTTTGATTAGGAGCAAGAGCAGGCACAGGCGCAGGAGGAGCGTAAGTGTGTTCAAGAGGAGGAGCAGTTTTGTGGAGGTGGCCAATGTAATATTTTTCCATCATGGCTTTAGCATCATCACTATGCCCAATATCCTTAAAATCAGCTGTTGCGTCTTTTCCTGCAACCATTAACCTTATAATAATGTTATATATAATAATAATAACAGTGTAATGCTACACAAGATGAAGGTGAAGGTGTGGATACTAACCAGTTGATGCAAGCAGGACTTCAGTGCCTCCAGGGTGGTCCTCCATAAAGGAAAGGGTGTTACATCATAAACCTGTTGCATGCAGTCAGTTGAGTTGTTAATGGTTGCATTCAAGTGATGCTTATGATGTGTTTCTTACCTTTCCCTGGATGATGAGCCAGCAGTCTTGGATTTGGTTGTGCTTGAAAACTTGATCAGGTACAAAAGTTGTGTTCGTCATACCTGCTTGCTGCTACTTGGTTATGAATCAAGACATGAGGTTGGTTATATTTATATACATACATACAGAAGTAGCTTTTGAAAAGAAAAGCTTTTTTTTTTTTTTTTTTGTATAAAAAGAAATTGCTTATGAAATGCTTAGGAAGTAACGAAGACGGATGGAAGGAAGGGGCTCTCTCTCTGCTGCCCAATTATATAATAGATTCCCCTTCCCATATATAAATTAATTAAATACATCATCATTTTTTAACAAGAAAGAATTCTATAAATATAGACTGTACTACAGGGCAAACAAGAAGCTATAAATCTCAAGAGAATAATATTTTTTTTTGACAAAATTACACGGATGGTGCCTGTGGTTTTCATGTAATAATGCCTTAAGGTACTAAGCAACTTTTTCAACTTCTTTAGGGCCCATGGTTTAGTTTTTGTAACGAAAATGGGTATTAAGGTTTGTTTTTGTAACAGTGTTGGGTACTAATACTAACTATCATTAAATTTTCTGTTAACTTTAGTTAAAGCGATTAAAATGTCTTTTTATAAACTAGAGGGGCCATTATGTATTAAACTTCATTTACAAAACCTTTAGTACCCAAACATGAAACTTTAGATCAACCACAGGGACTAACCATGTAATTAACTCATTATTTTATTAAATGTATTTATTTTTAAAATTTATAATTAAATAAGGAATATTTAATTAAAACATTGTTTTATTAAATATATTTATCCAATTATTTATAAAAATAAATCCAAGTTATTAGATTAATAGTTGTAACCATAAAGAAAACATTTAACTTAATGTTGGATGGACTTGTGTTATGGTTAAAACTATTAATCTAATAACTTGGATTTAACTTATAAAAATGTTTTCTTTATGTGATTGAATTAAGTGTTATTTTTGGCCAAAAAGATGCAAACCCAATTCAAGAAAATTAAAAAAGATAGAAACAAACAGAAGTTGAATTTTTATAAATAAAAAAAATAAAGATTTTTCTTCTTCAAGAACTGGTGGGCTTGGTAGGTTTGGACCTACAAGGTAAAAATCATTTTTGAATTTCATTAAAATCCATAAATAAATTAATAACAATTAGAACCTTTTATCTATTTTAGAAGTGTATTTATTTTTATAAATAATGGGATAAATATATTTAATAAAACAATATGTTTTAATTAAATATTCCTTATTTAATTATAAATCTTAAAAATAAATACATTTAATAAAATAATGAGTTAATTACATGGTTAGTCAATGTGGTTTCTCTAAAGTTTCATGTTTGGGTACTAAGGGTTTTGTAAATGAAGTTTATTACATAATGGCCCCTCTAGTTTATAAAAAGGCATTTTAATCACTTTAACTAAAGTTAACAGAAAATTTAACGATAGTTAGTATTAGTACCCAACATTGTTACAAAAACAAACCTTAATACCCATTTTCGTTACAAAAACTAAACCATGGGCCCTAAAGAAGTTAAAACAGTTGCTTAGTACCTTAAGGCGTTATTACATGAAAACCACATGCACCATTCATGTAATTTTGTCTATTTTTTTCTCGCACTTGACTTGTCTATCCAAACTCCCCACATCCTTCCTAAACCGCATCAACTTTACTCACTTTTCACTATTACTCCAACCTCACATGAGCCGTGATACTCATGTCTTAATTTGGTCATCCGTTTGATTTGGTCTTTTGCCATATATTATTTTACATGTGTCAACTAATCCCTAAAAACAAATTTCAACGCTTGTAGCACTTCCAAATCTACTTGATTGCCCTTTTTTATTCATCTGTCTCAACATCATCCACAGTGTGACTGACATTTGGGGTCCCTCGCCCATTGTTAGTTACACTAAGTTGATGAATGATTTTAGTTGCATGTACTCTTTAAAAAGGCTCCAGCCTCTAGTGATACGAATCTCATTAACATGTACAACCACATAACAAGTTATCGAATCTAAAAAACAAATATTGAAATGTAAGAGATATGGAATGAAACCAAAAGTCATGAGAGAGCTTGGAAAACCAACCTCCAGGGTTTGCTTAAGGCCATTAAGAGTTTTCAGTATGTGTATATGTATAACTTTTTAGGATGGCAAAATAAGATAAGTGGTGAACATGTCAAGGCGTAGTAAAAAAGGTTGAATGATTGAACAATTGTTTTATGTCTTGTCATCACTGTGAGGAATATACAAAGATAGGCTTGTCGAAAGTGGATTGGATAGTAACGGCACCCACATGAAACATACAAACAAATGACATATATATTATGTAATACAAGTGAAGCGATGTTTTTAATTTAAAACTTAAAAGAGACATTACATCAATATAGATCTAGGGACTCAAGCACCCTGCGAGCTTGGATGTGAAGAGCCATGAGTCGTTGATCAGGATCAAGAGTGGAACCAAACTGACTTGCTGCCCATATCAAAGACGCAGATTTCTCACCCAGGAGACGCCTTATGTCATCATGTATGCCTGCCATGGGTGCTCCTTCTCTCCCATTTACATGCCCAATTAATAGCAACAAGAACTCTCCACATTTCATCCTGAAATATGCTAGTTCTAGTTAACAATACGGTAGCTGTCTGTGTCTACTCTAGAGATAGGTGTTGGCTTGGCTGTGTAATAAAATAACACATTATTTTCACCTAGTTCAATTATCGTCATTGATTTTCAAGTTAACAATGCGGTAGCCCTTAATACTAGCTACTGGAATTTCCCATCTCATATAACTAGCAAGTCTCTTCTTAAGCTTTGATACTTGTTAGCCAACTACAAAATACTCACTCTTTTATAACATCAAATTATAATCACACCTACAAAGGTAGTCCAGAAAAGAAAAGAAAAGCACACCGTATGAAAATGCATTTTATTAGTTATACTCTTTTATAACATCAAGTTTACCCAACATTCAAAAGAGTTTGGAATTAATTTAGAACAGACCTTTTCAATGGGGGACAGATTCAATTGGTTGTAAGCTCAAAAAGTAAGTAAAGTAAAGTAAAGGTAAGAAATTATTACCTCAAATGATCGTCAAGTTGTTTGTCTGTGATAAGCAATGCAACTTGTTGAATACCATTACATTTCTGAAAATCCAATTGATTAAGGGAAGAGGAGGAGGAGGAGTCCTCCTCCTCCAACAATATGGAGATAAGAGCATCTAAGCAGGCGGCTTGCAGAACCACACCTCCTCCTCCTCCTCGGGTGGCTAAGATATTGATTAAGACCTCAACAGCGTTGAAGCGATGGGAGAGAAGGATGCTGTCTCTGTGGAGGAGACAGCAACCTTCCAGGACTCTGAGGGCAAGGGAGACTTCAGTGTCGGAGGAAGGGCTGGTGATCTTCAAGGGCTGGATGCTGAAAATGTGATCAACATCCTTAAGATCTTGTTGAGGTTGAGGTTGATGTAAGGAGTGTTTGAAGAGGACAGGGAGAAGCTGTAGATCTGGAAGGGATTGGGTGTAGGAGAAGAGGGAAATGGTGGAATCAGAAGCAGAGATTGATCGAAGGAAGCTGAGGATGCTGCGGAGCCCGCGGACTCGTAAGAAAGAGAAATCGGAGCGGGCGTCACGGAGTCCGGTGCGTAGGGCTAGGGTTACCTCTCTGTACAATCTCTCCTCCTCTAGTGATCGACCCAGATCACTCACCATTCTACTACTATTACTATTACTAGTTGATGATGATGATGATGATGATTTCTCCTCCTCTTCTTCTTCTTCACTCCTCCAAAACGCCTTTTTCAGATTCATCTTCTTCCCCCAATATTCATTCCCCCATCTTTCCTTCTAACTTTTTTTATTATATTATATGGACAGACCACTCGACTCGACTCCACTCGATACCAAAGCCCAACTCTTTTTTTTTTGTATTCCTAATTAGATCACATGCACCAAACTCAAGCCCACACAACTTATCAACCTTAAGCCCACTAACTTCTCAATACTACTTGTTTCAAAAACCCATGTATACTCAAAATCCAATCCTTTCTATTCTATTACTCTCCTCACACACGCACTGACGCACACCCGCTGGATTAGAGACCCATAAGTTTTACAACTAAATAAACCATAAAATAAAAAAGTGTAAGTAACATAAGTAAATGAATCGGATTTTTTTTTTTGAACGGCCAACAAATTGGAATCACTCACGGAACACTGGAGTATCAACGTGCCACCAGTGTTGCCACGCGATCATATTCCACCACCAAGTCACCAATTCAGGAGAAAACTCATAATTATGAGAAAACCCCCTTTGTGAGATTCGAACCCAGGACCTTATGGCCCCTAAGTCTTATCTCACCACCAAGATACCACTAGGCTATAATGCCTTGGGTTAAATGAATCGGATTTTACCAACACTTGAAAACAAAAGATCAAGTAAAATGTTCCGCAACATCTAACTCTTGTTTGTACAATTATACACGCCATAAACAATAATCATGACAGAAAAGAAACTAAACACATAATTCATTTCATCGAATACATATAGATGGTGAAGATCCAAAAGTCAGGCGAATTACCTGTGAGAGGTTGAAGACGACTGGCTAAATGAGATCTCTTAGGAAGTAACCTGCAAAACTTAACAAACCGTTAGGCTCGTCACAAGGGGGCGTGGAGGGCCTCTCTGTGACCACCCTCCGGCGTGAGGATAAGTAGTTGTTGGTGAAGGAAAGAGAATAGAGAGAGAGAGGGAGATTCGGAGTCTGTCAGAACATGTCTTACCTGTACTTTTTGAGGGGTATTTATACTAGTCAGAATTGTTGTACTTCCCTTCGGTCAGGTGTACTAACCTTCGGAGCTAGTGATCTCCGGTCGTATTATCTTGAGCACGTGTCATGGCGAACTTCGTCCCTATATGGTGCTGCGTCTAAATGGGGCTGAGGTTCGGAGGACAGGTTTTATACCTCTTCATGTCCCCCCAAGTCCATAAGTTAATTTATAACTTAATGGAGTTGGTCGTTTCTCAGCAATGCTTTCCAGCTGTTTTTGAGGACGCGAGACGTGGCAGCTTCCTAGCCCAAGTATTATGGCGGTTTTTTCGAGGCAATCCCCACCGTTGGTTTTGTTTTTCTTTTGGTGAGAGATTGTGACACGTGCCCGTCGATTTGTCTTCTCTTTTCTTGGTTATTTAAACCGGTTTTTTCTTTTTTCATCTTTACTTTTCCTCATAATTTTTTACCCTCCTTTGTCGCCTACACATTGCTTCCTTTTTTACTCCTCCAAGCTTGGTTTTTCTTCTTGTCACAGGTTCGTCCCTTCTTACTTTTTCCAGTTTCTTTTATATCTTTGTTGTTTTGTGATGGGGAAGGACAATATGGATGTTAGCTTTTCTGTCCTAACCCAGAAGAAACTGGATAAGTTTTTAATCGAGTATAGAATCCCTCTAGATCTTCATCCCGAGTTACCTCCCCCGGACCGAGCCATTTATCCCCATCTCCCTGGCAAGTTTGCATTCTACACACGCGTGTGTGATTTTGCCAACTGCAGGGTACCCTTGACGAAATTTCTGTTCAAGGTTCTTTTATTTCATGGGGTTCATTTTTCCCAAATGAACCCCTTTGCCTTGGGGAGGATCTGTCATTTCGAGCTGAAGTGTCGGGCTTTAAGGTCGAAGGCTGATTTGGGGGTCTTTAGGGCTTTCTATAAGTTAAATCAGGCCGGAGATTGGTTTACCTTCGAGAAGAGGAGGAAGAAGCCGGAGTGTCATGGGAAGGACACCTCTAGTTTAAAGAACTGGAAGACGCAGTTCTTTATGCTGGATGACAGGTGTCTTCCCAAGGAGATGATATCCTTGTGGCGGACGGATTTTGAATCTTCCGAATGGGAGTTGCCGGCTAACTTTGCTTGTGATTCAGTTCTTTACAATAAACTTGTTTCTCACAAGTCGAATATTAAGAAATATCCGGAGCACATTTTGGTGTTGGGCGGAGTTAGTAGAATTTGGGATGAACCGGATCAATGGCATGTTATTTTGTATAAAAAGAAGGGTGAGACTTCCACTTTTCTAATTTTTCTGAACGTCTCACGAATTTGTTATGAAGTTCTTAATTGTTAATCCCTCCTGATTTTTTTGCAGAGATGTCGTTGCTTTCAGCACTGAAGTTTGAGGATTATGATGATGATGACCTTTCATTCTCCAGTGAACCTTTAGGGTCGAACAAGCCAATTCTCGAGCAAGTGACGAAGCTGCAGTCACCAATACGTCCTGAAGGTGAGGAAACGGTGGACGGGGATAAGGTTTCCGGAGAAGGAAAGGCTGAAGGTGAAGCTAGTGGTGTGCAGAAGGGTGAAGGTGGTAGTGGGAAGGAAAGGGTGCTAAGTGACGAAGGAGGTGATGCGACTATTGGTCAGGTCTTTCCCAATCCTGATCCTTTGCAGTCTGTTAGCTCCTCGAGTCATCATATCTCGGAGGATGATATTGCTGAGGATGCGTCCTTAGATCTGAACTTGGCGGCCCTGAAGAGGAAGAATGAATCTTCCAAGGTTAACAAGAGTCCCAAGAAAGTGAAATTTGCTTCGTCTCAAGCTCCTCCTATTTCCGATTCTCAGCAAGGCCCTCTTTTGGATGAATTTGACTTGCACATTTCTGGTGGGAAATCTTCCCGAGACGGTGGTCCGGTCTTTATGGATGTTCCGGGGGATAAGTCTGATGCCGGGGGTGAAAAGGAAGGCGACGATATTTTTCGTGCCATTGAGAACAGCCCTCCCCGAACCTCGGAGATCCAAACCGCGGGTGAATTTTCTATGTCTTCTCCTGGTAAGTTTACTGGTCGTGTCTCTACCTTTCGTTCTAATGAGGAGAATGAGTATGGTGCGTCCTATTCTCCTTGTTGGTTCGAGACCGAGACATTGATTATGTTTAATCTTGTAGATCCTTTGGATGACGCGATGGAAGTGGATCCTACTACGGCTGAGGATGTGTTTGTTCCTGATTGGGACCTGAAGAATGGGTCTAGGGTGATCGATGCTCTATCATCGAAGATGATGCTCTTCAACCTCCATACTCCGGCTGATCATGCCTACTATCGGCGTCTGAAGGATAATGACTTGGGAGATGCCTTGATGGTTAATCAGGCTCAGTCCAACTTCTTGGAATCGGAGGTGTATAGGCGGTGGATTGATTCGGAATGCCAAAGAGGGAAGTTGGAGAGGAGGGGTGTGTGTAACCACGGCAATGTTTTGGAGTCTTTGAAGACGACCCAGGATCAGCTCCGGTCTGTTCAAGCTTCCTTAGCCGTAGCTGGAGAGGAAAGGGATGCGTTCCAAGGTGAAGTTGATGTCCTGAAGAAGAAGCTGCAAGCGTCGGAGCAGGCTCATGATACTTCGAAGAGGAAATATGTTCATTCTATTGAGGAGTTGGAGAAGGTGATGGTGCAGACCAAGAATGCTGCGGATCTTCTCGTGAAAGGTTCGCCTCTTTTTTCTTTTTTGTAGTTTCGCTCTTCTTTATCCCTTTGCTAATTTTTTCCTTTTCTTGTTTCGTCCTTTAGGCAAGGACGAAGCTTTAGCTCGAGAGCAGGATGCTTTGCAGCGTGTTGTGGATTTAAAAGTGGATATTGAGAAGAGAGAAGCAGAGAAGCTTGTTTTGCTGAAGGAGGTCGAAGAACTGTTTAGCTTTAAACAGTTTGTCTTGATGGAGGGAGTGGAGTTGGTGTCTCGTCATGTGCGGAACTGCTCGATAATGAAAGAAGCCGTAGCAGGAGTGAATAATGCCATGAATGGGATCGGTTACAATGCTGGGGCACGAGCTGGTCATGCCGCAGCCCTTAAGGGTGTGGCTTTGAACGCTGTCCCCAAGCTTGTTCCGAATGCAAAGCAACTGCTGCTAGAGGCTGTCAAGAACTATGATGAGGTCACCCTTCCTTCTATCTCCAAGATGCAAGACCTTACTGCTGAACCTTTGGATGTTGTTATCAAGGCTTTTAAGGACTTATCTGTAGTTGATGACGCGTCTCAGGAGTTGAAGAAGTAGTTGATTATTCCCGTTCCTCCACATAGGTTCGGTGACATGTTCTCTTTTTGTAGTGAAGCTTTGTTTTTAACCATACTTTGTACCGCCCGTTCCTTTGTATAGGTCCGGTGCTTGACTATGATGTTTGGTGTTTAGCCGTTCTGGCATATGGACATGTTTCTCATCCTTAAGAGGATGATTTTCGTATATCTAGTTCGTCCTAAGGGGGAAGTTATATACCGTTGTAACCCCTTAGGCTATAGGTGGGAATGTCATGTGAATATTTCTATTCGTTTCTTTTTTCTAAGTATTATTTAGTCATGTAGTTTATGAAAGTTTCTAACGACTTTTGTTCATACGGAGGCTTTATCATGCGTCCATGATTTTTTGGCCTCGGTTATAAATTATGTTTTAAGTATTTTGGGATTTTTTATCCTTAATATCTTATAACATTCGAAGTAGGACGTCCATTTTTGTGATTTTACTTTTTTAAAGAATGCTACGTAGTCTTTATGGGGTGTTTTTTATGTAACAACCGACAAAAATAAGGTAATTCCGTACAAATTAATTAATATATGATTAACGTAATTAAATGCAATTATGTGTGATTTAATTATCAAGGCCTTAGGAGATAGCAACTTCCAAATAGTGCATAGGAATGCATACGTTTAATGGTAAAACATGATTGGATCATGTGCGAATAAGCTATCCGGTATGGACGTTGGCAATTACCCGGTAATAATTAAATAAACGAAACGGATCCCGGACACCCAGGATATAAAATAAAGGGTATTTTCATGAAATATAATGAGTTTTGGAACTCCAAAACCATAAATGAAAACGTCTTGTACAAATCTCCCGGTAACAAATAAAATGCGCGTACCGCACCCGATACGCGTATAACTCATAATTTCACCCGGCAAAGGCCTAAATAACCAATCAACGCTTAAATTAGACTATATTTAAGGGTTATTAAAGGTATTTTTCATGTCCGAATAACGCGCGATTAAAACCCAAAAAAAATACCCGAACGACACCCGAACGACGGGGAATTAAACATAACAAATATTGGGTAAATATTTGAAGTTGTAGACCCTACCCAAACCCCTCCAAGGGCCGGCCTAGAAGGCCTTGGTGTATTCATGCATGTGTGGTTATAATAATAATCTATAAAACTAGTATTAAGCATGCATGAGCTAAATGCCAAAAGGTGTAAGATGGAAGTACAAGCATGCAAGCTTTTGTCTCCCTTGTAAGAAAAAAATCGGCCAAGAGGCCCTATAATCCAAGACATAGCCTAAACCATCATTACACTAGTGCACACTTGTGTGTATATGTGATATCTAGTGAAAGATTATGAGAGATCATGAGGATTAGCAAGATTTGCAAGAAACCTCCCACATTCATACATACATACACGGCATTATACACACACACACATACCATATCTTTCCAAAAATCCCAAGTACACAACTCAATCCTCCATAAGATTTCTTGAATCTTTGGAATGATTACATGTGGTAAGATTATATAAACATGTGCTAGAATACTTACACATTCAAACTTTCTTCTTCCTTTTCTTCTCTTGAGCCGTAAGCATACCCCCCCATATACCCATTTCTTTCAAGTTTTTACATCTCCAAATCACTCAAAACAATCCATCATCCAAACCCCTATTGTGTGTTTCAAGAGCTTGGAGCTAAACCACTTGGAAGAACACACCAAACCCCTCTCAAATCCAAGGTTTTTGTCTTCCCTAGCCTTGTGCTAGTAGTAAGCTTCTTAACCTTGTTTTTGATTATTATTATTCATGTATGTGTTCTTAGAAGCAAGTTGTACATGAAGGGTTTAAAAGGTGGTTTGAACATAATCTTTAATAGGTTTTACATGTGTAAAATGGATGATTAAAGATATGTAAATAAATCATGGATTTGATGATGATGAAGTAATAATCTTGAAAATATATAAGTTTACACATACACTAAGTAGGATGGTGATTTGGTTAAGATTTGTGGAATAAACTTGAATGTATTAAAAAGTAGTGTTAATCATCTTATTATGATCATCTAAGTTATAATATGTGGTAAAACATGTTGGAAGTTCATAAATGAAGAAAATGGAAAATCTAAGTTAGCTTACTTAGATGAATGATATTTTGATGAAATGGACAAATACATAAAACACACATATAATTAGTCTTCCATATGGAATACAAGACTAACATAAGTGTTTTGATACAAAAATAACTTACCAATAAAAAGTTGAATCTTCAAAGTTTGCTAGTTTGAGTGAAAAATGTTAACTTTGAAAGTTAGAGTAGAAAAATGCAACTTTTGGAAGTTAAGGGACTAAAATTGTAACTTTGAAAGTTAGAGGACTAAAATGAATATTTTAGAAACTATTAGTCCAAAAATACAAGTATGGAAAGTTTGGTGTCAAAAACGTAAGTAATAAAGTCAAAGGATGATTTTTGTAAATACTAGTAGAAATACTTGGGTATTTTGTGTAAAAGTGTATTTTTGAAAGTTATAAAAATATAAAGGGTTTTAACATAAGGATTTTTATAAAATAGAGATTTTATAAAAATATTAAACAAACTTGGAAGACTTATACAAAAATGAATACTTTTATATAAATGGGAATATAAAAGTGTTGGAAACATTTTTGTAGCTAAGTTAACAAGTTGGGTTAAAAATACATAAGTATTTTAAACCACCCAAGTAACATGTGAAAATAGGAAGAAATATGGATAATATTTCTATGACATACATGTTGGGAAAAACTTGGAAAAATTAACTAATCGAGTTAAGATATCGAACTAAAACGCGTTAACGAACCATACACGGACAAATCATGAGGAAAATGCCATTGCGGCAAGTTAAGAAAAATATATATATTTTAAGAAGTAAAATATATATATACATTGAGTGAAAACTAATAAACACTTTCCTAAGTGTTGGAGGAATTATTCGTGGGAGAAACACATGACACAAACAAATAAGACGTTAAAACAAACGTATATACTTAACGAGAAAAATTACACATTTATATATATATGTACGCTCGTCTCGGCGAAGTTCTAGTATATCTACTTAATGGGAAAGTAGATATGTGGGAAGGAAAGCCGCGACGAGAAGACAAAGATATATATATATGTGTATGCCGTACCAACGAAATCCTAGTATATTTATCTGAATGGGAAAATGAATATACGGTATGGTAAGTTGAAATGGGACGTTAAGAATATACAATCGAACGACAAGATCTTAGTATATTTGTTTAAATGGGAAAACAAATGTGCGGCAAAGTGAGTCGGGTCGAGTGTTGAAATATATATTATATCGAACGATGCGATCTTAAGTATAACTATTTAAATGGGAAAATAATTATATGTTAAGTGACGTCGAGTCGATGATAATAAAATACAAGTTAAGGAAATATTAACAAGAGTAATATATGACTTGTAACACAAAGGGTAATGTAACGCCAACAAAACCTAGGATACGCGCTTAATTAAACGGGATTTGGAACAACTTGTGGTCGGGAGTTGGGTGTGCAACTTGCCAAGGCACATGCACCATAGGAATAGTGACTTATACGTCTAGGACGTTTGTAGGTGCGAGACCACCCACTTGCTATCCACCCTTTTGAGCCAGACGCAGTTTCAGGTGAGTTTCACGGCCCCATTTTAAACTATTTTTACGTTTTCGGGGGAAAGATATGTTAGGGAAATGTTTGACGGGTTTATTACTTGAGGTGTGACCGCCACTCGGGGTTGAGTCCTCGCCTCTATAATCATTTATTCGGAGATTGAAACCGGAGGAATATTCGGATAGTACTATTGGTGCCTGACAAGGCCCACCCCTAATCGATAGCGTCGATTGTGCATTAGGATATGCCTGGGGTGCAAATATTCTGAACTTAAGTCGTGGGAAACCGAGTAACGACTTGGAGCGGGGCATTTTATTTATATACGTCTTGGTTTGATTATAGTCTCAAGTAGATTTATAGGAATTTGCAACTCCTATATATTGTCATAACATGGTATTCCCAAGTATACAAGTTTTAGAAACTAAAAACCTGTGAACTCACCAATATATTTATATTGACGAAACTTTTAAACATATCTTTCAGGTAACTAGATGAAGAAGGATCAGGCAAGCTGGGTCGGAGAATCTCCCAATGCGGCGTTATACATTTTGCAGGGTTTCGCCTTTATTTCCCAAGGCTTGGGATATATTTGAGAAACCTTGATGTTACTTTAAAAACAATTTACTTTTGTGTAATGTTTGGAAACAAGTAATGACGCCTTAATAAATGACCCATTTTCTTAAATTACTTATGTTTAGCAATAACCTTGACTTTATGCTTTTGAACCGTCGCGCCACGTGTTTCCGCCGTTGTCGTGGTGTGACAGAACGTGGTATCAGAGCCAAGGTTATAGCGAACTAGAGTATTTTCTTTAAAAACTAGACTATAACCGGATTTGGTTCTAAAGATAAAGTTTTCAAAAGAAAAATATAGAAAGACACTAAAGTAATTTTTCAAGAAAGCATTGGGCATGAGGAGATTCCGACCAAGCCAGCCATGGGTATTGTTATGCTTTAACATGAAAATTAGAAGTTAGGAAGGTTACTATGAAGTACGTCATGACTGTCTAATTTAAATAATTCATATATATTAGTACGGTTCTTTTGCCAGGAATGTCGAACGCAGGAAGTATCGCGCCGAGCTACGACAGTAGCTTGCAGATCATCCCAGCACCACCACCGGAGCCAATAGAGTTGGTAGTGCTCTCCTCGGGAGATGAGGACGTAGAGATGGGCGTCGCCGCCGGCGGAGCAGGCGACGATAGCTCAGATGAGTCAGACCCCAGCGAGGACCCCCACTGGGCACCGGCCGTGATTGACGCGCCACTGCCCATTGTACCGGCCGCACCTTTGGCCGTACACCCCATTCGAGCCATCAGGGACTTCCCTGACGGCTGTGCCGGTCCGTCGCGACCAGTTCCAGCCCAGTCGGATGCGGCAGAGTCTCCATTCGACCGACAGGCTCACGTGGAGCACGAGCCAGCACCCTTACCCCACATCCACGTACCTGCAGGCATGAGACTCCTGCCAGTCGCCCGTGGACAGAACGGGTGGATATCCGATGATTCCGATGACGAGTCTGTAGGTTCGGTGGAGCACATATTGGTGCCCGAGATTCCGGCTGATCAGGAGGAGCCAGTGGCTCCAATGCTAGAGGACGCCCCAGCCGACCCCGTAGCCCCACCAGCACCACTCGAGCCCATACCCCAGGAGGAGCCAGCCCCAGCAGCATTTGTCCTTGAGGGTAGTCCCGCCCGTAGCTCTGAGCTACGTAGGGCAGGCATGGAGGCATTCGCCACTGCGAGCCCTCCCACATCCCCTGTAGTGGTGTCCACCCCAGAGTGGGCCACTATCTCTGAGCCTCTCGTGACCCCTTTAGCCGAGCCTATGCCACCACCCCCAGTAGCCATGACTTTACCCATCCCCACCATTCCCAGCATGACACCTGCACCGTACCCTCTGGGTGCAGGGGACCCTTATATGATGCCACCCCACTTTTCCATCAGGCCACCAGGTTTCACCCCATTACTGCCACACATACCGATACCCGCCCCCTTCGGGCCATTCCCATCCACACACCCAGATATACCCGGACCATCCCAGCCACCTAGGATGACACCCCTATCTGGACCAGCATGGACCTCTGCCATCACACTGGAGCGAGACTTTCAGACCCTCGCCAACACGGTGCAGCGCACCGTGAACCAGGTAGAGCAGCAGACACGATTGATGTGGACGCGGATGATCGATGCCCGTGATGCCTTAGCGTATTACGCGGAGGAGTTGTTGCGCATGGATGCGCAATGTGGGATTACTGGGGATGCGCATTTGGCACATCGACAGTTCTTGTATGAGCGCATCACGGAGATTAGCATGACTATCAGTGTGCATGCACCACAGTATCAGTTCCCTCCGCCACCGCCACAGTAGGGATACATCAGGGACGCACGGAAGAATCACCAGCTCATGTACATAGTAGCAGCAGTATGGTAGTATAGCACGGGTTATGACACTCGTTTGCATTTTGCCTAGCCGTACGGGTACGACGGCATATGATATGATGTTTTATTTATTTCAAAAACAATGTATTGTATGAGGGATGTATTCCCCATTTTGGTTATTATGAACAAGCATTGTACTGGTACTATTGAAATTAATGAAAAATCTTATTATTATGATGGTGAAATATGTTGTTGTCTACGATTAATATTGCTTACTCCATATATTGTGATTCGTGTGATTGCGTAGTGATATTGTGTTGATTACTATTCGTTCTGTATGATGTGTTGGTATGTTGTGTGATGACATGGCGATTGGTTATTTGTGTTCAGATTCTGGTTGTTATTTATATATTGTATAAATGTTTGCCAAATTAACCTTTGATAATTATTATTGAAGAAAATGGCACCAGCTACCAGAAGCAACAGCGGTGCAGACGGGCTGCCCACTACACCCGCTGAACTCGAGACACTGATCTCGGAGCGCATAGCCCGCGCCTTCGCAGAACGTGAAGCCACCCGCTCCGAACACTCGCATGACAGGACAGGGAGCGAACGACGAGAAACCTCCCCTAATGGTAAGAGGTTTAAGAATAAATGAAGAAGTGATGGGAGAGTATTTCGAAAACTCCTGTCCCATAATAACACACTACATTACTATTGCAGGAACAGCCTCAGGAACACGCGGCTGCACTTTCAAAGCTTTCCTGGACTGTAAGCCGATTAATTTCAACGGCACTGAGGGATCCATAGGCCTGGTCAAGTGGTTCGAAAAGACCGAGGCAGTTATCCGCATCAGTGGGTGCACCCCTCGAGAGTCCGTCATGTACGCCACCAACCTGTTTCTGGATCAGGCGCTAACTTGGTGGAATGACCAAGTACAATCGTTAGGAGATGATACTGCATACTCACTATCATGGGCGGCACTAAAAGAACTTATGATTGCCGAATACCGCCCGGCAAGTGAGGTACAGAAGCTGGAAACCGAATTCTGGAATCATACTATGATAGGAGCAGATGTTACTGGGTACACGTCTCGATTTCATGATCTCGCTCGATTGGTACCTCGTTTGGTTACACCAGAGACTAACAAGATAGAGCGCTACTTGTTCGGGTTAGCACCGCAGATACGCAGTATGGTCACCTCTTCCAAGCCCACGACCATGCGCGAGGCAATTGATCTTGCACTAAGCCTCACCGAAGATGCTATCCGAATGGGTACCTTGATCCGACAGGTTTCGGGACTGAAAATTTCTGAAGCAAGCAGTGTGGAAGGTAAGAACCAGGGAACAAGTTCAGCTGTGGTAACGAATGAACAGGGAAACAAACCCAGGTTTGGGAAACGTAAACGGGAGGAAGGAAAGAAGGATGGAGCATCGGGTAGCTCCAACAAGAAGGGGAAAGGGTATGTCGCCACAGGGCGTGGGAACGGTGGAAAACAGGGCAACCGGGGGAGAAATAATGCGATGACATGTGGGAAGTGTCACCGATCGGGACACAAGACGGAAGAGTGCCGGTCAGGAGCACCGAAAAATGGAGGAGCTAGACCCTGCTTCGCTTGTGGGTCACTTGACCATTGGAAGAAGGACTGCCCCAAGGTCAACAACCAAGCCCGCGGGCGGGCGTTTGTGATTGGAGCCGGTGATGCACGACAGGACCCCAATGTGGTCACTGGTACGTTTCCTCTTAATGGTCATTATGCCTCTGTATTATTTGATACCGGTGCAGACTTTAGCTTCGTATCCATTGAGTTTAAAAGACTACTTGGATTAAAAACTAGTAAATTAGATACGCCCTACTCCATAGAACTGGCTAATGGTAAAACTATTGAAACGAGAGAAGTAGCGAGGGATTGTAAATTAGAACTCCGTGGGCACGAGTTTGGGATCGATCTTTTACCAGTCGTATTGGGAAGTTTTGACATAGTTGTTGGCATGGACTGGTTGTCCGCGCACCATGCCGTCGTGGTTTGCAACGATAAAGTCATTCAAGTCCCTCTCGCAAGCGGTGAAACTCTCTCAATTCAAGGGGAAAGACACGGGACGCCGCTAAGGATTATTTCAAGCATGAAGGCTCGTAAGTGTCTAAGAAAAGGGCTTGTCGCATTCTTGGCACACGTAGTGGACAAGAAGGCCGACGAGCGAAAGTTGGAAGACATTCCGGTAGCTAGAGATTTTCCGGATGTATTCCCAGAAGATTTGCCGGGGTTGCCACCACCTCGACAAGTCGAGTTCCGCATCGACCTCGTCCCTGGAGCTGCTCCCGTGGCGCGATCGCCATACCGTTTAGCTCCATCGGAGATGCAAGAACTATCCAGCCAGCTGCAAGAATTGTTAGACAAGGGCTTTATAAGACCGAGTTTCTCACCTTGGGGAGCTCCCGTCTTATTTGTGAAGAAGAAGGATGGCACATTTCGCATGTGCATCGACTATCGAGAACTGAACAAGCTAACCATCAAGAATCGCTATCCTCTCCCCAGGATCGACGATTTATTTGATCAGCTCCAAGGTTCCAGCTATTACTCCAAGATCGATTTGAGGTCAGGCTATCACCAGTTGCGTATACAAGAAGAAGATGTACCAAAAACGGCCTTCAGAACACGGTATGGACACTATGAATTTTTGGTAATGCCGTTCGGCTTAACCAACGCGCCAGCGGTTTTCATGGACCTAATGAACCGCGTGTGTAAGCCATACCTGGATAAATTCGTCATTGTCTTCATTGACGATATTTTGATCTATTCACGCACTAAGGAAGACCACGAGAATCACCTTCGATTAATCCTTGAAGTATTACGCAAAGAGAAGCTATATGCTAAGTTTTCAAAGTGCGATTTTTGGATTCGAGAAGTCCACTTCCTAGGTCACGTGGTGAATGAGAAGGGCATACATGTCGATCCAGCTAAGATCGAGGCAATTAAAAATTGGGAAGCCCCTCGAACTCCTACCGAAGTACGACAATTTCTTGGCCTTGCGGGTTATTACAGAAGGTTCATCGAGGACTTTTCTAAGATAGCACAAGCTTTAACCATGTTAACCCAAAAGGATAAGAAGTTCGAGTGGACGGAAAAGCAAGAGGCAGCGTTCCAATTACTAAAAGACAAGTTATGTGGCGCTCCGATACTATCACTCCCCGATGGTACGGAAGACTTTGTGGTTTACTGTGACGCCTCGCATCAAGGCTTAGGATGCGTATTAATGCAACGGGAAAAAGTGATAGCATATGCTTCCAGGCAACTAAAAATCCATGAGAAGAACTACACTACACATGATTTGGAATTAGGTGCAGTGGTATTCGCTCTCAAGATATGGAGGCACTACTTATATGGAACCAAGTGCACGATTTTCACTGATCATAAGAGTTTGCAACACATCTTTGATCAGAAGGATTTGAATATGCGACAACGGCGATGGGTTGAATTATTGAACGATTACGATTGTGAGATAAAGTACCATCCCGGTAAGGCGAACGTCGTGGCTGACGCCTTAAGTCACAAGGAACGGGTTAAGCCGTTGCGTGTTCGAGCTTTGGGTTTGACTATCCACACGAATCTGACTGAACGAATTCGTGAAGCTCAAGTTAACGCCCTTAAACCCGAAAATGTCAAGGGTGAAAGATTACGAAAGATGGTCGACTCACTGGAACCAAAGGTGGACCAGACCCTGTATTTCATGAATAGAATTTGGGTTCCAGTATACGGGGGATTGCGTGAACTAGTATTGGCCGAAGCTCACAGTTCTAGATATTCGGTTCACCCTGGTGCAGACAAAATGTTCCACGATTTGAAAGGATTTTATTGGTGGCCAAACTTCAAGAGAGATATAGCGGCTTATGTTGCGCGATGTTTGACTTGTGCAAAGGTCAAAGCAGAGCATCAAAGACCATCCGGCTTGCTCCAGCAACCGGAAATACCTGAATGGAAATGGGAACGAATTACCATGGATTTCATTTCTGAGTTGCCCAGAACGACGAGCGGCCATAATAAAATTTGGGTAATTGTTGATCGGTTGACGAAATCCGCACACTTCCTTCCAATCCGTGAAACGGATGGAATGGAAAAATTGACCCGTTTATATATCAAGGAAATAGTGTCTAAGCATGGTGTGCCTATATCTATCATCTCCGATCGAGATGGTCGCTTCACCTCAAGATTTTGGGAAAGTCTGAATGATGCCCTGGGTACACGCCTTGACATGAGTACCGCATATCATCCCCAAACCGATGGTCAAAGTGAACGGACCATCCAGACTCTAGAAGACATGTTGCGGGCATGTGCGATTGATTTTGGCGGAAATTGGGATACACACTTGCCATTGGCAGAGTTTTCTTATAACAACAGTTATCATACGAGCATTCAAGCTGCACCGTTTGAAGCTCTGTATGGGCGCAAGTGTCGATCTCCGCTATGTTGGGCTGAAGTTGGAGAAAAGCAACTTACCGGGCCCGAAATTGTTCAAGAGACAACGGACAAGATCTTTTTGATAAAGGAACGCCTCAAAGCGGCCCGTGACCGCCAGAAAAGCTATGCTGATATGAGGCGAAAGCCTTTAGAGTTTCAAGTCGGAGACAGGGTCCTACTAAAAGTGTCACCTTGGAAAGGTGTCGCGCGCTTTGGGAAGCGCGGAAAACTGAACCCGCGATACGTAGGACCATTTGAAATCTTGTCCAGGGTAGGCCCGGTGGCATACAAACTCAAGTTGCCTCAAGAGCTCAGTGGAGTACACGACACATTCCACGTGTCAAACTTGAAGAAGTGTTTATCCGACGAAACTCTCATTATTCCTGCTGAAGAAATCCAGGTTGACGACAAGTTACATTTTGTTGAAGAACCAATCGAGGTAACTGATTGGAAGGTCCAAAAACTAAGGCGCAGCAAGATCAGATTGGTCAAAGTGCGCTGGAACGCCAAGCGTGGACCGGAGTTCACGTGGGAAAGGCTGGACCGGATGAAGCAAAAATACCCCGCCCTATTCGAGAAGACACCTGTACCGGAGAACTCGAAGTGAATTCCGGGACGGAATTCTCTTAACGGGGGGAGAATGTAACAACCGGCAAAAATAAGGTAATTCCGTACAAATTAATTAATATATGATTAACGTAATTAAATGCAATTATGTGTGATTTAATTATCAAGGCCTTAGGAGATAGCAACTTCCAAATAGTGCATAGGAATGCATACGTTTAATGGTAAAACATGATTGGATCATGTGCGAATAAGCTATCCGGTATGGACGTTGGCAATTACCCGGTAATAATTAAATAAACGAAACGGATCCCGGACACCCAGGATATAAAATAAAGGGTATTTTCATGAAATATAATGAGTTTTGGAACTCCAAAACCATAAATGAAAACGTCTTGTACAAATCTCCCGGTAACAAATAAAATGCGCGTACCGCACCCGATACGCGTATAACTCATAATTTCACCCGGCAAAGGCCTAAATAACCAATCAACGCTTAAATTAGACTATATTTAAGGGTTATTAAAGGTATTTTTCATGTCCGAATAACGCGCGATTAAAACCCAAAAAAAATACCCGAACGACACCCGAACGACGGGGAATTAAACATAACAAATATTGGGTAAATATTTGAAGTTGTAGACCCTACCCAAACCCCTCCAAGGGCCGGCCTAGAAGGCCTTGGTGTATTCATGCATGTGTGGTTATAATAATAATCTATAAAACTAGTATTAAGCATGCATGAGCTAAATGCCAAAAGGTGTAAGATGGAAGTACAAGCATGCAAGCTTTTGTCTCCCTTGTAAGAAAAAAATCGGCCAAGAGGCCCTATAATCCAAGACATAGCCTAAACCATCATTACACTAGTGCACACTTGTGTGTATATGTGATATCTAGTGAAAGATTATGAGAGATCATGAGGATTAGCAAGATTTGCAAGAAACCTCCCACATTCATACATACATACACGGCATTATACACACACACACACATACCATATCTTTCCAAAAATCCCAAGTACACAACTCAATCCTCCATAAGATTTCTTGAATCTTTGGAATGATTACATGTGGTAAGATTATATAAACATGTGCTAGAATACTTACACATTCAAACTTTCTTCTTCCTTTTCTTCTCTTGAGCCGTAAGCATACCCCCCCATATACCCATTTCTTTCAAGTTTTTACATCTCCAAATCACTCAAAACAATCCATCATCCAAACCCCTATTGTGTGTTTCAAGAGCTTGGAGCTAAACCACTTGGAAGAACACACCAAACCCCTCTCAAATCCAAGGTTTTTGTCTTCCCTAGCCTTGTGCTAGTAGTAAGCTTCTTAACCTTGTTTTTGATTATTATTATTCATGTATGTGTTCTTAGAAGCAAGTTGTACATGAAGGGTTTAAAAGGTGGTTTGAACATAATCTTTAATAGGTTTTACATGTGTAAAATGGATGATTAAAGATATGTAAATAAATCATGGATTTGATGATGATGAAGTAATAATCTTGAAAATATATAAGTTTACACATACACTAAGTAGGATGGTGATTTGGTTAAGATTTGTGGAATAAACTTGAATGTATTAAAAAGTAGTGTTAATCATCTTATTATGATCATCTAAGTTATAATATGTGGTAAAACATGTTGGAAGTTCATAAATGAAGAAAATGGAAAATCTAAGTTAGCTTACTTAGATGAATGATATTTTGATGAAATGGACAAATACATAAAACACACATATAATTAGTCTTCCATATGGAATACAAGACTAACATAAGTGTTTTGATACAAAAATAACTTACCAATAAAAAGTTGAATCTTCAAAGTTTGCTAGTTTGAGTGAAAAATGTTAACTTTGAAAGTTAGAGTAGAAAAATGCAACTTTTGGAAGTTAAGGGACTAAAATTGTAACTTTGAAAGTTAGAGGACTAAAATGAATATTTTAGAAACTATTAGTCCAAAAATACAAGTATGGAAAGTTTGGTGTCAAAAACGTAAGTAATAAAGTCAAAGGATGATTTTTGTAAATACTAGTAGAAATACTTGGGTATTTTGTGTAAAAGTGTATTTTTGAAAGTTATAAAAATATAAAGGGTTTTAACATAAGGATTTTTATAAAATAGAGATTTTATAAAAATATTAAACAAACTTGGAAGACTTATACAAAAATGAATACTTTTATATAAATGGGAATATAAAAGTGTTGGAAACATTTTTGTAGCTAAGTTAACAAGTTGGGTTAAAAATACATAAGTATTTTAAACCACCCAAGTAACATGTGAAAATAGGAAGAAATATGGATAATATTTCTATGACATACATGTTGGGAAAAACTTGGAAAAATTAACTAATCGAGTTAAGATATCGAACTAAAACGCGTTAACGAACCATACACGGACAAATCATGAGGAAAATGCCATTGCGGCAAGTTAAGAAAAATATATATATTTTAAGAAGTAAAATATATATATACATTGAGTGAAAACTAATAAACACTTTCCTAAGTGTTGGAGGAATTATTCGTGGGAGAAACACATGACACAAACAAATAAGACGTTAAAACAAACGTATATACTTAACGAGAAAAATTACACATTTATATATATATGTACGCTCGTCTCGGCGAAGTTCTAGTATATCTACTTAATGGGAAAGTAGATATGTGGGAAGGAAAGCCGCGACGAGAAGACAAAGATATATATATATGTGTATGCCGTACCAACGAAATCCTAGTATATTTATCTGAATGGGAAAATGAATATACGGTATGGTAAGTTGAAATGGGACGTTAAGAATATACAATCGAACGACAAGATCTTAGTATATTTGTTTAAATGGGAAAACAAATGTGCGGCAAAGTGAGTCGGGTCGAGTGTTGAAATATATATTATATCGAACGATGCGATCTTAAGTATAACTATTTAAATGGGAAAATAATTATATGTTAAGTGACGTCGAGTCGATGATAATAAAATACAAGTTAAGGAAATATTAACAAGAGTAATATATGACTTGTAACACAAAGGGTAATGTAACGCCAACAAAACCTAGGATACGCGCTTAATTAAACGGGATTTGGAACAACTTGTGGTCGGGAGTTGGGTGTGCAACTTGCCAAGGCACATGCACCATAGGAATAGTGACTTATACGTCTAGGACGTTTGTAGGTGCGAGACCACCCACTTGCTATCCACCCTTTTGAGCCAGACGCAGTTTCAGGTGAGTTTCACGGCCCCATTTTAAACTATTTTTACGTTTTCGGGGGAAAGATATGTTAGGGAAATGTTTGACGGGTTTATTACTTGAGGTGTGACCGCCACTCGGGGTTGAGTCCTCGCCTCTATAATCATTTATTCGGAGATTGAAACCGGAGGAATATTCGGATAGTACTATTGGTGCCTGACAAGGCCCACCCCTAATCGATAGCGTCGATTGTGCATTAGGATATGCCTGGGGTGCAAATATTCTGAACTTAAGTCGTGGGAAACCGAGTAACGACTTGGAGCGGGGCATTTTATTTATATACGTCTTGGTTTGATTATAGTCTCAAGTAGATTTATAGGAATTTGCAACTCCTATATATTGTCATAACATGGTATTCCCAAGTATACAAGTTTTAGAAACTAAAAACCTGTGAACTCACCAATATATTTATATTGACGAAACTTTTAAACATATCTTTCAGGTAACTAGATGAAGAAGGATCAGGCAAGCTGGGTCGGAGAATCTCCCAATGCGGCGTTATACATTTTGCAGGGTTTCGCCTTTATTTCCCAAGGCTTGGGATATATTTGAGAAACCTTGATGTTACTTTAAAAACAATTTACTTTTGTGTAATGTTTGGAAACAAGTAATGACGCCTTAATAAATGACCCATTTTCTTAAATTACTTATGTTTAGCAATAACCTTGACTTTATGCTTTTGAACCGTCGCGCCACGTGTTTCCGCCGTTGTCGTGGTGTGACATTTTAGGTTCGGTATTTTTGGTTCCTCGAGCCTGTTTAACCAAGAAGTCCGGACGAAAGGGCCTTCGATACCCCCGTGCCCTAATTCTCATTCCCCTTAGTGTGCTGAGGTACTTTTTACCCCAGGCGTCGAAGCTTGTGTTTTTGTTTTAAACAAACGTATAAGTTCTTAACATGGAATGACTTTATAAAGCTCGTACCTTATTATTAGTATGATAGTGCGGAGGATTCATCATTCCGCGGTACATAATAAACATTGAAGTTTGTGGGGCATTCACATCCCACCCTAATAAAAATTGAAACTTGTGGGGCATTCACATCCCACTTTTACATTGGAAAAATAAAATAAACAACTTATTATGATCTAGATGTAGCATTTTTTGAGATGCACTCCATTCCATGTTCGGGGAACTTCCTCTCCACCGAGAGTAGCGAGCTTGTAAGCTCCTTTCTCCCCTACCGAAGTAACCACGTATGGGCCCTCCCACCTGGGGCTCATCTTGCCCGGCTTTTCCGAACCACTTGCTTCGTTACTCCTCATTACATATTCTCCGACTTTAAATTTATATTCTCGGACCCTTGAATTATAGTATTTTTCCAGGGTCCGCTTATATTTTGCTTCTCGGATAGCTGCAGCTTCCCTTCTTTCTTCCAGGAGGTCGAGATTGCACCGGAGTTCCTTTTCATTTTCCCTTTGGTTGGCCACCCTATGGGTTGGTAGGCCTATTTCGACTGGAATCATTGCTTCAGTTCCATATGTGAGGCTGAAGGGTGTTTCACCTGTGCTCGTCTTATGCATCGTCCGATAGGCCCAGAGGACATTCGGCAGCTCGTCTGCCCAGCCGCTCCTCTTCTTTCCCACTCGTTTTTTGATGCCTTCCACTAGGCTGCGGTTTACTCTTTCCACTTGCCCATTTGCCTGAGGGTGGGCTACTGAGGAGAAGGCCTGCTCTATGCCGAGGCTGGTGCACCATTTTTTAAACGGGTTATGGGCGAATTGCTTGCCGTTGTCACTGATGATTGTCATGGGTAAGCCGAATCTGCACACTATGTTTTCCCATACGAATTTCTTTACCTCAGCTCCTGATATTTTGGCAAGAGGCTTAGCTTCCACCCATTTGGTGAAGTAGTCCACTGCAACCAGAAGAAACTTGACTTGTCCGGTCGATACTGGGAACGGACCCACTATGTCTATCCCCCATTTTTGAAAAGGCCAAGCTGCGGATACCGGGACCAGCTTGTTCTTAGCTCGAAGACTCATTGGTGCGTGCCGCTGACAATTGTCACATTTTTGCAATTCTTGTACCGCGTCTTGATGCATACCCGGCCAAAAGTAACCAGCATTCATGACCTTTGTGACCACCATTCGTGGTCCGGCATGTATACCGCAGATCCCCCAATGGATTTCTTCTATGACATACTTTGCTTGGTCGGGATTTAAGCATCGGAGTAGGGGGCCTAAGAAGGTTTTCCGATACAGGATGCCATCGATCACCTGATATTGCAAGGATTTGACTTTAAGTTTCCGGGCTTGTGCTTTGTCTGCTGGCAACGTGTCATTCACAATATAATTCAAGATTGGAGACATCCATGCCTCCGAGTGTGCGTGTACCGCACATATTTCTGCTTCGTCTGTGGAAGGGGTGTTCAATACTTCGAGCTTCACCTCTTGTGACATGTGGTCCGGTGTGTTTGCCGTGAGCTTGCTCAGAGCATCAGCTTGTTTGTTCTTTGACCCTGGCACGTGCTTCACCTCACAGCTTTCAAATTATGTGATTAAGCTCTTTGCCTGTCAGATAAATATAGAGTTAGGAGTTATGCCTTTTTGTAGGGATTGAAGTGTTTGGTGAGAGGTAGGGTTCGTACCTTATGTAAGTACTGAACCATGTTAGCCTCTTTCGCTTCGTATTCCCCACTGATTTGGCATGCTACTAACATAGAATCCACGTATGCTGTTACCTGTTTGGAAACATAGTGTTTTGTGCTTTAGATTATTATAATTTGGAGTATCATGAAAGGAGTGTTTGTGTTTTGTCAAGGTTTATACCTTTCGGGCTCCGACCTTTTTTGCTAGTCGGAGTCCAGCCAAGAAAGCTTCATACTCGGCTTCGTTATTGGAACTTTTGAAGTTCAGACGTATAGAGTATACGAGTTCTTGCCCATTGGGATCTTTTAGGACGACACCGGCCCCTGATCCTTCGGAGCTTGAAGCTCCATCGGTGTAAATGCTCCATTCTTGCTGCTCCGGCGAGGGGCTGGTTTCCCCTGAGTTGATAGTTAATTCGGTAAGGAAGTCTGCTACCACCTGCCCCTTGACCGGACCTCTTCTTTTATAGGTTATGTCGAACGCTCCGAGTTCGATTGCCCACTTGGCGAGTCTTCCGGAGACTTCTGGCTTTCGTAGTACGCCTAATATGGGTTGGTCGGTATGAACTTCAATTTCGAAAGCTTGAAAATAGCGACGCAATCTTCGTGACGCGTGTACTAAGGAGAGGGCAAGTTTTTCCATTGCAGGGTATCGCGTCTCGTAATCACGTAAGGCGCGGCTGACATAGAAAATAGGGATCTGTGCTTTCGTTCTAGTGACCATTAGAACCGAGCTGATGGATGCTTCCGAGGCCGATAAGTAGATGGTGAGGGTTTCTCCTGGTTCGGGCGCGGTTAGAGTTGGTAACTCTGCCAAGCATTTTTTGAGATCATGGAAAGCTGCGTCTGCCTCCGCTGTCCATCGGAACTCTTTTGTACTTAAGTACTTTTTTAGAACTTTCATGAAAGGTAATGTGCGTTCAGCAGCTTTGGACAAGAACCTATGTAGAGCGACCAGCCGCCCGTTGAGCGTTTGCACGTCCTTTAAGTTGGACGGAGGCTTCATGGTGAGAACAGCTTCGACCTTTTCAGGGTTTGGACGTATTCCTTCTTTGGACATTACGAACCCGAGGAACTTTCCCTCTTCCAAACCGAAGGAACATTTTTTCGGATTGAGCTTCATGTTTATTTCCCGGAGCTTGTTGAAGGTTTCACTGATGTCCTTCAATAATAGGTCTTCATTGGAGCTTTTTATGACCAAATCATCTACGTATACTTCCAAATTTCGTCCTATTTGACTCTTGAAGGCCCGGTCCATTAACCTCTGGTATGTGGCACCAGCATTTTTTAATCCGAACGGCATCTTCTTATAGCAATACAACCCTTGGTTGGTGACAAAGGTTGTTTTGTCTTCATCAGCTTCGGCCATTTTGATTTTGTGATAGCCCTTATAAGCATCCAAGAAACATTTTAGCTTGAAGTTTGCCATAGCATCGACCTTTAAGTCTATTTCTGGCAAAGGATAGCAATCTTTTGGACAAGCATCATTTAGATCTTTGAAGTCGATGCACATCCTCCAGGAACCATCATGCTTCCGGACCATAACTGGATTGGAGACCCACGTGTGATATTTAACTTCTCTAATAATATCAGCGTCCAATAGGATCTTTACATCACCTGCGATGGCCCTGACTCTGTCCGGAGCCATACTTCTTTTCTTCTGGGCTATTGGTTTTTTATCTGGCCGAATGTTAAGTTTATGCTCGGCCAAAGCCCTGGGTACTCCGGTCATATCTGATTGTTGCCAAGCGAACACGTCTAAGGATGTGGATAATAATCTCCACAAGGATCTCTTGATATTTTCTGGAAGCTGGTTACCGATGGTAACTTTTTGCTCCGGGAATGTGGGGTTAATGGACCATTCTTCGACGAGTTTTGCTTTGGGATCTTCTCCTTCTGGAACGGACGGCCCTAAGGCTTGTCGTACTTCGGCCACATGTACTTCGGATTCGGTGTTCATTGTTGCCACGCCTGTTTCAGTTGGAAATTTTATGGCTCCATGTATTGTTGAAGTTATCATGCTGAAGGCTTTCATTCCCGGCCTTCCTAATATGATGTTGTGGACTGATGGTGCCCCAACTACTAGGAAGGTAAGGACAACTGTTCTTTGGTGCTCTTCTGTTCCCAGGGTAATCGGAAGGGTTAACTGGCCCAGCGGGTGTATGACTTCCCCGGAAAAACTGATTAACGGCATCTGGACTGGGAACAGCTTATCTTTTGTAGCCGGAGCTAGCTGCTGATAACACTGGTAGTACATTATTTCGGATGCACTGCCATTGTCTATGTAAATTCTTCGTATCTTGTGTCCTGCCACCACCCCGGAAATGATGATCGGAGCTTCTTTTGCTTCTTTGGGATCAATGGGTGTGAAGAATAGTAACTTTTCCATCCATGGCGCTGTGTGATCATGGCTCCTTTTGATTCCGTGTTCGTGGGTGGTCCGGATCATGTGAATTCCCGCTTGGTTGTTCGGGTTGGGAATTTGAGACGCAGCTGGCTTCCCTTCTTTCAGGTCGCGTATCAAATGGGATAACTTCCCTGCCTTGCATGCTTTATCGATTTCTTGTTTTAGTGACCAGCAATCATCAGTGTTGTGGCCTTTTGCCTGATGGTATTCACAGTATTTCTTGGTGTTCCTGTCGGAGGTGGGTTTTTGTTTTGGTGGGGTTGGGAAACGTATTTGTTCGGTACTTAGAATCTCACTTGGAGTTTTGTTAAGATCTAAGTAACTGGTGTTTCGTGAAGATCGGCCGGAGCCGGACCTGTCGTTCCGATCATTTTTCCCATAGGGTTGCGCCCTATGTTTTGACCATGAGTTATTTCGTTCCGATGGAGCCGCAGCTCCCTTTTTCCAAGCACCACTTCGGGAGTTCCCTTTGTAATCACTTTCACCTGTTTGCCCACAAGCGCTTTTTCCTCTTGCAAAGGCACGCGCCCTTTCCATCAGTGCTTCCATGGTTTTGGGGAGGTCTTCATGCAACTTTTCAACCAACTGGTTATTGCGAACACCGTGGCAAAAACCAGATATCCGCAGCTGATCTACAGCTCCGGATATTTGCATGCTCTCTTTGTTGAATCGGTCGATGAATTTCTCTAAAGACTCCCCGTCTTTTCTTCGGATGTTATGTACTTCCGTAATGTCTTTCGTGCAACGCCTTTGTTGGGAGAAATTCTGTAAGAAAATCCGCCGCAGCTCCTTCCAATTTTCAATCTGCCCAGCCGGGAGTCCATCAAACCACACTCTTGCAGCTCCAGTCAACGTCTGGGCGAACATATGACACCATGCTGGCATGGGCCATAGTTCTATTTCTGCTGCCCCGCCAAAATCAAATACGTGGTCGTCGGGATCCGATGTACCATCGTATTTTTTAATGGTGGCAGGCATCTTTAATTTCGCTGGAAGTGGCGCACTAGCCACCCTTGGGGTGAACTTTGAATATGAAGTCATGTATGCTGGTCTGTATGGGGCTGTAAGTTCGTCGTCAAGGGGATTGGAATGGGATTGTTGCTTGGCTGGCATCACAGGCATGGTGACCATTGGCCCTGTGGATGTGAGTCCAGTTGGCAATGGCCCTGTATATCCGAAAGGCATCAAGAAACCATAAGGTGTTTGTAATGGAACAGATGTGACCACAGTGGAGTAAGTTGGGAGGCTGGCAGGAGTGGACAACATGGTGGAAGCTGTTCCTCCGGAAGGGAACAGGTTTATCTGGATACTGCGAAGCATTTCATCCTTATCTCGTTGTTCTTTTAATTTCAACAAAAAATCACGGTTTCGTTGGAGAAAAGTTTCATCAAATTCTGCTGACATAGCTTGCATGCCAGTGGATGCAGTGGCCATGTCTGGAGTGGACGTCGTTACTGGATCTGTCAACACTCTGGAATAGCCAGCTGTGTGTTGCTCAGAAGCAGTACCATCGTCATCTTCCTTGTTAGTGATGTCCACGACACTTAAATTCTCCATAGCCATTCCAGATCTAAGTGGAGAGAGTAGATCTGCAATCGGATGGCGCCAATTGAAGATCCAAAAGTCAGGCGAATTACCTGTGAGAGGTTGAAGACGACTGGCTAAATGAGATCTCTTAGGAAGTAACCTGCAAAACTTAACAAACCGTTAGGCTCGTCACAAGGGGGGCGTGGAGGGCCTCTCTGTGACCACCCTCCGGCGTGAGGATAAGTAGTTGTTGGTAAAGGAAAGAGAATAGAGAGAGAGAGAGGGAGATTCGGAGTCTGTCAGAACATGTCTTACCTGTACTTTTTGAGGGGTATTTATACTAGTCAGAATTGTTGTACTTCCCTTCGGTCAGGTGTACTAACCTTCGGAGCTAGTGATCTCCGGTCGTATTATCTTGAGCACGTGTCATGGCGAACTTCGTCCCTATATGGTGCTGCGTCTAAATGGGGCTGAGGTTCGGAGGACAGGTTTTATACCTCTTCAGATGGCATTAAACCACAACATTGAAAACTCATTATTAATACAATATGCAAAACCAACATAAACCATGACTTCAATTTCAAAGGTATTATGTTTCAAACCAAAAATTTACAAAATCATTATCCATATTATATTCCAAACCCAATTGTACTAACCTACAAAATTAGCATCATCAACCATAAGATGGTGATATTCTATGTTCAAAAAAACAACCCAAATCCATCACCATACATATTTTGAATAGTTATGTCGGTATCATATGTCTAAAAGTTTTAAAAAACAACCATACTAAAAACACCGCGCCTTTTTAACCACAAGTTATTTACAAAATCTTTACCACTTGAACTCATGTTGCTTTAAAATACTTGAACTCACACCGCCACCACCGTCACCAAAAAGGACTTCTTGTGGGAGGCGGTCTGAGGCCTTAACATAACTTGATCACCCTTTTGTGGGGAGGGATCTGCGGTCGCTTCTAGTTTGCTTATGGCTGTTATTGAGGTGGTCAACATCTGGCTAGGGGAACGATATCCCAGTGTCCTCATGGAATTTATTGCTTCAGCCCATCTAACCCTGTTTCTCAAGTCGGATAATGGGCAACGACCTATCGCGGCCGGTGCTATCTGGAGGAGGCTGGTCTCTAAAGTGGCTATGCAAAAAGTAGGGAACGAGAAGGTCAAATACCACGGAGACTTCCAAGTCGGGGTTGGAATTCCTAATTGAGCAAAGGTCATGCTCCAAAGTGCGAATAAATTTCTAAATTCGTTTCATTCCAATGGTTTGTTGGCTATGCTTACAGTCGATTTCTCTAATGCCTTTAATCTCGTGGAGAGAACGACCTTCTGCGAGCGGTTCACTCCCGTTGCCTATCTATCTGCCCCTAGGTTCAATTCTTGAATACGTAACCTGCTAGGTTGTAAGTTGGAGATGACTATATTAGGTCCACCAATAGAGTTCAGGAAGGGCCCCCCCTTAATACCCCTTCTTTTTTTCTTTGTTTTGCATTCTCTCATACGTCGCGTGCAAGATAGTTGCACTTTTCCTTTCAATGCCTGGACGATGGCACAATTATAGGAAACACGAGGGAAGTGGCTAAAGCTCTCGATATCATCAGGTCCGAGGGACCCTGTCTAAGGTTAGAGCTCAACATCAAGAAAACTGAGGTCTTCAAGCCATCGTGCAATGGCTTGAAAGCAAGGGATGGGCTTTTCCCATGTGGGATAAGGAGGCTGGAGAGGGGTGTAATTATGTAAAACTCCTTAGATGGGCAGTTAACCGGACGCAAGTTATATGAGTAACCTGACTATGAAAAGGGCGTCGCATGCGGTGGACCTTATGGGGCACCTACCCTGACTATGAATATCGAGTTTTCCTTAAATATCGTTTAATGATTCCCTTATTTCCAGTTGACGAGCCTAGCCCAATCTTTCGTAAGGCTTGCTTGGATATTTGGGAAGCATGCGGTTTATTGCAAGGAGTTGTCGGGGTTCAATACCGTCATGACTTGGTCCGAGATGTATTGTGGGATTTGCTTAAGCGGGCAGGTATATCTGTGGAAAAAAAGCCCCCCCGTGAACTTTCTAATAAACCCGCGGGAAGGGAGGTTTACTCTACGCCCAATGGACGTTCTGGGGTTTGGTTGGGAAGGTAAGAAACATGCCGTTGTGGACCTTACCAGTGCGTTCCCTTGTTGGGCTAAGGGACAATGGTTTCGTGGCTAGTCAAACGGTCTTGAGGGTGGAATCAATGAAACTTTGTTTTAGTGACAAAACGATCATTCATTTCTCTCCAAAACTTTCTTCATGGCTATGCACTTTAACACAAAGACGTGAAGAACCTTGCTTTCTATTACTACTTTGCACACATTCCAGTATTACCTAATTTCTTCAGTTTCTAGTTTATATATGATGTTGCTTGTATCTAACTTCTCTTTTCTATAGCAATATGCATTACCAATGTTGCAAAACCTATATAGTCAACATGTAATCAAGGAGGCTTGACCTGGTGGTGACAGACTACAATGATCCATGATCAAATCCCAAGCATGAATACTTGGTTTACGCTAATGCATGCACGCATAGAAGTAAGGCGTGATACATTGAAATATCAACACAAGATTTTGATTATATACAGAGGTTGCAAGATTAGGTTTCAAAACGAAGCATTAGATGACACCCATATCCCAAGTGACACAATACCAATTGTAGCAAAAGCTTGGATCAGTTCATAGGCAAAGTTTTGTTGTTGTATAGGTAAATTCTGCCAATCAGTCCGCCTATCAACAACACAGAAGAAAACAAAACATTTAGAATGAAAGGTCGGTTGTTAATCTCAAGCAATTTGCAAAAATGCATACCCCAAATCAGCAATCACAATGGTGACATTATCTTGAGAATACTGGTCCTGTAATGCATACAACAAAGTGAGGAATGTAAATAGGCAGTAAAGTCAAAAGGGTAAACACGTTTGTCTATGTAAGTCATTACCAAGGCCAATTGAGCTAGAGCTTCAGATGCAACCTGTAGCAAGAATATATATATATATTAACAACATATAAAAGCTGATATAAATCGGCCAATGGCTACAACTTACCTGAACATCTCCATGTTCCCTAAGTTGGTTTCTGATAAAGTTGACTGCATCTGAGCTGAAAGCAACAAGTATGAAGTTAGACAAGGATAAAAAGAAAAAGAGAAGAAGAAAGGTAAAACAAGACCTGTTAATGTAATCCCATAAGCCGTCAGTTGCTAACAATACAAACTCTGCATCAGGCCCCAGTGCGACTTGATAAATATCAGGAGTAGCAATAACCAAGTCTTCAAAAAACCGCAGGCTGTATCAGAATTAAGCAGTTAAAAAGGCAGATGGTAATCATTTTAAGAGTAAGTAATCTTCTCAACTCTAGAAGTTGCATCAAGGATATGATCACTTATATTAGATTGGATTGGATTGGATTGTTTGTTTAAACTTCCTTGACGCATGCTCAGATTAAATTATTAACAAAGTCAAGAAAGAAACACGAGAGAGGTTACCGGGATGCAAATTTTTGGGACCATCTTCCTTGTGCAACTCCCTTTTTCAGCATCCTGTCAAGAGCTAAAGAGCGTAAGTAAATGCAGATGCGAAATATGATTATCAAGTAAGTAAGAAATTAAAGAAGGATTACTCATTCTTCTTGGTCTTAAAGCGAATGTCACCAAAGGCACGGGATACAGAGATATCTCCACAAATTCTTCCATCCGAAATCTAGAGAAAAATAAATTGTATATTTAATATTCATTAACATATTAAATATATAGGAAAAAAAAAGAGTATTATATTTATATAGGAAGGGAAGGGAATGAAAGGAAAAGAGAAGAGAAGAGACCCATCCACCAGCTTGTCTAATCCGTTTGATTTCTTGAAGAGAAACCTTGTTTCTTCCATAGGGTCTGTGGGAATTAGTCAGTTCCTCTGCTTTTCCAGATTGGGAAAGAACCTGCCAATTGCCATGCCACAAATAATAATCATAATCATTTCTTCTTCTTTTAATTATTATTAATAAAACTAAACACACAGAAACAGAGAAAGAAGAAATGAAGAAAACTTACAGCACATGAGTCACCAACATGGGAGATGTAGAGCATATCATTTCCTAACAACATAACAGTAGCTGTTGTACCAGACTCATCCTCACTCATCTCAAGCTCAAGCCTTTACAAAATCAAACATACCTTCATTTCATACACAAATCAAATCATACCAGTTGACAATGATAGGAATTCTCAAGTGTTGTAACTATTGGTTTACCAATTACCAGTTGACAAGTTTGGCATCAGCGTTGTGAAAAGCCTGGTGCAGGGCGTTTTTAATGGCACCAAAGTCTTGTTTATTAATATTATCCAAGCCTTGGAGAGCCTTGACACACTCCTTGTACAGCTCCTCCTTGAGAAAGTTGACTGAAGAGAAACCCGCATGCCCATCAAAAACAGCAGCAAAAAAGAAACCACACTCTTCTTCAAGGTCGGTGACTATGACAGCATCGTCTTCCATCTCCTCACGAGCACCCTGTAATTTGGCAGAACCCCATCTGATCCCAGAAGCCAGCCCCCCACCATAACAAGGAACGTCTATTGCTATCGCTGAACAACGCCGTCGCCGGAGGCTTCTTCTACTTATTAAATTACTATTACTCTTCTTCTTCTGCTTCAAGTCGATCTTATTACTAAGGTGGTTATTGTTGTTGTTGAGAAGAAACCTTTGCAATCGTGGACTCCATAAAGCCATTTCTTACGTGTGTGTAAGCTAGATAGATAGATAGAAAGAGGAAGAAGAAGAAGAAGCAGTATAATATAATGTTTGTTAATAAAAACCTATAATGGAAGGAAGGAAGGATAAGATAGCGGGAGAGCCAACCAACACCGCTAATTAGATTTCCTCCTCTCCTCTCCCTCCTTCCAACTAAATTTTTTTAATCAAACCCAATTTTCAATAATCCATTTTTTTTCTTTTTCTTTTTGAGTTAATTGCAATTTTAAATTTTTATCCCGGTAGTTTGCCCTAACTAACAAGTTCAGCACATATATAAAACCCTGAGTACCTGTGGTTTCTTTAGCTAACACTTTACGTCTCTGAGACTAACGGCCATTAGTTGTTTCGTTAGTTTGTGGGTTAAATGACT
The DNA here is from genome assembly GCA_032199755.1 of Ambrosia artemisiifolia. Lineage (NCBI taxonomy): Eukaryota > Viridiplantae > Streptophyta > Magnoliopsida > Asterales > Asteraceae > Ambrosia > Ambrosia artemisiifolia. The sequence goes on along the minus strand of CM063529.1, from coordinate 44,961,868 downwards.
ATTATACCCCTCAATCTTCTGTGAAATGACTATTATACCCCCATCTTCTCCAACCCACCCACCCAAATAGTTCGTCGATGAGCTCGGTTTCTTCCAATCCGCCGGTGCTTCCGTCAAAGACATCGTTGCTGACATCGTCGGTGTTGTTGTTACCGTCCTTGTTATTAACATATGGAACCCATTATGTTTCCATGATGGATCTATGCAATTGGAGCAAAAACCAGGATATGAGATGGTTTAAAATGTTTGGTTCAAGTTTGACCTCTGTTATACTCAGTCTTTCAGATATGTTGATCACTGTTGTTCAGGTTTTCACCGCCTGTGAATTTTATATTGTTGCTTAGTTTTTAATGTGTTATGTTTTTAGGCTGATTTTGTTGTAGATATGTGTACCAATTCTAACCATAAAACTTCATAATTAGTTAGATGTAGAACACGGCGGTGGAGATGATGGTGGTGGTGGTGGGTTGGAGAAGATAGGGGTATAACGGTTAATTCACAAAAGATTGAGGGGCATAATAGTCATTTCAGCCACAAACTAACAGAACAACTAACGACGTTAGTCTTAGAGACATAAAATGTTAGCTAAAGAAACCACAAGTACTCCGAGTGTTATATACGTGCTGAACCTATTAGTTAGGGCAAACCAAAAGGACGAAAATTGCAATTAACTCTTTTCTTTTTTAATGACCAACAAAAACTTGATCACCTCATAAATTTACTTAAAAAGTCATCACACTCTTAACCTTGCCACCCAACATTTCAAAGAAAATTCACCGCCTTAAAACCTATTCCAGTTACGAGGTCTAATCCTTCATAAAAAGGTAAGAAAGGCTACATATTTTGGCCAATTCAAGGTGAAACCTCTAACTCAACCCACAACAATTTTACTCTAGATGAGACTTGAATTTATAACCTCTACATTAGAAAGTAATAGGTAGCCAATGCACAAGATAGTCATCGCGCATTTTTTTTTAACACCAAGTTTATATATAAACATCATTGGACTAGAACCGTCAACTACTTGAGAAGAAACTTATTCACTAATACCGATTTATGAAGAATATTATATATTGAGAGAACTTTTTTAACTTAGTTAGGCTAACGGACAGAAGGTGTAGCAAATTGAGAAAATAAAGGACAGAATGAGTGTAAATGAAAGACAAAGGACAAAAGGTGCAATTTGAGTAATAAATAAAGGACAATTTGTGTAATTTTGTCATCTACAAATCTAGACCAATTTCTTCAAAATCTTCACCATCTCAACAAGCGCCCATATGAAAATCACCAAAACAAGTCCGGAATCAACATCAATATCAACATATCCAAACAAAGAGAAACCCAAACATATCCCAACAAAGAGAGCATCCACAATACGCTCAAATACATAGAGGTTGGAACCAACCGACGATTAAAACCACATGCATTAAATCTCTCCTAGATATGAAGACTAGAAAATTTTGAACACTAAAGCGCATCACCATTTGGGTAAGGATATAACCGTTGGAGTGAAAAGGGCTCACCACAACGTCTTGAATCAAGTTCAGAATACTTCCCTTTTGGATTCCATCGTCGGACGACACCCACAATGTGGGAAAAAAAATGCTTCAATTGTTTTGAAAAATGATGATTAGATCCGGACGAGGCTTTTGAACACACTGTGGGTGCTCTTAAAAGCGATCCATCCCATTCATATTAATTGTCTGCTTTATACATTCATAATATTAATACTAGCAGGAATCCGCGCATTGCAGCGGAGCTGCACGTTGTTTAGATGTTGCATTTGGTTAATCGCCCCGCTGTTGTTTTCTTCTTGATTTGAAGTGTCGACAAAATGGTGAGGAATGTAAAGTGACAATCTATGTCAGTTGGTTGGAGTACCTAAATAATAATATGTTACGTGCGAGACCCTACGTGTGTGTCTGGTATATAGTTCGTTTATGCAAGCGAGATATTGTAGTCTGAACCCGTACGGTGCAGTGGAGTCGACAATTTACAATTTATAGCGGTGGGAGTCACCGATGCTCTTTTGGTAAGTGTAATATAACCCGACATGCCTTAAACACCTATTATATATGTGTATCACGAAAGTTGTAAGAACAAAAACATCGATTATATATGCATAAAAGCATTCCCTACTTGTTAAACAACCAAAATCATTAATTAATTGTCAATGCCGTCGACAAAAGTTAAACAACAAAAATGACTCAAACAATACTTAAGCTTTGGACAATCTTCGACTTGTTTGTTATTAAAGTTTTTTTTATCATATCGATCATCAGTTCTCTTATGAGTATTTGTTACGTCATCCTTTACTTTTAAAGCCTTTTTAACAAATTTCATGAATATAAAAGCTTCATCATGGAAGTCATTTCCTGCTACGCATTTGATATTGTTATTTTGTGAAAACCTCAAGTCACCAATATTAAACATAAAAAGATTAGATCTAACACTCAGATTTTGGAAGATAATCCCTATGTATTCTAGCCTCCGCAGTAGAAAAATCGTAGTACCAACTTCTGAAATTGTGCAGGCATAGATAGGGTTATTTTGGAATCTTAATTCTTCTCAAGATTTTTGTCGAATTAACGTGTAATTCCATATATTTTCTCTTTCCAGTTAAGGGGTCAATATTTTTTTTACACCAGTCTTCCAATAATCTATGGTTTAAATACCTTAAACTTTGAAAACATTCTTTTCTAAACAAATTTTCAACAAACAGTGCTCCAGAATCATTTGAAGGATGATCAATTTCAACTTACTCAAATAATGGATATTCTAGCTAGGAAGAGTTTGTAGACCAAATATAATTTTGAAATATTGAATACTTTCTTTCATTCTTTTAACTACAGAAATCTTCTAGCCACTATCAAACTTCCAATATACAAAATTTTCGATTGTGTGTTGCTTTGTAGTCGGAGGTGGTCGTGGGGTTGTTGGAAGGCGGTAGTTGTACTACATGTCGGAACAGAAGTGGTTGTAGTTTTGTTACTGGATTTCGGTCTTCAGGAATGTGGTCAGAAATAGAGAGGGACGAGGGAAACAAGTTTGGGTCGTGGGTTTTTTAAGTCTTTAAACAGATGTGTTCCGATCAGTTTCAATTTAATTGCGTTGATGATGATTGAATCACATGTAATAGGTTGAATTGAGTGGTTAGTCACAAGTTAACGGTTGGCCGACCATTTGTCTTTTCCATGTCGGTTCCAATTTCTATGATGATGTCAGATATACGGGGAAAAGATGAATGATATGTTTCCTTTTCTTGTCTTATTCACATTTTATATTTCTACTATTATTATTCTTCTGGTTGTTATTTTTTTTCATTTGAATGTGTAAAATATCATATAGATTTTTATTTTTTTTTGTTTTTTGTGCATTTAATGAATATAATAGTTATTTAATTGTTATATTCAATTTTTCTTGCCAATTTAATAAAATTACAATTTTGCCCATATAGATAATATGAAATGACTCTTTTGCCCATCCAGAACCCATTATATTATATATATATATAGTAGTAAGTATAGATAAAAGGTTAAACCGATTATCTCTATGATAACTTGGTGTTCAATCCTACTAATAATGTGAGTATGAACCAAAGGGCATTGCTCTAGCGGTACTAAGATGACATTCTCTAATGGGTTTGCCAGTTGGGGTGTTGTTTGTTTTAAAATGTCATACACAAGCTGGGTTATTAGCAGACAAAGCACAATCTGCGATTATAGGCATGAATGACCTTTTGACTGTGAATGATTGAATGAACGATAGAACTTTATTTAAGGTTAGGAAAAAAAAAATTGTATCAGTATGCATTAACAGCATTCGTATCAGGTCCATTATATTATGTGAGTAAACTTATCATATTTGAAAAAGTAGTTTGAGAAGTTGTGAATAGAGGAGAGAGAAAAAAGTACTGTTCATTTGTATATTTGGGGGAACACTGTTCCACCCTATTTATATTTTAATATTTTTTAAAGTGGTCGTGAGTGGATGAGAAAGAAAAGATACCGATAAATAGGGGTGCAAACGAGCCGAGCTACTCGAGCTCGGCTCGGTAAAAACATCAAAACGAGTCGAGACTTCGAGCAGGCCCGTAAGATTACTCTTCTTGCAACCGATGATTTTGCCCTCCTCCTCGACAGGGTATGTGTCTGTCTGTTTGTGTTAATTAATTAATTAATTAATTATTCTTCTTGATTGATTTCATTCGTAGGAAACGTTGAGAAAAGGATGTGAAGCTTTCGAAAAGTGCCAGGAAATGATTACCAAATTAGGCCTCTTTTCAACTAATGAGACCAACGATGAAATCACCACATCAAATCTTAAGTATATTCTGGTCATTCTTTCTTCTTCTTCTTCTTCATTTCATTCTTCATATTCATATCCACTGTCTTAAGATAAATATTAATTATAATAATAGGTTTGTTTTGCTTATTGTTGCAACAGGTCCCTTTTTATCTTGCTGAATTGATTGAGAAGACTGGACACGATCAAGACAGGATTCAGATTCTCAAGTCCTCACAAGCTAAGTTAAAGGTACTCACTCTCTATTAACACATACATACATATATACCAGCTCTTCACTTCAACCAACATATTTATTTATTTATTTATTTATTTGGATGTCTAGGAATTTCTTTCCTTTTGTGATGCAATGGAGCTTCTACCTCAAGATGAATCCCTACAAGAAGAAACTCACAATACCACTTCTCTCGACCGCAGGGCTAAGAAGGTACCTACCTGCTTTACCTCATCTTCTCCACGCTGCTAACTTCTCTTTACTTCATCCAGATTGCTCGCTTCAGACGTCAACGTGCTGCAGAGTCCAAACTCTTGGAAATAAAGGAACGCAAGGAACGACGCCGCCGGTCAACTAGAGCTGCCGCCCTATCTACTCCTGTTGATGCCGGAGATGATGATGTGCTAGATGATGATGGGGAAGAAGAACGGGAGGTCAGTTTCACTACATTACTATGTTTGATTGCTTTTAATTATGGCTGCCCACTCTCTTTGGTTTTGCTATTGTCCTCTGCTTTCTTCAGCAATCGCCATCTCTATTTTATGCATAAGGGTAGTGAATAGGATAAACTCTTACTTCTTAAAGGAGGCCACTAATTATTTCAGTTCGTTCCATACAAAGCCTGTAGCTGTTATTAATAGAATCCTTGAGACCTTGACATAGAAATTTACACTTCACACGTGATTTTAACATCAACACAGTCAATGTGTAACTAGTTTTATACCGTCCTAGTTCACGTTTCATAAATTAACAACATTTAAACTTAACAAACATGTTCACCCAAAATGTTGCACTTAGTAATGTTTGATGGAAATGAAAGAAATAGCAAATTAATACTTTTGAAGATGTTGACTGGGATGAAAGTATGCTGCTCATTACAGGAAAAATAGCCTCAATATGTTTTGCAAAGCCTTTCTTCATTATTTCTACTAGCAGTGTCAATAACTTTATTAAGATATTTCAAAACCAACAAACAAATTATGGACTTTGATTTAAATAACCATCAAAGTTAGCTAACGAGATAACATGTAAAAAGTACTTAAGATTAGCCAACGAGCTTTCCTCTACTCATAACCCCCCCCCCCCCTTTCTAAACCAATACACAGACTATCATTTTGAAAGCCAGTATATCAAATGTGCAGGCTATGAGAAGAAAAATATACATATTTTGTAAATTTCATGCACAACATAGTCGAAAAATACCAGATTAATCGACTTGCAATGAACCAAGTCCGCCCATGATTTTCTAGTGCTAATTGTATAAACACTTTAATAACATGCAAATAGAAGGAATTATCACGTGCTACCATTTCTAACGCCACAAGGTGCAAAGAAATCAGATTTATACATATAATTGCTCCGGAGACCTAGCATTTGTAACTCCTTTTGAATTTCACTACTTAAATATAAATAAGTTGAAACAAAATAATTCACTCTTATGTCAAGACTCGCTTCTTTGTATTTTGCCTCTAATACGAACAAACTACAGTATACAGCTTAGGGCAGATGCCCATTTAGATTCTTCTCTCTCTTTCATTATAACCAAAAGTCTTACCTTTTTTTTTCTTTTTTACCAAATCTGACATTCTTGACTGTAATCACTTGGCTTTCCATACTCGTTTTGTCGATTAGCTCCATGAATCAAATCAACTCTCTACTAATTGATAGTTAACCATCTCGATCATCGGATCACTACCCTGTCAATTAAAAACCCTGATCAGATCTTCACAATGCCAATCCAATCACTTCGTATCATCCTGTATAGAAGCAAGTTTGATGAGCAAATTCATTGATTCTCGAGAAAGGATGGGAGAATCGAACTTGAGAGCTGAGTTGAAGTTAATTAAACATGTCGTGACCTGGTGATTGGTGAGGGCAGAGAGAAAGGGCAAGGATGAATCAATGGGGATTGACGTGGAAATAAGGGGAAGATGGTTTTTGGGGTGTTTAAAACAAACGCGGGGAGCAGGGTACAATGGTTATCCTGAGAAGACACCAGCACCCAACTTGATGCGGAGGGAACATTTTTATTAAAAAAAACGGGTGGGAAAATTATTCTAACAGCCCAAAAAGGTAAAACTGATCAATTAACACGGTCAAGATTTGATCTTGAGATGATCCGATGGTCATGTTTAAATAAAAAGCGGTTAATTTAGTGGGCCAATTATATAGAGTATTAAGAATATATCGCTTAGAACTCTTGGAATGGGAAAGTTCTAGCAGTGATGCACATGAATTGAATTGCAGGTAATCAAGTGTAATATGCTCTACGAGGTTCATTGTTTGTATATATCTTTTTAGCAAGTGTTATTGAGTCTGTCTTTCTTGCTTGAGATTCACTTCAATTCATTTTTCTGTCTGTGAATTCGCAGGCATGGCTTACTACAATCTCATTGGCTATCTGCAAGGTTGGTGTTTGTGTTTAGTAATTTTTTTGACCCAAGCTCTTCTTATTGCATCTTAAATTAATTGTTATGTGATGAAATCATATTGTAGGCTCTTGATCTTATGGAAATGCTGAAGAAAGAGGAGGAAATGCTTTCTGCAATAAAGGAAAAGCAAGAGCGGGTATAACAGCTTATTATAGGAGCTTCGCGTAACTAATAATCAATCAAATGTGTCTCAAGCAAGTTTAGTAACATCAGAATAGGAAATACACTTTATATTTTTAGAAATGAGCAAACCTATCATATTCCTAAGTATTGTAAGCCTGGTCATATTGCATGCAGGAAGGAGATGCTGAAATTTCAGAGGCTGTTCTTGAAGAACGTGCAAAGACTGTTGAAGACTGGCACCGCAATGCTGCTGCTAGAGCTCGATACACTAAAGCAGCGGCACCTATTACATGTGCCACTTTTGCTCAAGATGTTTTGGAGGGGAGAGCTAAGGTTTCACAGGCACATGATCACAAACACCAACCGCTCATGTTTGGACCGGCTAGTCTTGTGGGTGGAAGCATAACAAGTGAAAGAGAAAGGATTGCTGCACAGATTTTCCAACCTGGTCACAGGTATCTTCTTAAAACAATTCTTTTAAGGTAGTCTGATTTTGTTCTCTTGAGAATATGATAATTTGTCACACCCTCAAATTTCCACGTGCAGAGTTCTACCGCGAGGCGCGTGACACACCAGAATCCAAGTCAACGGTCACAATAAATGACGTCTAAATGTAAAAACATACGTAAATAAAAACCATGCATAAGATTTAAAAACCAACATTTGAAAGCGCGGAAGCGTTTAAGTTACAAAAGTCAAAAGTAAATGGAAACATAAGTTTAAGAGTTTAACATCTTGAAGAAAACATGCATAATGATCCTAGACGCGAGTACAACTCCAGTGCGACTCCGTGCGCCTAGATGACAGCTGCTACCTTAGCGACCTGAGAACATGCTAAAAACGTCAGTATAAAATACTGGTGAGTTCACAGGTTTTTAAGGAAAATGTTTCACGAGTTTGAACTTTGATAAACCTTTACCAATGCTGAAGCTAGGATACACGAATACCTGAGTTCACAATGTATGAGTACGTGGATACACGACTACACGGATGCACGAATACACATGTACACGGATACACGATTTCACGAATGCACGAATACACAGATACACTATTTCACGAATACACGAATGCACGACTACACTATTTCACGAATACACGTTTGCGAGAATACACTAAACTACCGTCATCCCCGTTTCCCCGTTATGCGTCACTGAATGTACACAGTTTTATCCAAACTTAAAAAAGTTGTTTAATAAGCCGAACACTTTTGTATAAGCAAATCAGGTTTGTGTGTAAGTTTTTAAGAACACAAGTGTGTAGCATGTTTCTCCCCCGAAAACCAAAACAGATAAAAGTGGGGCCGTGAACTCAACTTAGGTTGCGTCTTCTGTTAATAAGTAAACCGTTTATGTGATGTGAGTAAACCGTTTGTAAGATATGATAGCCCCAACTAGTGGCGACCTATCAGAAGATATGTGTTAAGTTAGACTAATAACCTGAAGGCTAACTAGTCCCCGATTGTCCAGACCATGACTAAGTATGTTTTGAAAACACGTTTGACTGCTACTTTGACCACACATACAAGACCCGACATCCCATTGGTGACCCGACGACTCACGCGTTAGCTAAGAATGAGAAATCATGCAATCACAAGCAAACATGCACTTAATACGCATAACAGTTCACTGAAATCAACATATAGTTCATATATCGCATATACGAGCCCACACGTGTATTTCCGGGTTATCGGACATCCCACGGGGTTCCTAGCATGTTCTTAGGTGTCATTTCGTGTTTGGGATGTCAAACTATACTTAAATCAGCTAATCATGCCATTAGGAAAGTCAACTAGCCATTAGGAAAAGTCAACTAGCCATTAGGAGGCTAACCGTCTGACACAGCAGACGGTTAGGGCCTACTCGCCCACAACTCCTCCTACTCGTCCCATGCAGCAGGCGGTTAGGATTCCTAATCGCCCCCTGCAGGGCTGTGCCACTTTTTCGCGCGTTTAACCCTCCAGATCAGATCCGAAACAAGTGGGAACGCCCAATATCAATCATAACACATTAACAAACATATTTCAAGCAAAACCCCTAAGTTATCATCATTCTAACAGTCCCGAATGCAAGCATTTTCCCAAAATAGCATATTCATCATGTAAACATCACATCAACATGCAAGAACTTGCCCTAAATAGCAATTATCCAGATTTCATCACATAACAACGTTGTCCAATCCTTTCCTATTGTTGTAGCATCATCCTAGAGCAAACCCTAATCCTCTAGAATCATCAAAACATATTAAATCACACTAAGTCTCCCAAAATCACCCAAACGGGTCAAAATATCAAATATCATCAAAACACAACTATATGCTCCCAAATTCATAGACAATCATCCTAATGATTCATTTAAGTCAGAAACATATCAAACACATGGAAACAAACACGTTTTAATATCAAAAATCTCATCTTTGCATGATAACATAACATAGAACAAGCATGAACGTGTGGGTTTGTTTATAATCTGTTTTTAACAAGTTTTCAAAGACACAAACACTTAGAAACCAGGTCTGGACCTTTAGGGAGTAAAACTTTATCATTAACAAGGTTTAAGAAGATGAACAAACCTTAGATTTTAGCAAAGATCGGTGTAAGATCTTGTAAAGGTGGTTTCTTGATCAAAAACGTGTTACAGAGGTTGGGTATAGTGTGTAATGGCTTTGGGGTGTGCTAGGGTTTCTAAAATGATGTTTTGCAACACAAGGGTGGTATTTATAGGCGTTTCTAGTCGTCAGGGCTGCAACAGGCGATTAGGGATTAGCAGCACACGATTAGGCCACACGGATAGGCCTAATCGCCCCCTTTTACACACGAGTAGCCCCCTACCCGCCCCCTGATACACACGGGTAGCCCCCTACTCGCCCCCTGCAGCTTACTTCCTAATTTTGGCGCGTTAAACACTATTTTAACATACGTTAACACGTTTTCACATACCGACAAGTCACATAATGATTATAAACACATAATACATGTAAACAAACACGTTCACACTCGTTCACCAATTCCCGGGACTCGAGACCTGCGTGTGTTAAAACCCCAATGATGCACGACTCGACTCGACTGACTCTGTCATGTGTAATGTATGCGCGACTCGCTAAGGTAGACTTACTAAGTTTTCAAAAAGTTAGTTACCGGAGTTTGCCAGGTGTCACATAATTAGTGGTATGTTTTGGAAATATGAGATTGCCAACGATGAGCATAGAGGAAGCTGGGTTGAAGGAGATGGAGATGATGAATAAATGGCAAGAGAAAACTGCTAAGATGATAGAAGAAGCGAATTCCTCATGGCACAATGACAAGTGGAAGCCAAGGGCAGGTGGCGTTGATGACGACGATGATGATGAAGATGACGACGACGACGCTGCACAAGACAGGGCAAGGGCCTTTGATGATTGGAAAGATGAAAATCCTCGAGGGGCGGGAAATTCAAAGCTCACACCTTGTGGCTAGGCTCTGTTTTCAGCCAAAACTCAAGTGGTGCTGATGTGTATTTGAGGATAGCCATGTGTAATAGTGAGCTTAACTTTATGTAAACCGTATAAAACAATCTTGTGGTATTTCCAAACAATGGTGTCTTTAGGTGTAGGGGGTACAGTGGTTCCTTATCCCTTTACAGCTAAGCTATATACGGATAAGAATTTATTTATTTATTCATTATAAACATCATCGAATTGTTGTAGGTTAATTAGAGGTAAGGAGGGTCCATTGGAAAACCTGCTCGTATTGGAGCGCAACATTATCCCATGAACAATCACTCTCCATACCTCTTTTCATCAACCCTTCCCATGATGTCTTGTGCTCCCGGTATGTCTTTGTGGCCACCCTTACAGCCTACAATATCAATAATCATTCAATCACAACTGCCATAAAAAGTTTCCAAATTCATGATGGGATATTATAACTTACTTCCAACATGCATTCTCTTGTCAACCGAGAGAAGGCCCATCTTTATGTAGAACAAACGCAAAATAATATATAATGCAACACCAATAACCGACAGATAGCTTATGATTGCTATGGAGGAATACTTACCCAGTACCTTCACCTTCACCTTCAGCATATGGATTGAAAGTCTTGAAAATTTCCTGGAATGTTAAACGAATTTCACAAAATTTTATAATAAATAAATGTTCATAATTTGTAAATGGCTTGATCATGCACAGTTAACTCACTCTAAGCCCTCCAATTCCGTTGACGACCGGTACAGTTCCATACCTCATTGCATGCAGCTGATTTAGACCACATGGTTCAAATCTTGAAGGCATTAACAGGATATCACAACTGCACATTTCACACATCATAAAAGGAACTTATGTTGCCTGCCTATATTATATATAATATAATAAATATTATCCATCATTTAGTTACCCTGCAGTTATCTGGTGAGCCATAGCAACACTAAACCCTGTTGGAAGATGATAATCAAGATAATCAAAGTATAATTATGTTAATTTAGAAAGTCATTCTGTTGACTTCAGAAAAGTCAAACAAAACAGAAAAAGGGCGCCAAAACTGAAACGTTGTGTCTGTTATTATTAGTTACGTGTCGGTTAGTATGTTAGCGGTTATTTAACTGCTCTAAACCAAGGCTATATAAAGCCTCATATGTAATCAGTTTGTTTATGTGGATAATAATATTAAGTGTGCATTTTATTTGCAATTCTCTCCACCCTCCGTTTCTGTCGTGAGTCCCTGCATCAATTCTGATGCATACTCCTATCATGTATATTGTTCATCTCGATTGATCCAAGATCCGAAGGGGCCTCAATAAACCCAACCCATCCACGGTATAACCTGAAATAAATTCCATCTTCATTCATCCAACAATGTATAACCCGAACCTCCATTCCATTCTTTAAATAAATGCCTACAAATTGAATTTCATCTTGTAGTAAGGCTGGAGCAGCAGAGAGTATTATATCGATTCCTTTTTGGTAGTCCAATAAATCCAATCTGTCAGATTTCACACGGTTACAAGTTACAACAAAAGGAGTTCAATCCGGTCATCAATAGAGATAAATAATTTACCAATGGACAATCTGGCTGAATCGGAAGACCAAGTTCCTTTTGTAGAGCAAGCTTGCACTCCATCTGCATGCATTTCACAAACATATCATTATAATCCAAGTACCATTTTATTAAGTACGGTAGTAAATCTACAATGACCACCTTTCCTGAAAGGTCATCAGCAGTGTAATGAGAAGAGGTATATATGCTCATCAGAGGATGGATCGCATTCAGCAACATCAATGCCATTTGTGATCCCTGCATTTATCATCAGAAGCTCATGCAGACCATATCCACCTTCTGGGTTGTTATTTCCCTAGCATAACCCTAGATAAAACAATAATCCAGTCATTAGCTAACATATGATCATACAAGAAAAAGTTGAAAAAAACCATTGAAAATATATAATACCTCGCTAACAGTCAATATCCGATCAGCAGTTACAATTGCGCCTTTTAGAATATTAACAGCCTGATCAGTGTCAAGAGCATGTGTCCTTGCCCATGTAGGAAATATCCATTCCAAAGCTCCATACCACTCCCAAGGCAGTCCCAAATTACAATAAGTTGATGCAGCCTCAACTCCCTTTCATATGTAAATTAAAAGCACATATCACATGATTGAAAAATACTCTCCTAATTTGACATTTATAACAAGTGTACCTGGTGTGCAAGATTATGAATCAGAATGATACTCCGAGCATTCTTATAGATTCGGTGTGGACGATATTTTGCTGCCAATAGTCTAATACAGAAAATCAAACGAATCTCGATCAGCAATTCAAAAAAACTATTAAGTTTGCACGGGAATGATAACAAAGTTCATCAAGAAGCGTTATTTTAATGAATGGAACTTGCAAGGGATGGATAAGAACACGGAGGACATAGGTTTTTTTTTTTTTAATGAATATCGAAGGGGTGTCTGGATGTTCTTTTTAAAGTGATTAAGAGAATCTGTTTACGGTTATCTAATCCCTTAGAACTCAAAAGGTTCTTATTACAACTTGTAGAAGCACACATCCAAACACTATCTCCTACAACATGTCTTATAACAACTAATTTAATTACTTTTTCGTTTTCTAATTAAAATGCAGGTAGGTTTTCTTGATAATAAGAATACAAAAAAAAAAAAAAAGATATGTTAAGTAAGGTGAGTACATACACTGGCACAAGGCCTGCATGGCAGTGATTAGCAAGGAACAAACAATTTTGTCCATATGTAAACCCTCCTAAAGGAGCCTCACATGCTGCGTGGCAAAGTAAGGTGAACCGAAACTGCTTAATCGAAAGAGAATATTGACATGTTATTGTTGATAGAAGATATATAACTTGCAAATTAAGGTATTAATCATCCTCAAATTAATAGTACCTGGTTATCGCCATAAATATCACCATATGGATTTCCAGGACGATGATAGCAAGGGTGGTCCACAAACACCTGAAACCACGTACATTTGATTTTATGTTCACTTGATTATATATAGGATTTTGATGATTCAATCCGGCCACAAACTTGAGGGACTTACCCAGTCAACACCCTTCCTGTAGTCGTGAAAGAAATTAAGGTCCTGGAGGCCACCTGCGCAGTCAACCTTGGTTGGGCAATGAAGATTGGCAGTGGCAGCAAAGGGGCCGTGAGAAGAATATCTTGGAGAGACAACCATAACCCGATGTCCACGTGCAGCAAGTGCAATAGGCAAGGAACCACATAAGCCTCCGGTCTTTGAGTATGGTGATGCTTCAGAAGTAACAAAGACAATGTTGTATGTAAGTTTGTTGTTGTTGTTAAGGTTTGGTTGTGTTAACTGATCCTCATGTTCAGGATGAGAGTAATTGCCTACTTCAATGTGACCTGGGAGTAGTTGGCATAAATAATATCTATCATATCAAACAAACTTGAGAAAAGTAATAGAAGATTGAAGGAGTAAAAGTAAGATAGAAACCAGAATGAGGGACGAGTTGAAAGTGAGGACATTGATCATCTTGTTTGGAGTTGTTGTTGTTGGTGATAAGGCTAAACTTCCTCCTCCTCCTCCTCCTAACTGTTTTTGTATTCTTAGAAGAAGAAGAATGAGTTAAACCCCCCAACAGCTTGAGGGAATTAATGGAAACAGGAAACGACTTCATCATCATCATCATCATCATCATTATCATAAATTAAACATTCTATTATTCATGAAATTAAGAGAAAGAGAGAGGCTAGCTGCATGTGTAAGTTAATAATAATAATAAGTAGTGAAAGAAACTTCTTCTTCAGTGTAGCTAGTGTCCTAAACGTGAACCTCAAGTAATGGCGTCCCTTCTTCAAAAGTACGTAATTCCCATAAATACACGCATCAATACTTAAGAAAAAGAAACATACAACATTCAGGTTCCATTTTTTATCATTCTTCTTTTATAAAACAAATTAAGATTAATAAAAGAGTGTTATATATTAACGACAAAATTATCATTACGAACAAAACAATCAAATTGATTGCTTCTCCCTAAAGTAAAATAAATAAAAATCTAAAACTTCAATCTTAATCTTTAGCTGTAAAAAAAAAATTATACAATGAGGCTGAAAATTAAAAAAATATAGTATATGATGTCTTGACGAACTTGGTAAAGTAGATAACATTTAACTACAATGTCTAAACCTTGTAATTAATTGTGTTTTAAAAAAAATATACAAATAGACTAGGTTATGTTAATTATGTGAATTTCACGGCCGGTTATAAATACTTAATTTGCATTAATAATAGGTGTGTACTGAACTACAATGTCGTTTCGGGCATTCCTATCTTTTTATCCCTAAAGGTATCCAATGTTTACAAAACAAGTAACACAATCCATTTAATCTCAACACTTCATCTATATGATCGAATTGACACAATTATTTCTTACACTTCTCCCAAACACACAATTTATACACTAACTCCACCCTATATTGGAATTTTGACATGTTTTGTAAAAAAGATATATATATATATATATATATATATATATATATATAGGTCAATATGGAGTATTACTTGTTATGGATCTAGCTGTTTGAATATGAACAATGTGGTATAAGATCTCTTAATTAAATTTAATGGCTTATATATATGCATGTTTCAGAGCGCTTGTAGTAAATCTTGGTGATATGCTTGAGTGATGTAATGGATAATGGCTATACCAATACCCAGGCATCAGGTACCTAGCAAAGACGTGCTTGAAGACTCCAAGCTTTCATGATTTGATTGAGCTTGATGATGCAAATTTTTTTGCTGGCTGGCCGGTAAGAGTCGTCGTTGTGTGCAATTCGATCTTTTATGCGTCCATGCTAACTAATAAGGTTGTTAAAAGTTTTTCAAGTTAATATCTTATAAATGCATATAATTATGATAATGTTGTTTTTTTTAACTCTTTTTCATCACTCCTGTGTTTAGAAACCATGAATGGGAAAATATATAGATGGATGGACTTCCCGCTCAGGGCATGAAATGTAAAGCATCCATGTGATCCATATGTTACCACATATAAATTAGGTGATTGATTATTTTGCTCCCTAGCTATTTTTCATCCAAGTTTTTTACTTTAGTTCATAAAAACCAGTGGCTAAGCAATTCGCTATATATTTTGCTATTCAACAGGGTGGAGAAAAGTGGCCGGCGAGGAATTCAAATTGAGAGTTACGTGCTATTCCTCCTTCACATGTTCCAGAAGAATATGACAAGGTTCGAGCTCTCTATATTATTAAATTCATAATCTAATTAGAATAAAATGTGACATTATTATTACAGTTTCAAATTGTGACATTATTGTTCATGTTAAGGCGCTATTTGTTTAAATTTTTTATTTAAAGCATCCGGACAATACAATGTCTAAATATTTGAACTATAACCAGTCTAGGAGCCTATTTTAAACTTAAACCCTACTCAGCTCCCAACACTGAGCGGTTTCTAAATTATCAACCGGCTTTGGTTATTAGCACGCCCCTCCTAAATATTACACACCCTTGGTCCACCTATATGCCGCGTATAGGGCTATACTCATACACCGTGTATAGGGCTATGCGCGGCATATTGGTCCTAATGATTAGCTGCCAATTGGTCTCGAGAAATGGTGACATTCTACCTCTAAATGCGGCGTATAGAGAGCCAATGATTTGCATTTAATGAAGTTTGAAACTCTATACGCTGTGTATAGGGCTATACATGACGTATAGAAGGGTGTGCAAATAATTTCGAGGGTTTGTTATTACCACACCCTATTATTATTTACTAACAAGGCCTGTCATAAAATGTGTTCAGGAATGTCTCTACGGCTATACCGGTAATGGTAGAGGAGATAAAAATTGAAACATATTGGTTGATGATTAGGCGTGCAAAATGTCGGGAATTGGAAAGGCGAAATGGTGGGAGTTCTCACTATTTGATAATGGGGGATGGGTCACCAAAGTTGCAGTTCTTTCCGGTTCTTTTTTTTTTTTTTTTTTTGGTTTTATGTATTTTAGAAGTGTTATGGCGTGTATTGGGTCAGCCTAGGTAACCTCTGACTAAATGGGTTTGGGTGTCGACGAGGTGTAACTAATCTTTGGTGAAATGAAAGCTCCGGTCGATTGTTAAAAAATTAAAATAAAATAAAATAAGAATGGTTTTGTACGTACGTATATTTAACAAATGTACGAAACATGCAATTAATGTAATCATGAAATATATTATAGGCACATGCATGTATATACATGTAGCTGTAACTTTCAAGAGAAGGATCTAGACAAAGATATAATTTAAACTTGATGTCGAAGTTGATGTTGACATATATATGCATGGTTAATACAATAAAATATTCCACTAAAACGCAATAAGCAGCATGTAATTTCTTCATTTTGATTGGGTAATACTAATACCGGCCGGTGTACAAAATACAACATGCATGATCTTTACTATTTATTACGGAGTACAATTTTGACCCAACACATTATTAACAATATTCTTTATATATAGTATAAGTACAATGTTTCACCGTATAAACGTACTATATATCCAACAACATATATAGGCCTAGGCCGGTTTTACATGTTGATGTTTAATTATGATTATTTTTAAATAAATCCACAAGTGGCCGGTTCGTATATAAATTTATGTATCAATTAAGATAAACCAGCTAAAAATGCAACTCCAGTAGAAGGCAACCATGAGGATCCATATATAAACTGGCCAACCGTGAAGCGGCTTGCTTCTACGGTTGAAGTGATAACCCGATAACCTGGCCACTTTACCCGTTGAGCGAGGGCGGCTCCGGGGCCATTGTTCATATACTCACCGTAGTACAAGGTGTCAAGTGCGAAGGCCCCGTTCCATTCTAGCCAACCCCTGGGGTGAATGTGGTCTCCCATGTAAGTTTGCATGTAGACTGTCCGGGCGTAAAGTTTCCATGGGCGCCCAAGATATGTGGGGAAACTTGCCTTTGATGCCTCCAGATCAGGTTGGGCGACGAGGCGGCATACGTGGATTGAGATGCCGGTGTTTTGATTGGGGTCTTTTCGGTTTTGAGCGGTAATGGTGACCTTCTGGAGTGGCATTGGTTTCCTTGCGTATATGTTGCAGCTTTGGAAAACCACAGCGGCATTGCCAAAGATGAAATCCACGGTGCCATAAATGTCACATTCACGGAAGAATTGGCGTTGGGAGTGGACGTATAAGGTGTCTTGGTATCCGATGATGGCGCATCGATGAACGACTGCCTTGTCCGCTCCAATCCTGAGTGCCACAGCCTGGTGTCTGCCAGGCCCCGCATAGTTCTCAAACGTCATATCCCTCGCGATGAAACCACCACCTGTTGCAGCTGTACATTTTTCGAAATAATTTATGCCAATTTTTAGTATTATGCTCTACTGCCTTGGCTTTGTATATATAGACTCATAAAAATATATACATATACGTATGTATTGATAACATTTTTGATTGCACTAAAATCAATGTAAAAAAAAGTTTTTGTTGTCAGTGAATATGAAATCGGAATTAATAATGTGCTGATCTTGCAACTACAGAATAACGTGCTATTGGTTGTTCCGTTTTTTATTTCAAGTTATTAAAATTATGGATTTTTATTTATCACTCCAATTTCTTTTTTAGGAAAACATAGATATATAAAGTTTATAATGACTCTCTTATCAAAATAATTGGAAAAGTTAAGTGGAGGAATAATGATGATGATGTTTATATTCACTGAAAACAATGGGAAAATAATGCATGTTTTGGATATATGCAGACTTTGCTAATTTTATGTTTTGTAATATTCCAAAAAGACATATATATATAGGATGAAAATGAAATGAGCAATAAAGAAAAGAAAAGGAATGAACAATAGTCACCGAAAGAGGCGGTGTGGAAAGTTGTGACATTGTCAACCACTCTATTTATTCCTCCTGTAATTACCGTTTTGCCCTTTCCATCTCCTACGAACATCAAATATGTCTTCTTCCTTCCCACCTTTAAATTATCTTCCTCGTACCTATTTTATAAAAACGTATAAAAATATTTATTTCAAGTAAAAAAAAAAACAATGATGCTTAAACTGACTTGTTATATAAGAACATATATATATATATCTTTGTCAAAAATATACGGGTTATATGTACCCGTCCACTACTTGTTTATATTCCCAAAACTGTAAAATATAGTTAACTTTTACACATCTTTCTCCGTTATATTTATTTACATAATTGACGGAAAGAATCGATGATAAAGTCCAATCGATCATGCGTTTTTAAAGTTCAATATTTAATGAATATAAATAAATAAATAAAGAAAAGAAAAGAAAAGGTTACGTACCTTCCTGCCTTTACGTGGATTATAAACCGGCGGTTACTATTTTCAGGAGCCTTCTTTATGGCCTCGGCGATGGTCTTACACGTCCCACTCCCATCAGCGGCCACCACTATATCTGCTTGAATAGCCGCCACCGGTGTCTGCAGCAGCCTTCTCTCCTCTCTACCTAACCACTCAGGGAAAGTCGACGACATTAACCTCCTCCTCCTACGCCTGTGCTGTATCGGAACCCCCTTAAAATCATCACCCGCAGCCGCGTATATCGCCAAGCAGTTACTCACCATCTCTGACAAGTCCTTTACCTTCTCCTCCATCTGCTGCTTCACGTACCCATTTTCCACCTCCGACAACCCTTCCGTACACGTGTCCTGATTGGTCAGCGCCGCGCTCAGCCACGTCATCACGTCCTCACTCGAGCCTGCAGCTGCATCTCCCAGTACTGACAGGAGGGAGCGTGTGAGCTGGTCCACGGAATCCTCAAGAAGTTCCAGACAGTCGTCGTAGGCGGAGCGTACGTGTGTGTCCATGTCAAGGTTATTGATCTCTTGGGACGTGTACAAGGCCCTTCCCACGCGCTGCAGCGTCATGTTCACTGAAATGTGGACCATGTCTTTGTCGGAGGCGTTCAATGAGCCCGGGAAATTAAGCAGTGAGTTCAAGCACAGATTCTGGTAACGAGTACGGCTGCAGACTCGTGACATGGCTTCCGTGGGGCGTCCTCCTCCTCCTCCAGCTTGGGAATGTTTGGTTCTGTGACGAACCACAAGTCCCACCGACACCAGGGAGGCCACAACGAGAGTAAATGCAATGATGAGGACAAACTTTATACTTCTGGAACAAGAGTACTTGGATGTAGTAGGTCCATTAATATCCTCCGAGGATGGCTTTAATGGGGGGTTTCTACCCGGCTGATAGGTTCCGAGTCTGCCGTAGTCCATGTGACTGTAATATTTATGTTTTGTTTGTATGTAGGGAATTAGTGATCCAGTGTGCATGTTGTATATATTAATTATTCTCACTGGCAGTTGTTGTGAAGTCGACATCGGATCCATGCCTTAGTTGCTGCCAGCAACTCACCTTCAATTAATCCTTCTTACCTTTTTATTTTACTTTTCCTTTTTAATTACCTAGGAATAATGGAAATAAATTAAACTCATCGATGATATACTATTTTTGATTGGTTAATTAGCGTGTACAAAGTCATCCAATCCAAAGAATCTATATGTATATGCGTTAGTGTTTATTTTGACAAGTGTACTTCCAGAGTCCATGGTTAATCTATTTTCTATTGGTGAGTGTACAAAGTGGTTTTTTTTACCTTGTAAATTTAAAAAAGAAAAAAAGTTTTTTTTTTTTTGAACGGCCAACAAATTTGAATCACTCACGGAACACTGGAGTATCATCGTGCCACCAATGTTGCCACGCGATAATATTCCACCACCAAGTTACCAATTTAGGGGGAAACTCATAATTATGAGAAAACCCCCTTTGTGATATTTGAACCCAGGACCTTATGGTCCCTTAGTCTTATTTCACCACCAAGATGCCACTGAGCTATAATGAAACATAAAGAAAGGATTAAGAATGAAGACTAGAAATGGATTGTCGGCGGAAGCTAGAGACTGTTTGTACGTATTTCAAAGGTCGATCTGAATGATAGAGAAAATTAAGGCCATAATTAACATATGGCAACAAAGTTGGCGACCCGTCATCTTTTTGAAGTTTCAAAATTTCCCACATTCAAGTGTTTGGGGTCATATCACCTACGTGGAGGCCAATGGCGTGGGTTATACCCATATTTTGGAACCAATTAATGTTCACTACTTCAATTCATTACCTGTAGCTAGCAATACTACACGACGCACCGGTAGAGATTGAGTATATTGTATGTATGTATACATAACCATAAAGCTAAATCCAACAACTGAACGACCATGCTTGACGTTGAAAAATACATGACATGCACCCCATTTATTTAACGGTGGTATTATCCTGACATTCCTAACTTTTTTTTATACATCAACTCTACGGGTCGTAGAGCACCATGACCCGTATAGGGTTAAAACTCAACCAACTACGACCCGTAGAGACCTCTATGGACCGTAGATGGGTACGAGGTATGACGTTCAGTCTGAAAAAGCATACGTCCACAGGCCGTAAAGGGTTCCACAACCCGTGGATAAGCTGGCAGGTAGGAGCATTTAACCCTATACAGTCCGTAGAGGGCTATAAGGGTCGTGGATTTTTATGATTTTATGCAGACGGGAACCACTTAACATCTCATTTCATACAAACATTCAACCACAAACACAATTCTATCAACGCCAAATCAGTATAACGATATCATATTCTTATATAACTATTCCCTAAGTGATGTGTCTCTAAACGCGCCTTACGTCTCTGAAAGCGTTTTCGGACCCGAGGTTCAACTTGGTGAGGAGGAGGTAAAATCCGTGGTTCGTTGTAATGATAGGAAGGTGTTGCCCGATCTGAACCAGGAATATGTAGATGAACAAGAGTCATTTTTCATGCCATCAAGCTATCCACAGTATGCATACGGGACATACAATTTGCACGGGAAAGGTGCTAAGAACTTCCCGGAAGGTAATAACGTCTTCCAGGAAGCTACTGATGACGAGGAATCTGCTTTTGAAGGTGCTGACATCAAAGCAGAACCTAACCCGGATGTTTCGTATGAAACCGATAAGGTGTGTTTATATAGTTACTCATATTATATCCCCGTGCATAATTTAGGTTAAATAGGTTTTAGGGTTTGTTGGATTTAAACTAGTATATATTTTAGACTCGTATATACTTTTGCACTATACATATTTTGCCTTGTATATATTTTGCCCCTTATATATTTAGACTTGTATAGATTTTAGATATTTTAAATAAAATTTTGTTTTTTAAATTATTTTGAATGTCAAAATTTTAATTGCTAATACTTTAGAATCGTATATATTACACTCGTATATAAATTTTCAGGTATTCGGGTTTGTTGAAAAGTTAAAACAATGGGTTTACGACATGTCCCTTGATAGCGATTACGTCATCGTGACCAGACGTACGATTTCAAAAGGCAAGGGGTCATATGCAAGGAAAGTTAAGATATGGTTACGATGTGACCATGGTGGTGAACACTACCATACAACCAAAGTACGGGTTTCGGGTAGCAAAAAGGTTAACTGTCCTTTTGAACTGATAGAGAGACTAGGCTCCAATTGTTGGAAGTAATTGGAGACAAAAAACTCAAATCATAACCACGAACCTTTTCAAAGTACGGGTTTCGGGTAGCAAGTGGAATTATTTCACTAACTTTATTCTAAGTTCCTAATTTTATTTTAAGTTTATAATTCTATTAATTTTATTTTATAACATACGGGCTAGTGGAATCGCCAATATTGATGTGATGAAAGCATTAATGACTATCAAAAGAGAGGCATGTTATTTACACAAGAACAAAAATTAGGTTTGTACAACTCTCTACGGGTCTTAGAGGCCTCTACGGCCCGTAGAGGGTGTCAGTGCATTAAATGCAAAACCCTCTACGGGCCGTAGAGGCCTCTACGGCCCGTAGACATGGGGACCATCAATGAAGAGACTGACTTGCAGTGTGTCAGTCTGAAAAGCAACCCATCTATGGGCCGTAGAGGCCTCTACGGCCCGTAGACAGAGATAGTCCTCAACGGCTCGTAGGGCCCTCTACGGCTCGTAGAGAAGATGGCCTCTACGGCCCATAGATGGCCTCTACGAGCATTTTTCAGCCATCTATGGGCCGTAGAGGTTTTTTTTTTTTTTTAGATTGTGTTGGAATAGATGTGTTGAGTTTTTTTATAAAAAAGTAAAATAGCATAAAAATAAATATTTTTCACTTAATAATAATTTAATACTAGATTATGCCCCGGAGTTGAGAAATCTAATATGACATATCAATTTTACATATGAAATAGAATAATAATAAAACGCTCCATTCAAAGATAAGTGATACGAAGGTGTAACTATTCGTAGGGTTGAAGTTTCCAGAACTTAAATGGAGGAACCGAATGGCCATACGATATTTGATCATTATAAGCAATCAGATAAATGAAGCGAAGCTGACCGAACAATAATCAGGGTCACGAAGCGATAATCTTATAGAACACGCTCTTGATTCCTACTAGCTAATATAGGCTCACACAAACAAAGAAGACCCAATATGTTACATATTAAATGAAAAAAAAATTAAAAAAAAAATGTTGTTTATGCTATTTTACTTTTATAATAAGAAATGAATTTTTTTATATAAAAAACTCAAAAAATATGCTTAAAACTAATAAAAAGCACTTAATAAAAACATAACTACGGCCCGTATAGGCCTCTACGGGCCGTAGATGTTTTTTATAAACGAGCCATAGAGACCCTTATGGGCCGTAGAGAAGATGGCCTCTACGACCCATAGATGGCCTCTACGAGCATTTTTCAGCCATCTATGGGCCGTAGAGGTTTTTTTTTTTTAGATTGTGTTGGAATGGATGTGTTGAGTTTTTTTTATAAAAAGTAAAATAGCATAAAATATATATTTTTCACTTAATAATAATTTAGTACCAGATTATATCCCGAAGTTGAGAAATCTAATATGACATATCAATTTTACATATGAAATAAAATGATAATAAAACGTTATTTAACCAAAAATAATACTCTCGAACACAACAATTGTCTGTATAAACTAAATTACATACCTAAAAAACTATTAAATTTAACAACAAAACTGAAGAAATGACTTATCCATCCGATTAAAGTTACTATTGCAACAATCAAAAGTAACGAAATTCAATACCTAATTAGACATCTTTATATTAACCATAAATTGTTAATCTAATATCAAGCAGCGGAAATAAGAACTCAAAAATTTTTTATAAAAAAAATTGTTGATTATGCTATTTTACTTTTTATAAAAAAAAAATTAACACATACATTATAACACAATCTTTTTTAAAAAAAAAAAATCTCTCTACGACCCATAGAGGCCTCTAAAGGGCCATAGAGGGGATCACAATCATTGGTAGTCAGGACTGAACCTCGTACCTCGTTTTTCATGTTCATCTACGGCCCATAGAGGCCTCTACGGGCCGTAGATAAGTCAAAAATTGATCTTTACGGCCCGTAGAGGCCTCTACGAGCCGTAGGGGTTTGTGTGAATAAAATTCACCCTTGTGTGAATATCCGGAGCCTTCAAAAGAAGCACTGTAGGGGTTTTACCCACATAGATACATGGGAGATTGTAAGGAATCATGGTATATGAAAATGCATCATGTTGATGGGCGATGAGTTTTCTGTTCAATCTAATAAAAAGAAAAGAAGATTATCAGACTCCGGAAACTACATACGTTCAAATGACAACCCTTTTACTAGCTAGGCACTAATCTTACACGACACTGACAAGACCGATACGAAAGGAAGGATTAGGCGAGTTGTCCAGAAAGGGTAGTTTGGCCGACGCTATTACAAGCCACAAAACGATGAAGGAAGAAGTTATGAAAGAGGTGGTTAGATCAACTCAAGAAAGAAACAAAATGGACATATTATTAACCCTGTGGAGGAGTAACGAAAGGCTACGGGGGGAACACTTGGATCAGGATTGAAAATTATTTACGGGTCAGCACAACCAAGTGATAGGACCGATGTTGGAAATAATTCTTGAACGAAAAGTAAAATAGCGTAGCGACATGGACAACCGTCTGATTTCTAGATTTTAGATGTCTTTTACTTGTATCTATTTTTATGTAATTTCTTTTTATTGTTTTGAATTAATGAAATTTAGTTTTATTTTAGTTTTGAATATATAATTTGATTTTAGTTTTTAAAAAAAAATAGATAGTAAGGGTTGTGTACTTCGTGAGTAGGGGAGTTTAGTGTCACAAGCTAAATGTTCGATAGTCCCAATGTTGTGGGTCGTGCTTAAACGTTTGGGTTACTGGCCGAGTCTTGGACTTCATTGGGTACGGCCTCAGCGGCATAAGTCGAGTGTACGTGCCGAGACATGTATGTGCCAAACGCACCACTGGTCGAGAGCTATTGCCACTCTTCTGATGAGTCCAAGGCAGGACAGAACTAGTGACCCATATCAAAGAAGCGGGATTTATTGGCTTGTACTCGGGTATTGGGGACGGATAACCCCATGACAAAGTGCTATTGTAGCAGAACGATTATTCGGAACTTTGGGACGTGATTTATCCCAAATGTGCGTTTTTCGGACGAGTATAAATATGCAATGGTGGTTGGTGAAAATCAAATATGGGGCCACTTCAGTGACGATCTTTGTACGCCGCAAGGATGGGATAATTGTAAGTGCCTCCCTAGTATGGTGTCAATGAAGCCCTCCGTGTCCGTGTTAAAAAATTACGATAAGCAGCGCAGTAAACATAATCAGAAGAACAAAATACGGTCAAAGAAGAAACGTAAACATAACGAGAAAGGCTGCTAATCTTCAGGTTCCCCATATTCCTGAAACAACTGGCGGGGACCTCGACGCCAACACCAAAATCTAACAAAGGCAAAAATTGAACAGACACAAAAGAAGATCATTGTTGTTGTGCTACCGGGTGTTCAACTTAACCAGAGTGACTTATGCTCAATCATTAAGGGTGATGCATGATCCTTCGATTACAAGCAAGTATGAGATTGCGAGCATGCACGAGGATGTGCATGAATTGGTGCTAGGACAGTGTCAATTGCCAAATGTTCGATAGTCACAATGTTCTTGGTTGTACTTGAACGCTTGGGTTACTGGTCGAGTCCTGGAATTCATTGGGAACCGCCTCAACGGAAAAAGGCAAGTGTACGTGCTGAGACATGTATGTGTCTAATGCATCACTGGTAGAGAGTTGTTGTCGCTCTCTTGATGAGTCCATGGTAGACGAAACCAGTGACCCAAATCAAAGAAGCGGGATGGATTCGCTTGTCCCTGAGTATTGGGGATGCCACACGGGGGATCGAAAGATAGCCTTCGTGATTGCGTGAAGCCATGAGTGTACTTGCACCCTAACATCCCAATTTTTGATGTACTTTATTAAAAAAATATATAAAAATAGAATCCAATTGTTATAGTACATTATGATCGTTCTAGAAACACATTATGTGATAACTGAACGAAACTTTATGAAAGTAGACAATTTTAACGAAAAAAACTAGACGCCACTACTTAGTCTTTTCAAAACTATTTAGCCAACCCGAACTCGACAAGTCTGCCCTGCCATATGAGACGACTAGTACTTAGACAACGTCTTGAGCCTTTCTTTGGTCTTTAGCCGATGGCAATGGGTTTTTTTTAGTGTTAAGCAATAGGCTAGAAGGCTTAGCTGACCCTTTTTTTTCTTATGTTAAGGCAGTGGCTAACCTTACAATTATATATAACTTTTTGGTCCTACCTATTTTGAAAAAGATTAATGTCAAAGTTGTTGATTTTGGTCGTCATCATCATCATACTCAGTTAATCCCGCCTATAGCAAAGCTAAGGTGGGGTCTGAGGAGGGTAAGATGTAGACAGCCTTACCTCTACCCCTAAGAATAGAGAGGCTGCTTCCAGCGAGACTCCCGGCTCGATGTGGTTTGGTATCAAGCCTTGGACATAAGGTACAAAACACTTAGCAATCGGGACAAACCCGATCGGTGCATGTACCCCTTTGTCTTTTGGCTATCCACGCCACCACATGATGCATGATTAACCGTCCGTCGTTTTTAACGTTATTTTCACGAAATTAGTAAAATAATGTTAAAACTAGTGCAACTTTACTTTTGCCCCCCAAGGGCCACACATATATACATTATATGCGCACACCGTAAGTGGGGCGTAAAGTTGTTGATTTTGGTAATTTCCATTAATATGGCATGTGTCAAGTAGTTATAATGGACTAATGACAATAGAAATGACAACCACTAGCAGGCCCACATATTCCATTTCACATGGTTATATGCCTATGCTTTCATTGTATTATATCTAGTATTAATTTTGTCCCACTTAATTCATAAACTCAATTTTAGTATAAAAGTTCCCATTCATGGTTCACATTAATAAACTATGACGTCAAAAATAAAGTAAACTGCGTTTAACCGTTCCTAATTACATATGTATATCAGACTATACGTTTTGGTTTAGCTAAACTGGTTAGTTAAAGTGTTACGTAAGTCACTGCGACGTAGTTAGCGGCCTTTAACTAACACTTCTTTTAACTAGCGTGTTGTGGTTTAACTATAAATAAAGTAACAAATTAAAAGATATTTTTACAACACAAATCACAATAAGACAAATGATATGTTGCAAAACACATGCTCTTATTCACTGTAAATTGTGTAAATCTTGTATAGTATTGATTATTGAGTCGTTTTTATTAGTTTTTAGCTTTTGTTTACTTAGTTTGAACTTTGCAAGTCTATGTGTGCTAAAGGAGCTTAATCGGGCCTTAATCAAGTTAGAACGAGCATACGGTGGGAACCGGATCGAAAAGTTGAAGAAAATATAAAAATCCGGATTAATAGCTTCTTCGCGCTATGCAAAGAAGCTGAGAAGAAATTTCGCTTGGCGCGAGAAGGGTGAAATGACAGAAAAGCCTTGCATGAATTGAGAGAATTACATTTTATACCCTTGCGATTATTCTATTCCTCCCAGTATGTGAGGAACCTGGGTGAAGGTTTCACGGGTCGTGAAGATCCTTAAGTCGTTTAAAAAACCTAATTTACAATTATAAAATAACAACCGACCCTATCCACCAATTCACGACTTCCGGCATCAGTTTTGAGACCCAAGGAGCAATTTTAAAGAAGAGGAAGGCCTGGGAGTGAAGCTTGAGGCTAGGATTGAAGATTTACAACTATTGGTTTCATCTTTTCACTCCTTTATGTTTCAAACTTTGAATACTATGTTTTGTTTTGCTTTCAAGACTATGTTTCCGTACTTTCTAGTTACAATGGGTAGCTGAACTTCAATAGCTACCTAGGTTGTATGATGAATTCTTTGTGGAGAATTTTAGATATTATATGTTTGGGTAATGTTTTGGCAAAAATCTTGTTGATATTGGTTATGATGTATCTGTGTATTTGAGTTTGATGTATGATCAATTATTGTTCCACATGTGTCTTGTTAAATGTCTTTTAATTATAGATTCATGTTAGGTTGCCTTCTTTGTGCTTGTACCTTATTTACGGATTATTGATATCGTTTTCTATAGGAACTTTGATTGTGAGTCTAGAGGGCTTAGGTATTCTTCCATTCTTGAGACCCGGAGGTGATACAATGTTGGGTTGTCTAGATCTTTAGGTGTCAGGTTAAGGTGAGACTGGAAGGTGATCCTATCCTATTATGTATTTAGGTTTCTAGAAATTCCAAGTCATAGCAATTTAATTAGATTACTCCTTAACATCTTTGTGTGTATTGTGATTAGAGAGACCGGGAGGTGATTTAATCTTTGAGTACCTTTGCTTTCTTAGTGAGGTGAGAGTGAGAGGTGATCCGAACTAGATTAACCGGTGTTTTTACATGTCCTTAGGATTTCTTGATAGTTGTTAGTGAGACAAGGAGGAGATATAGCATATCTTAGGGTTTTCTGAGTCAATTATATCTTTAGAGTTCGGTAACCATTCATTTATCTAAATCCGAGAGTTGTGAGTTTACGGGTATGATTCTTGACCTAGGTAGTTGTCTTCTTATACTTGATATTTCTTTAGTTGTCTTTTTTTTGTTGCTAGCTAAGTCATCTTTAGTTTATTTATTTTAACTAATTATTCAAAAACCAAAATCACTTTTA
Organism: Ambrosia artemisiifolia; assembly: GCA_032199755.1. Taxonomy (NCBI): domain Eukaryota; kingdom Viridiplantae; phylum Streptophyta; class Magnoliopsida; order Asterales; family Asteraceae; genus Ambrosia; species Ambrosia artemisiifolia. The sequence goes on along the minus strand of CM063529.1, from coordinate 44,933,202 downwards.
AAACCAATTTGTTAAGTTCGGTTTTGTTTTCTAGTTATGTCCTTTGGGTTCAATATCCAGACTTAGTCTTTACTAAATTGATAAGTACACTTATCTGTCATGTGGTCTGGTTTTAGAGAGTTTAGAGTTCACTAGGTGTCTAGTTTAGGTTAAGTTTTATTGACCGCTTTGAGCAAATCAACAAACTACTTTAGAAAATTTCAATTATTCTAGTCGTACTCGTAATTCAACCATGGGTATCTACCTTATCCGATCAAAGATTTAACTATGTGTCCAGACGTCATAAATGGATTTGCCGAGTCCTTCAAGATCATATTAATTTTTTTCTTTTGTTGTATACATGTTGGTTCGGTTCGTCACACCATTGGACAGTAGCCGTTCGGTTTGTCACGATTAAGAAAAAAAGTTAACTTATATCGAAATGCAAATAAAGATCAGTACATCACAATGATGTGCTCAATTTTTTTAAAAATATATACTTTTAAAGTTATAAAAAAGACATGAGAAAGGGTCCACCATTAAAAACTAGTTTCTCTCTCAGTAGAGGGAGGGTATGTCAAGTATATAAATAAAGGGGGAATTAGAATTAAATAATCCTAATATTTGTCGGGTTTGAAGACAATAATCCCAACTTGAACATTGGAATCTAACAGACCCAACTTGTCTTGATTTTTATTTCATTGGACCAACACTAAATAGGTTTAACCCAGTTAATTTTCTGCCTACGTGGCATGCCACACGGTAGATGACGTGTAAAAAATATCCCAGTTGGCAAAAAATTAGGGCACACATTTAGTTTCCTGCCTACGTGGCATGCCACGTGGTTAATGACGTGTAAAAATGTCCCAGGTGGCAGATGACATGTAAAATCAGGGCCCACATTTAGTTTTCTGCCTACGTGGCATGCCACGTCCAGTTAGTTTTGGTCTAGTGAAATAAAAACAAAGACAAGTTTAGCATATTATATTTCAATGTTCAAGTTCGAATTATTGTTTTCCAACCCGACAAAGTTGAGATTATTTAATTCTAATTCCCCTAAGAGGGGACGGGGCACAAGAGGCTAAGGGGTTTGGGGTTGCTTAGCCCCGCGGCTACACCGCCCCCACCTAAGGGGCTTCGATTTGAGGCTTCTCCTGGTGCACTTCGATTTGAGGTTTCTAAAGATTTTTTTAAAAAAATCTTTAGGCTAGTTTAGGCTAGGGTATTTCCAGTGTTGGGGCTACTTTAGGTTACTTCAAGGTAAAAATGACGTAGCACATTTTGATTGTTTAAGATAGGGCTACATGGAACTTGTGCCCCTTTCCCCTAAATAAAGGGTACATTTGTTGGAGACACACTTTATAAAACTGCAAGTACGTCCGAATTTCGTAATATACATAAGAATTAATGATGGAATTTGTAGAAAATAACTAGATGAATTTAAAGTCGGGGTATCTTGTTTAGTATTATATATGTAGGTTTGATGATAATAATTAATGGTGTCCCCATCATTCTTAAAATATCGAAATCATGGGTTACCCACAAAGTTAGTTAGGTAGGGAGGCGTCACATAAATTTCAAAATGACAATCAAGTGTGTGTATGCTGCCAAAGGGTCAACTGTTATAACTTTTGACGTTTTAATTAGGATATTCAATTTTAACCCATCATAATATTAGTGTTAGAAAAACTCGGCGCCGGGATCTAATCGGAACCCTATCACCTGGATTTTGCATAATGTAACAAACTCTTACCTCAATATCTAGCAGATTCAGACCCTACGCAGCCATCCATTCAAACCGAAACAAAGTAGCCCACTCTTCCTTAATTCGAATTTGACCCAATTGACGACTTCCATGGGGTCTCAGGCGAGGTTGTGTAGCGATTACAAGCTTTAAATGATAAATTGCTCGATTCAGTTGGTTGATTTAGACTAGGGGTATGTTTGGCAAGGAGCTTTTAAGAGCTTTTAGGAGCTTCAAGCTTCAAGCTTTTAAGAAAAAGCTCCTACTTAATAAAAAACTTTGTTTGGTTGAAGGAGCTGGAAGCTTTTAGATTGGAGAAAAAGCTCTATAGTGAAAAGCTACTAGTACTAGCGTTTAAGAAAAAGCTCCTACTAGCTACAAGCTTTTAATGAGTAAATGACATAAATACCCATTTTATTTTAAAAATAAAATAAAAACATTTCTTACAAGCTTTTAATTATGTCCATTTTAGTCATTTTATACGTTTTATTAAAAGCTCCAGCTACTCTCCCAAACACAGAAAATATATTTAAAAAGCTTCCAGCTTCCAGCTACCAGCTTGCAGCTACCAGCTACCAGCTACCAGCTTCCAGTTTCCAGCCACCAGCTAGTTTTGCCAAACATACCCTATGTTTTGGTGTTACCCTTTCCTACATCACGTTTAGAAGAAAGGAAGGAAGAAGTAGGTAATTTAGGTTTAATTAACTTTAGTATTTTTACATTTGACCCCCTCAACTTTTACTAGTTTACATTTGTTCTTCAATTGTGGGCTAAAGATTAAAATGTTTGATGACGTGGGTGCTAAAAGCCCACAATTAGTCAATAAATAAGAACAAAGCAACATAAAGTACCGAAGCTACCTAACCCATCTGAGCTGAGAAGCTGACACTGGGAAGGTCAGGAAGCTTTAGGCTGCCTTAGGGTAGCCCTCTGCTACAGTAGTGAACAGTAAATTTATGGAGAAGTCAAAAGTTAAATTACTTTTCACTCTAATCCATAATATTCACATCAAAAATAATAAGTTCAGATATAAAAACAACAAATGTGGCTTTTATACTAAAAGGGCAATGCATCTCTGTAGAGACAAGGAAGAAGAGTCAAAGTTTACTAGATATAGAAAGATGGCTTCCCTAAGGGAGCTTCTGAGCAGGGACTTACTGCCTATATAAGAATATCCCTGGCTAAGTCTATCCATCACTCACTCTTACTCCATTCTCTTACTCATACTCTCTTACTTTCATTGTTTCCTACTCCAAAATGAATACATACTTATTTTAACGCCGGAGTCCGATCGCATGAGGCCCCCTCCTGCGATGAGGCTAACGGTGTTGCTTCTTTGTGCAAAGCGATCCATGAGCTTAGCAACCCTTTAAACCTACATTGTCTCAAACTTAAACCGTGGTCATTTTCGTTGTTGTAGTAATTTTAAATTTAACACACTCAAACAGATTGATAAATTATATCAATATATGATAAAAATAAAAACTTGTCAACTTTCTGTTCTTGTTAAAACTTCTGGAAAAAAATAAAACTTGTTAAAACTCTATTCATTAACCCAGACAATGAAGAAAAGTATTTGAACTCAAATATTTCAAAGATTCAAAATCCCGGGGAAAAAATAAAAAGAAACATTTGATCTTAATGTGTCACTATGACTACACTGTATCAAATAAACTATGAGTATACCGTTTTCTGAATATTTAAAGCTAAAACAATTTTAAAATCAATATAAACAAACCAAATAACAATGAAACTAAAAAAACAATGAGGATTGGATCCGTTAAAGTACCTAAGAGGACACCTTCACAATATTGGGTCCAATTCAGCTTATGGTTCACCAATTCAAGAAGCAATTATAGACGAGAGGATAATAAGTATTAACAGAAACAATTGTTGTTGAGGATCATTGTTCCACTTTGGGTCTACCAACTTGAAAAAATTCCAGCGAAGAAGACCATGGTGATTGACGAGGAGTGGATTCAAGCAGCTAGTTTAAGTCGAGGCGCTGCAATTGGTAATCGATTACAAGCAACAAAAACCAGTATAACAGATGTAAATCGACACATATCATAATCGAAATGTCACAAATATATAGAGTTTAGGACAAAAGTGAGATACCTAGATCAAGATGGGGTGGAGAAATTGAAGAAAACGAAACAATGGAAGTGAAGCTTGCTACTATGGTTGGTCTCCTGAATGAGGGTGGGTAACTGCTCAAAATTATATATACCATTGAATGGATTTCAATGGATGGTCTTAGTCTGCAGAATTGGAGCAAACGAAAAATCTTGGTTTATTTATTGACCATATTCAAGAGCAAGGTAATTGATTGAATCGGAGAAAATGCTTGGAGTGGCCATCAATAAAAGGGGATTATACTACATTCAAGAGCAGTTAAAGAAGAAGTTACAAAAACAATAAGATGGTATGACTTGCATTAGTCTTTTGTACAATTGCTATCAAATGTGATACACAAGGGTATCAATGGAAAAAATGGGCAAAAGTTGGACAATTATACTTGTGACCCTTTGTATGCCATCTTAAAAAGATGGTAAAATTACATTTGAAGTCATCTCTCCTCCTTAATAAGGTAACATAGATATAAACTTTGGTTAATAAAAAAATTAAAAACCCAACGGCTCAATTGCAACGGCTACTTTTTTGGACCAATGAGAGGCCTTGGGACAAACGGGGAGTTAACCCCGAAGTCCCCGAAAAATAAAGAGGGGGGAGCGGTGTTCCCGACAGGGTCGAGACACCTCACCACCCCGAGCTACCTCCCTGAATCCACACCAATTAGTCTTATTGTCTTATAGAGAAGTGGAGGCATACACATACAATCATTATCATTTTAACAAAAGACTCCAAGTCTCCAACCTAACCTTGCCATGTCAACTGGGGAGGTGACAACTGGTTCATCTTCTCTTTTGCTAGCTAATAACTTTTACCTGAATTGTCCTTATTTGTAATTAAATAACTTATCCTTTAATAATGTTGCCCATAAAAGTTAATAGATAAAACAAACATCCGTACTATACTTCGAAGAGAATCCATTGGGTCTAGTATTGTTGATAATTAGTTATCGATACTACAAAATATACATATCTTGACGCGCGAGCGCGAACAATGACACAGACTCAATCTACGATATTCAAAAGTGTGTATCATAAAAAAATATCATGGTTTATAAAATCTAATAAATTTATGACACACATTTTTGTGTGTCATTATTTTAGTGTCATACAAAAAAAATATGACACCCTCAAAATCTGTGTGTCATCTTTTACTGTTCTAACTCAGCTACCCAAACCCTAGGTATATAAACATCCTTACCCCCTCATCCTCTTCATTTGAAAACCCTAGCCTACAGAGACCCACTTCTCCATCCAACCTATGTAACCGCCTCTCCGTCAACCAATCACTCTTAGTAATATTGTATGATTATGGTTTAGTAACAGTGGCATTATGGTTCTTCATGGAAGCGATAGTCGTTGACGATGGGTTTCTCTCTTGATGATCAAACCAATTACCAACCCATTTAGGCATGGTAGTAGTGTAGTTACGTTTGTTCATCATCAGCCCCAAAACCAACACGTACTCAAACTCCTAATACCAAAGAATTTAGAACAACTAGATAAACTCACTTATACCTGTCCCAATCCTGTTAAAAAAATTACACTAATATCGTATCCAATCTCATATCTCAATATCCGTCCTATTATCTATTGAACCTGGAGGAAACTAAAACCTTTATTGATTGCTGGATGAATTAAAAACATAGGAAACAAAGGTTTATATACACTAGCTATTTTAATTCTACTAGAACTATAATACTAAACGTTACTTATCAAAACAATAGGAAACATATCTTAAACCTAATACTAATATTAATAGATAATTCAAATAATAATAAACAAACTTAATTACTATTTTACTCGTTTAGTTTTTTGACTTTAGCCCTTCGAGTTTATATCGCTATGATTTTCACACACTCTCTCGATATAAACTTTAAACCTCCTTCTACTACAATTTTCATACCGGGTTGGTGTTAGATCTTTCACACTCACTCTCAACACTGACTTTACTCATTCCAACTCGATCTTGAACACAACTCAAACATCTTAACTGTCGGTAATATAGTTAGCTCGATTGTTTGCTCCCTCTTGAACTCAAATCGATAGTTTGCACTCTCTTGAACTCGAACAATAACGGAACTCGATTAACTAGAAGAAGGGATAACTTATCAACTACCTTCAACCAAATTGGATCAAGGGGTTCACCAAGATCTGATCAAAATCTTTCACCACTGCCTATGAACGAGTCTTCTTCTTTTGGTCAACCTACTAAACTACCCCGACATACGAAGATTTAACCATCCCGACACATGGTGATGACACATCATCACTGAATCCTTCGCACTTACACTTACCGATCTTGATAAATAAAAGAGTCTTAACACAGAGAACTTTTAATCGAGAGAAGGGTAACAAATTCCAACAGCCTTCATCTCGATGAATACCGAAACTAGGTTGACACATAACCTAGATGCAAGTCTTTGTTTATCAACAACCAACAAAGACAATAACTATATGTCAATTTGTCTTTTGTCGCCAATCAAATTCTTTAGCTTCCCGCTATTTCGTTTCTGCTGGGATAAACCCATTAGTTTTTCTGGTTGATGAGTACCTGATTTTGGTTAAACCTATCATTCCTCGGAAACCCACTATTACTTATCTCCAAAATCACTTGAAAATCAACCCCGAAGTGAATTTGTAACTTGATCCAAAACATTTAAACTTACTATGACATTTGCGGTTTTATTCTGGCAGCCACTACTAGAACAATTTTGGTGTTTTTTTGCCACCGTTTCCAGCCCTGTAATACTACCTATGTAGCTTCCAATATCCTGGTTTGCTTCTGTCACGTACACCACAAATTGGTCTATTTGATGCCCTTGTTCCTTGATTAAAATCCATCGACCCATTAGATGAGTAATGCGTTACTTAGACTAAAGCCCATAAACCCATTTGATTTAATCCATTACTCCTAATTTCCGAACCCCAATATATTAGCTCAACCTAAGGCCTAATCCATTGCTAACAAATAACGATTAAAGCCCATAACCCACCAACTTAAAAGCAAAACACCCGCCTCAACCCCCCCCCCCCCCCCCCCCCCCCCCCCAAAAAAAAAAAAAAAAAAAAAAAAAAAAAAAAACCCTAACCTGTAGGCTAAATAAATTAAAAGATAAATAGGTTACTTAGACTAAACGTATAAAAAATGGGTTGGGAGGGGACTCAATACATAATTTTTTTTTTATAAATTCACTTTGTTTAAAAAAGAGTACATTTGTAAGCGGAAAACGGTCGGGGGGGGGGGGGGGGGGGGGGCTAGTCTGGCTCGTTGTATTTGTAATTTTGAAAACCATTATCAACTAGTATCGTTAGACATATCAAGTATTGATATCGTACTAGTACCATGATGAACCGATTCATTACCAATAGAAGAATGTCGGTACTGACACCGGTAACAGTAATATCAAAACTGGTATGAGTGTTATTGGCACTGGTATCAACATTTGATTTTATTGTTTTTTATTGATGTAAACATAGACTTTATTTTTTTTATTTTTTTGGTATCTATCAAACAACTTTTATGTAATGAAACCATTGTAAATGAAAAAAAAATTATTGTAAATTATTGAGAGTGTAACGTACAAATTGAATCGATATTGATTGAACAACATCCGCACTAGCATCAACATTACAAGAATTGGTATCAATATTTGTTTTTAATATGCCATTGCAATGTGGTTACTTTTATCTAAGTCTAGATATAAATTTTACTCAAAACCAAAATATGAATAGTAATGTATAAGTGATCAAAGCACAAACCTACATGTCATTAAAGTTGCCTTGCAGTTTAGTTTTGTTTCTTTTTTTTTTATGTAAAGGGACGTGGTTTTCCTTTTTATTAATTTAGTAATATAATATAATGTTTTAAGAAATTCAAATATACCTTTGCAACATGCTTATGTTTATCCATGATTCAATAAAAGTTTTATTCAAACGGGTCAAATATAGTTGATTTTTTTTGTTTCTCGTGAGGAACTGAACCAATACTATCTGACATCAGTATTGCTATCATATTCGTTTTTATATTTTTCTCGATGTGACGGAATAAGATTCGTTGAAAACATAATAGATTCGCAATAAAAGTATTTTTTTTTTTGAAACTGTAAGCTATAGCAAGTGCCGACACGGTAATGGTATCATGACAAACTAAACCGATACGTACCGGCCAACTAACTTTGGTACTTGTACCGTTATCGTTTTCATAGTTTTCGACCAATGCAAAGTACGCGTCGATATCATCTTGGGTAGATTTCTTCCAGTTGCTCTACTAAGTCTCGGTGCCAAATTGAATTGATACCTCCAAAATCCAGGTATGGAGCATGGGTACAGGTCCGTCTTCGAGAATACTAAGAAAACTTTGGGCCTGGGGCGACATAAAAAACTGGTCCAAAATTTTAGTAAAAGTAGAATAATTAAAAAAATAAGATATTTGTGCTAGAGACAATCATTGAACTTGAGACCATTATATTAAATTAAGATGGTTTTTCTAACTCTATTAACAAGATTTTTATGTATAGTAAGCAAATATATATGCTAAATAAAGAATTCAACATATAGTGTAAGTATATGGTGAAAACCCTTGTTATAGTGAAAACTGTGGAAACTCTGACTTCCCGAGCTTTTTTTATGGAATTTTAGGGCATGTAATATACATGATTTTAAGCATTTTGAGTAAAAAAATAAAAAAAAAAACGCCGAGCGGTTTAAAAAAACATTTTCGGGTAACACATGTTATTTTCGCTTAACATGTGTTACTCGAAAATTTATTTATTTTAAAAAATTGCTCGGCGCTTTTTATTTTTTTTGCTCAAAATGTTTAAAATCATGTATATTACGTGCCCTAAAATATTCATAACATAAGCTTGGGAAGTCAGAGATTTCACTATAAGAATGGGTTTTCATATGATCCTTCCCCCATATATAAAGTTTTTAAAAAATTGTGGGCCTAGTGAGAGACCGGGGCCCGAGCCATAGCCTACCCCGCCCACCATCAGGGTTGGGCCTACTTGGGTAATCCTGCTGGTTACATATATATGAAGAAGCGTGTATGTATATATAAAGTTAAAGTTAAAGTGAGATGGAAACACGATAGAGGGACCCTTTTGGCTTTTAATAGCACTTTTGTTTCCATCTGATCCCAGCTGGTGTGGCTTTGGCATCAATCTGTCTTGCATTTCCTTATTCCACTTCTTAAAATGACTGGAAAACGATGAGGAATCAGCATAAACCAAAAACTCCATCAACATCATCCAAGAACGAATCGGAACCGTGTGAGTCTCTATTTCGTGCATGGCCATCAAGTTATGGATCAGAAAAGCTAGCAACCATTGCATACATATTGTTCTAGTGCATCGAATGGAATGGAATGGAATTTTGCATCTTTTAAACAGTGTTTTCTTTACCTCCCACTTTTTGAAGGTCAGCTCACCTCAATGGATTTGTCCGTGTTTTTAGTTAAATCTTTGTTTTTTATTACTTTTAGATTCCAATATATATATAAGAAAGAGGAACAAAAAACGGAATTTTTTTGCATAAATAGGCATTTTTCTTTGTGGGTAAGTGTTTCTAGGTAGGGTGGGAAAAAAAGCACAAATAGGTAAGTATGAAACCCAATTGGCGACATTGATTAAAGATTTTTGAAAGTATGAAACCCATTTGACGACATTCAATAAAAAAATTTGAAGATATGAGAACCGGTTAGCGACAATAAATAAAAATTCAATGTATGAAACCAGATTAGCGACATTAATTGATTGTATGAGAACCGGTTAGCGACATTGAATGGTAGATTGAAAATCACTCAGTTGTTTGACGACATTCAATTAATATAATTTGAAAGTATGAGGTTTGATTGGCGACATTGATATTTAATTCAATATACCTGGATATCTGCCTTTTCAGATGCACCTTATTTATATTGTTATTTTGTCCTTAATTAGATGATACTGATATTATTAGTTTTAGTGTCGCACTTAATTTTTGCCAATTTGATATCCATTCCATGGAATTAGTGTTTTACCCATGACTTCTTGGTCTAATGGTATGGTGTCCCCCCTTACAAATGTGAGGTTGTGGATTCAAATCCTTGCAAATGCAAGGTTAGGTGAAAATAAGGTGGTATAAATATTTGCCGTTCAAAAAAAAAAAAAAAAAAGTGTTTTAGATAATACACTAATACCTTAATGGTATTTTGGTTAATTACTTCGTGTTGAATAAATCAATCAAATAAAATCTACTGCAAGACCCTCGTGAAATTAAATGAATGTCGCAATGGTTTTAATACAATCAAATAAATAAATCAATGTCGCTAACCGGTTTTCATACAATCAAATAAATACATCAATGTCGTTAACCGGTATTCATACAATGAATTTTTATTCATTGTCTAATTTGATTAGATATCTTCAAAATTTTTTATTGAATGTCGCAAAATGGGTTTCATACTTTCAAAAATCTTTAATCAATGTCGCCAATTGGGTTTCATACTTACCTATTTGTGCTTTTTTTTTCCTACCCTACCTAGAAACACTTACTCACAAAGAAAAATGCCTATTTATGCAAAAAATTCCAAAAAATGGGGATGCATCCTCCTTTAGTTTTTTCGGTAGGCTTTTTTTTTAACATACTACTAAAAAACATGACTTTTGTTGGAATTTTATCATATTTATAATTAATATATTAATTGTTTAATCATAAAGCTAAGATGTGAATCGTAAATCTATCTAAGCTTTAAGTTTGTGCCGTTGTGAGAAATTATATTTGTCCCACATTAGTGGAGAAATAAATAATGTGTTGGTTTATAAGTAGAAATCTGTAAAGGAATGTATGTATTCCTATATATCAGGACAAACCCAGTGGTAGCCAGGACCCGTCATGTGCTTGCGCTCGCGCACGTGCGGCCATAATGTGGCGGAATTCAGTTCACCTAGGTGGCCCAGAATCAGTTCAAGGGCAACGTTTTGAACACGTACCTAAGCCATTTTGGTTTTTATTTGTTTTCCTTCTCCTTCGTTTGTAATTTATAATCAGTTTGTTATTTTCTTCTTTGTAATCTGTTTATTTCTATTGTATCGCATTTAGAATTGTTCCCGACATTGAACATGTACCTCAGCCATCTTGGTTTTTATCTGTTTTCCTTCTCTTTCCATTTGTACTTTATATTCAGTTTGTTATTTTCATCTTTGTAAATGGTTTATTTCTATCATATTGCCTTTATTATTGTTTCTTTCTTTTGTAATATGTTCTAGTTTATCTTCATTTGAATTGTAATCCAAATATAGTTTAATACAAATGTTATTTTCTTTTATTTTGTAAACGGTATTCCTACAACTTTAACCACAACCAAAACCGTTGTTGCAGCTAAAGGCACGGTTGGCCAATAGAAATAATGTTATGTCACTAATCACCTTTTGCAACTGACTTTGCGACAGAAGAAATGGTCGCTAACACCTCACGGAGTGGGCATTTATTTTGGAGAGGGCAAAGCGCCCATGCCAAGGTGAACTCCCCCTCCCCTCTTCGTCCCAGCGTGGCCCCTCTTGGATGTGAAGAAAACCACGGGCATTAGGCACAAGCATGTTTTTTTTTTAATTTTTACATTTACATAACGACTATAAATTAAAAAAGACTTAAAATTCCTTACATATAAACATCCTTCTATCACACAAAAAATGTATATATGCATACCAACAACACAATTTCTACTCCTTATTTCGTAAAAAAATGCAATCAACAAGTTCATCATCGTCATTCGACGAATTCGTTTTATCATTGTCATCTGACGAGGGGGCCGAGCTAATAATATCAGCGGTTTAAACAGTCGTGCAAAGTATTGTGTAAGATATCGGGAGTTCACAACCGAAAAAGAGAAAATATATAGAACGCGATCGGGTCGTCGCACATCAATTGTTGGTACGTGATTATTTTTCACCCGACCCCTTATATGATCATAATAATTTTAGGTGATGCTTTCGTATGAGCCAGAGATTATTTCTAAGAATAGCAAACAATTTAAAAATAAATACGAATATTTTCAACAAAAACATGACGCATATGGTGATACAGGATTTCACACGTTGCAAAAATTTATGACCGCTATTAGACAAATAGCTTATGACACCAGTTCTGACACAATAGTTCTAACACAATTGATGAATATCAAAAATGTCGGAACGAGTGGCGAGGGAAAGTCTTTGGTATTTTTGTGAGTATGTGGTTGAACTCTACGTAAAAAGATATTTTAGAAAACATACGTTTAGTGACATACAATAAATTTTAGAGTTTCATGATGTTAGACACGGTTTTCCCCAGATGGTGGGTAGTATCGATTGTATGGAATAGGTGTGGGAACTTTGTACAACTGCGTAGCGCGGCCAACACACCAATGGACATCATAAAAAACGGGTTTTGATGCTTGAAGCGGTTGCATCACAAGATCTTTGGTTTTGGCGTGCATTCTTTGGTATGGCCTCTACAAATAACGATATAGCTATTATCAATCAATCACCAATTTTTAACGACTATATAAACGAGGTTGGACCAAATACCTCTTTTTTTTTAACGACGTGGTGTATAAATGCGGGTATTATCTAGCGGATTGTGATACCCCGCATTCTCAGGTTATTACTTTAACCTAACTCTAATTAATTTACATATACATTCATAGCATTACACTTGACTAGGATTAGTTAAGTGAGTCGCACGATATACTATAGTGGGTTAGAAATCGAGTAGATAGTAATTCAAGAAGTTACGGGAATTATCGGATCACATATACACGTCTTGAACTCCGAACGTTGGTGAAATAATAAGAAACATGTATTGGATGATAATTCGTGTGAAACTATATGCAAATACGTGTTTATGTGAAATTCGGTTATTTATCGTAACCGACTCAGGTCGTACCGTGACTCGGAAACTTACACAAAACATATTGGTGATATTTTAGACTATTAATAGTTATAAATATATTTGCAAACGAATTTGTTATATAAGAAATTATATAATAAAAATAAAAACCTGAAATTTACGTGTCCGCGAACCGCGGAGGGGGCAGGAAATTCCCCGTGCTCCGCGGAGACGAGCGGGGTAGGTGAAGAGTAAGGCCGTCGCATGCCGCGGGCGGCAAGCCTTAGGCTCCGCGGGAGCAATGTATTACGACCACTTTCTTTTGCTATATAAAAAGTCGTTTTTGATCAAATAATTCGCAAACTTTTCTTCCTGATCGATTATTATCATCCAACTCCGATTTGATCATTCCAAACCTGTTATAATTAAAGATTTGAAGCTCTAAAGCAGGGCCGGCCCTAAGGGGGTGCGGGGAGGACTCCCGACCCGGGCCCAATTTCTAAAGGGGCACTTTGAGGGGCGACGAGTGTTTTTTTTCTGTTTTCGACCCAAAAAAAGATTTCATCTTGAACATCACTGGTTATAAATGAAGAAGGTGAATAGTAGATAAGAAAGAAGACGAGTCATACATGAAAAACCAAATTAGAAGGATACGACATAATTAAAAAAAAGTTGAAGTGTGTTACTTGAGATTTGTATTGTGGTACAGTAATTGTCTCACACTTTTGCAAATGATGCAAGTCAAATTTATTTTATTAAAAACCTTTTGAAGTAATAATGGCCCTTCAAATTATTATGGAATTTTAAGAAATGGTGGTTTTTTTATGAGCCAATTAGCCAAACATATTAATTTTTATAATTATCACGACACTTTCAGTTCTATATCCGGTTCGACCGGTCTGACTAGGGAACCGGTAAGGACAACGGTTCAACGTCCGCTTCGGTTATGAAAACATTGCTTAAAAGACCTAAGACTAAGGGGCACATATTTCGCGGCTCGGCCCGGGCACATGAATTTTCAGGGCCGGCCCTGCTCTAAAGGTCTTGTGAAGTTCTTTATCATTTTCTAATGATTTCAAGTGTATTCTTCATGTATAAATCTTTATACCATGTTAATCTTGTTATGTTTTTATCAAAATCATGTTTTAAACTGATCAATAAACTTATTAACATGCTTTGAATGAATCCATACTTGAATACAAGATGATGTTTTATAATTATAAACATTAAGTTGCATGCTAGTTAATTTACTTGGTAAAACTGGATAAGTTTTGATAAAAACCTTGAATATGAGAGTTGCTACCTATGTGTTTGACATTTGACAAAGATCTGATCTTAGACAACTTGTATATGTATAATCATGTTGAGTTTTGATCAAGGTTTTCAGAACCGGACCGGACGTCGAACCGGACCCCCGGCCGGTTCACCGGTTCGACCGGTCCAACGAACCGGCCCAAAAACAAAAAAAAAAATCAAAAAAGCCGGTCCAACCTCCTGGTTTCCCGGTCCAACCTCCCGGTTTCCCGGTTCGACCGGCCGGGTCATTGAATTTCCGGTCCAACTACCTAACGCGGACCGGTTGGGGGTCCGGAGCCCTGTCGAACCGGCCGGTCCGGGTTTCAAAACCTTGGTTTTGATGGGTTTGTGTCAATAGGAGTCTTGTTAATAAGTTTTATTCATAGATTAAAAAGTTGACATATTCAAAATCCAATTTTTTTTATCCTAAAATGATCTACATGAAACGGTTTTTTTTATCCTAAAATGATCTACATGAAATAAATTTTTCAGAAAGTCCAAGTTTGTTTGATTTGGATGAGTCTAAGTATTTCTTTTGGAATTTATAAAATCGGATGTCAAGGATGTCAAGTCTGAATTCAAACATGAAATTTTGGTCAACTTTAAAGAGCCATAACTTGAGTTTTACGAATCTTCTGATCATGAAATTTGGTTAGTAGCTACATACGGAGTATATGAGTTTTGTGACTTTTTCCAAGTGGATTCGGTTCATTTGGATAAACATATGATTTTTAATGATTTTTTCTACTAAACTGTCACAGACAGCTCGTTTTTGATACCTTGTTGTATTCATGGATTTTTCATAATTTTTTAGAAGGTCTTTATCCCAAAATAAAAATAGCAGTAAGACTACCAAACATATAGGAATGTTATGTAAAATTTTGGGAGTTTAACATGCTCGTTTGGTATTTTATAAAAATTCATTTCGATGACCCAAAATCTGTCCAGAAAACACATATTTGGGAAATTTAGTATATTGTCACACCACGCCAATGGCGGAAACACGTGGCGCAACGCTCGAAAGCATATCAAAGTCAAGATTAACACAAACTATATTTAATTAGAAAAGATCAATTTATTAGGATGTCGAAACGGAGTATCATATTTCAAACATTACATAGAACAACGAACATTAAGTTTCAATGGGGGGTGTTTCCGTTTATGTTCCAACCCGATGGTAACAATAGATGAAACCCCGACAAGTGTCCGACATCCCGTATTCCACCGCACTAGCCTCATATCTAATCAGCACTTAGTTACCTAAAAGATATGTTTAAAAGAGACGTCAATATATAAAATATTGGTGAGTTCACAGGTTTTAGTTTCATAACAACATTTTTACAACATGTGCGAAACCTGCACATCTTGTGGCCTTTGCAAGGAGTAGCTAGCTCCTACAAAACTATGATGATGAGCAATCCCTTGAGACCATAACCAAACCAAGACTAATAAATATGCCCCGCGATCACAAGTTGTTTCTCGGCAAATAACAACTTAGTTCAGAAGACGTGCACCCCAGGCATACACCGATGCAAAATCGATGCTATCGATTAAGGGTGGGCCTTGTCAGGCACCAATAGTACTATCCAAATATTCCTTCGGTTTCATGCCCCTGAATTAATGGTTATAGTAGCGAGGACTCAACCCCGAGTGGCGAACACACAACAAAACTCAAGTACTCATCATGCCACTCATCACATTTTAACCTTTGAAAACATTTCAACATTTGACAAACATATCTTTCCCCTAAATAAAACAGTAAAGAGGGGCCGTGAAACTCACCTGAAGCACGGCATACAATCAAATAGCAGAGAATAGCAAATCCGAGGTCAAGCACCTACGAACGTCCTAGTGCGTGTAAGTCACTAAGTCTATAGCGTGTGTTTTTCCGGCAAGTTGTACACCCAACTCCCAACACCACCATTTACATATAATTCCCCGTTTAATTAAACATATGTCCTAGATCCATTGGTGATGGATTACCCACGTTACAAGTTACACTTATACTCCCATGAATATTAATTAACTTGTATAATATTGTTCTCGACTCGACTCACTTGAATTATAATTATTTTCCGATTAAATAATTATACTAAGATCTCGTCAATCGATATAATATTTTCAACACTCGACTCGACTAGCTTTATCGTATATTTATTTTCCCATTAAATAAATATACTAGGATCTTGTCGATCGATAACATATTTTCAACACTCGACTCGACTCACTGTACCGTATATTTATTTTCCTATTAAATAAATATACTAGGATCTTGTCGATTTGATATAACGTTTTTAATACTCAATTCGACTCACTTTACCGTATATTTACTTTCCCATTAAGTAACTATACTAGGATCTTGTCGATTTGATAATAGATTTTCATTGTCAAGCCCATATGCTTGTTTTAAACGTTTACTCGTTAGATTGTTTATGTTATTTTCTCCCACGAATATGTTTCCAACACTTAGGAAAGTGTTATGTACTTTCACCCAAATTATATATTTTAAGTCCTTAAAATATATGTTTTCATCTCCACATTAGACGTAATAATACAAATACTTATTCGTCCGTTTTTACATCTTAGTCCGTTAACATGTCGTAACACGTCCATATCCGATTCACTTAATCTTGTATATATTTTGTTAATTTTTCCAAGTTTCCAACAATATGTATTCTTGAAATTGTTCATCCTTTAATTTCTACATATTTTTACTTGGAAGTTTATAAATACATTTGTATTTTTAATATAAAGACTTGGTTACTTACACATAAAAATGCTCCAACACTTTTATATTCCCATTTATATAAAAGTGTCTATTTTTATACAAGTTTCCACCAAGTTTTTAATTTATCTAACATTATTATAAAAACCTTTGTTATAAAAACCTTTGTTTTTATACTTTTCCAACATGTTAGGAAATTTTATATTTTTATAAAACCTTATTTTATAAAAATATTTTTATACAAGATATACACTTGTAAATTTGCTACCATTTATACAACCAACCTTGGAAAGTCAACATTTTGCACTTTTGTCACCAAACTTTCCAAAGTCATATTTTTAGATTCAAGTTTCTAAAAATGACATTTTATGTCCCTCAACTACTAAAGTTACCAAAATAGTCCTTTAACTTCCAAAAGTTACACTTTTATCCTTAATCTTCCAAAAATGACAATTTTCTACTAAACTACTAAACTTAGTTTTATCAACTTTGTCATTATAGATTATTAATATGATCCAACATTATCAATAGTCCATAATAACTTTATTAAGGATAATATTAGATGTATTTGAGTGTAATAAGTCCAATATGTCCTACTTTACATCTTTCAAGTGTGTAACTTTGAATATGTAAACTTTATGTAACTTATTTTCTAACAAGATCAACACCATATCAAGTTTTAGATGATTATTTTATGATGATTTAAACCACATTTAAGGTTATTCAAGTTCCATTAACAAACTATGTTTAGATCATCATTTTATTTAAGTTTTTGTGAACTTTATGAAAATACAAGAACACTACATACATCCATCACCATATTTCGGCCCTATTACACATTCATATCACCATTTTAGTCTTAAAAAGTATATGTTTTATCATGTAAAGTTCCATCAAGTTAACCCATGTACAACTTGCTTTCTAGATAACAAACATAATCTTTTAAAGACAAGAACAAGATCAAGAACACTTACAACTAGCACAAGGCTAGGGAAGCTAAAAATACTTGATTTTGAAGGGGTTTAGTGTGTTCTTCCAAGGTGGTTAAGCTCCAAGCTTGAAACACACAATTTGGGGTTTGGAAATGGATGTTTATGGATGATTTTGGAGTGTTAGGAACTTGAAAATGGATGTGTGTGTGTGTGTTGTTTGCCCACGGCTCAAGGAAGGGAGAAAGAAAGATTTTTCTTTGTTGTGTTTATCAAATGTTGTATCTCTTTTCTGTATAAATCCATCCAATCTTCTTATAATCTTCCAAGATCACACAATATCTAACTTTAGATTTAAATCCCTTAAACTATGGAGATATGGTACTAGGATGGTCTTGATTGATATGTATGGATATGTGTTTACCGATTTCTAGCAATGGTTTGGAGGATTTTGTATATCTTATAAGGACACACAAATCTTATACACAAATCTCATCCATATACTTCATGATTTCTTCTAGATTTGAAATATTAGTTTGTACAAAAAAAAGAGATTTAGGTATGGTAAGGGTTGGGGGACGGTTTGGCGGGTGGTTTAGTGGGGTCCACAGCATAAGACATTTGTTAGTTAATTGGTTATGCTTCACACTTAGCGTTCGGGTTTCGTTCGGGTATTAATCGGATTTTAATTACGCGTTATTTGGACATTATAGTAGCATCAAATAACCCTTAAACATAGCCTAGTTTAGGTGTTGGTTGGTTAATTAGGCTTTCGTTGGGTGAAATTATAAGTTATATGCGCATCGGGTGCGATACGCGCACTTTATTCGTTACCGGGAGATTTGTATGTAAAGTTTTCACTTATGGTTTCGGAGTTCCAAAACACATTATATTTCATGAAAATACCCTTTATTTTATATCCTGGGTGTCCGGGATCCTTTTCGTTTATTTAATTTTTACCGGGTAATCGCCAACGTCCATTCCGGACAACTTTATTCGCACGCGATTTCGTCGTGCTTCAACATTAAACATGTGCATCCCTACAGTGGCGAAGCTTGGTTAGCCAATCGGCGGGGGCCGGACTCAATTTTTTTCGATCGGTAGTGGCAAATCGGCGGGGGCCGAACTTAACCCGGACTAAATTTACCTACGAAAATCGTAAATTTCTACTACTGCACCAAAAAACAGGGGGGGCCAGGGCCACCCCTGGCCCTCAAAATACTTCGCCCCTGCATCCCTATGCATCTTATGGGGAGTTTGCTATTCTCTAAGGCTAAATTAATCCAATTAATTTAAATATGCACTTAAACCGTTAATTACATATACTAATTACGTACGGAAACACATCGATTTTTGCCGGATGTTACATATATATACTTGTCTAAGTGTTTTCTTAACTTGTATGTTACATATGTGAGTGTATATGCTTATGTGAACCATGTATAGTATATGTTATGGTATAAAAACTAAAATTTCACCAACGGGTCATCGGGTCAACTTGCTATATGTGGTTACACTTGAGTCACACGACTCACTGGAACTACGAGAAGTGTGAACGGAAGGATTTTTGTTAAACTTTCATGAGCGTATACATATAAGGTTTAACCTTGAAATAAGGAGTTGTTAAGCAAGTTGCTTACACTATATTTGAAGTTTGGGATTTAAACTCAACGCAATCTAAGGTGAGTTCACTAATTTACTAAAAAGCATGTATCCCGGGTTTTGGGATAACTAAATTCCAGGTTGGGAAATTGGAACTACATAGATTCCAGGTGGGATCTACTACTTCAAATATTTCAGTTTTAATTTCATGTCTATAGTTTAACTAAACAACTCTATCAAAGAAAGTCCTTCACTTTACCGAATGAATTGCCGGAAAATAGCAAGCGGGTTACTAGTTGGTAGCGCTATTAGGCATGACCGGCCTCGCACCGTGCTTATGTCACGAGAGTGAAGTATTGACCTTAAGATTTATCATTGTTGATAAACAATGATGGAAGGCATCAACTATTCCACTGGAAGGTGGGTACTAGGTCTAAAGCAATATCGGTACACCATTGTTTAGTAGCTATAAAATGGGCTAGCTACTCACGGCATGTCATTTAAAAACTTATATATTCTACAACTGAAAACTAACTTTTCGTTATGCAAACGTGTGAACTCGCCAACTTTATATTGATACACTTAAACATGCTTTTGCAGGTCGTTAAGCAACGCGCACGCTAGGTCATGCATCACGGAGTTTATTATCTATTTCAAAATAATTATTCAATACATTTAAAGTATGGTTTGTAATATTATTTTGGGTGTGATTGTTCATGCCAAACTTAAACTATCAAGTCTAAAACGCTTCCGCAATATTTTATAATAAATAGATAAATGATGTTTTCGAAGTAAAACAAATTAAATGATTTTATTTACATATAGTCGTTCAAATAACTAATGGCAATGTAGATCCTGGTTTATCATGCGCCTCGTAGTAAAACCATGCAGTGGAAATTTGAGGGTGTGACACGGATGGTATTTACCCTAAATTTGTTGTGTTTGTAAATGCTTTCACACGAGATATGACGTTAGATGAAAAGACAACATAGTTTAACAAAGCTTGAGTGGCCGCAAGAAGAGACGGTGGAACGAGCTTTTGGTGTTTTGTAGAAACGATGTCACATTTTGAAAATGTTATGTAAGATGATTAAACCATCCATCACATTTATCATAAAATCATTCCCACTAATCACACAATTCACATCATCCCAAAGAAACCACCCACCCCATCACACATACACAACACAACAACCACGGTTGTGAAATACATCACCCCCGTGAAACTACCGCATGCAGCGGTGTTTCACGGTCATCATAACCGTAATGAATCATTTCACGGGGTCGCCTTGTGCACCATAAACAAGGTTGCATTTTGTGAAGGCTACATATTTAGCAAATTTAACAACGAATTTCACAATATATAGAGTGATGGATTTTGTGGCGGTATGATCCATTAACAGTTTTTTTATTAAACTGCGATGACAAGTTCACACATCCGTCACTAAGTTTTTATATATATACTTTGTTTTCATTTACACATATGTAAAAATGTTATTTTCGAGTGTTTTTGCGAGAAGAGATTAATTATTTAAAAGGTAATTCTTTTTAGTGTTATATTTTAATTATAATGAGGTATGTATTAAGAAAATGATTTTGGTTGATTTTTCATTTGTTCTCACACTTGTCGCGATATCTCATTTCCTTATTATTATTATTATTATTTATTTATTTATTTATTTATTTTTGCATCTTTAAAGAGCACTCCACTTTCCACATTGAACACTATAAATTGACATAAAGGAGGGAGATGCATTATTTAATATGCAAATTGTAAATGTGGAGGAATTGACCTTCTCCCCCTTCACATATAAAAAGGAATTGTTATATCCTTCTCATACCTCCTTTTCATACTAATTTTACAGCTAATATGTTTGCATCTACTATAAATTCTTAAATAATAAATATATAATAAAAACTGAATATTACCATACGCGTTACACTTTTTGTTATGGCACTAGCCTAACCAGTTACCATCAAGCTCATGCTACATTAGTTTTATTCATTTATTTATTTTGCATATAACTAATTACAACTTACTAAATACTTTTATTTACATAAGTTAAAAATATGATTTATTTAAGAGTATATACTATATTAAGATATACTTTTATAATGAAGCACCTTTAACAGGAGAAACAACAAAAGAAAAAAAAAACAAAAAGATTTGGTGGACATAAACGAATGACTGCTCTCCTTGTTATTTAATACACTGAAGATTAAATTGATTGGACATTTTGTTTTTATTCGATATACTCCGTATATTTTTTCTTGGAGAAGTTAATGACAAAATACTGTGGAAGCAAGAAGCCAAATCCTTTTATAATCTTCATTGTCATCATTAATTTCTAAATTCATGATAGCGTTGATTTTAGTTCAGGAGAATGTCAATAATTATTAGGGTATGTGTACTCGACGCTACAGGGGGCTTCATTCAGATTTATAGCGCATCCATAAAGCTTTCTACACCGTCCTCTTGGGTTTTATGGGGGCTTCATGGGGAAGAGCTTTATGATGATAACGGGCTCCATCTAAAAGAAAACTAATTTTATAATATTATTTTTAATCAATTTCTACACCCTCTTCGTCTACACCCAAGGTTGTAAAAATCCTTATTAATCACCGATTAATCGGTGATTAATCTCTAGTTCTCACTTTACTGATTAATTTTGGGCTAATCAATCAATTAATCGGTTTGACGATTAATCACCGATTAGTCAGATCAAATTGGTCATAGTCGGATGTAAAAAACTCAAAATTAGGTACAAATGAATTTGAATGTGTCAAAACTGGAGCAAATCGATCAAATAAAACAAGTTCTTACCTCAAAATTGGATGATACTCTATGATTTAGAAGCAAAATCGATGAAACATCATGAACCCTAGTTGCGTCTCATGGTTCCTTACGATGAAAGAAGGAATGGGGAGGAAAAAAACGGGATACGGTGAACGATGAAGATGATTAGGGTTATTTAAGTTTAGGTATTTTAATATTTAACCCCCTCCATATTCACTAGTTTTATATTTGGCCCCTAATCTTCTAAATTTATACATATAAAGTATAAAATTAGCATTACATATGTATAAATTTAAATATATATATATATGTATATATATATATATAAATCCAATCCGATTAATCTTGATTAATCCCTACTCGATAACCTGTTGACCGACTAGCGCCTAGCGAGTTGTATAACACTTTCACTTTATATTTAATGAAAGTCGAGATGGGATTAATAATGGAATGATGTTAAAAATATTTTTCGGAAGTTAATATTCACCCACCCTTTCACTTTATATTTATTTATATCTTATAAAATAAAAGAAGTAACATAATCAGCATGTGTTCATTCCGTTTGCCTTCGAGACTTTTGGATCCCTAGCCCTTGAGGCAATTCATTTTTTGGAGCGGGTGCAGAAGGTGGTGCACAGTGACTCGCAAAGCTCGAGGAACCAAGGGTTTGTATTCAGTAGAATAGGCTTTGCAATTCAAAAGGGGATAGCGGCACAGCTTGTTGCTCGCTTACCTCTTATCCAGATGTAACTTGGTTTTTATCGTAAAATGAAACAACATTACTTTTATGTAACGCCCCAAATATCCAATTTGACTAATTACACCATTACGGGTGATTAGCAAATAATAAAACAGGATTATACGGTAAAAATGAGGGTTGTATTTCTAGAAGAAATATAACTACGTTAGTGAAGTTAGTTAAAAGAGGACAAATAACCCACTAACACTTAACCAAGTTAAGTGTGTTTGGTGTTATTAGATCATGGAGGGGTGAAAGGTGTAAAATGGGCAAACTTGGGTGTTAATATTATAGTTAAAAGATAAACACACACACACATAAGGTGTGTTGGTCGACAATTTCACAGGAGCTTCAAGCTCCAACACATACAAACCCTAAACACTCAAGTCTTGCTCAAATCCAAGCCATGGGAGCCCTAAATTCGTGCATGTTGAAGGATTATTAATCATCTAGCTTCAACAAACTAAGAGGTAACCTTGGTTTTCCATTTTATAGGGTTTTCTAAGATTATGATAATGTTGAATTTGGGGGTTTTGGCAAAATCGTGGAGTTAATGATTAATAGAGGTTCCTCTAGCCTTAGGGAACCTCAATAATGCTTAATTTGGTTAGGAATAACAATTCATAGAGATGATTGTTATAAAATGTGAAAGATGATTATGTGAAAAATATGGGTTATGGCCTTTTGGTGGAAACCCACATTAAGATAGTGATTTGATGATAAAATTGTATGATTGAATGGCTATAAGAAAGGCTAAATGCTACATTTCTTATGGAATAATGAATTATGTGTAATTGATGAACTCATGGTATGTTCTAACTACAAATTTTTGATGTTATGAATGATGCCTACTAAGTGTATGATGAAATGCTTAGTTAAGGCTTATGAATGAAATTGTATGAAGGAACATCATAAGCTAAGTTGTTATGTGTAAATGATGTGAATGAATGATGTTAGTATGAGAATTACACATGAGATGATTAATCCATGTGGCAATAAGGTAATCGAATAAAATGATGTTAACTAATGCCTATGTTAGTGCATATGAACATATAATGGGTAGTTTGATTTTTAAAAGTCAACTAACCCAAATGGAAGTTGTGAATGTGTTAGCATTTATAAACTCGCGAGGTATGGTAGTCGTTTGATGAAAGGCTAACATGACCGATCCTGTGAGTATTGTGAAGGTTTGATCTTGTCAAGCTAGGTGGGAGCTTGGATGGGAGGAAACCAACAAAGCAATAGATCATGGAATGCATAAATTGGACCAAGGTAAGTGACTTATCCTAAATAAGTCTCTTAGAAACTAAATGATGTTGTAAACATTTGAAAATCATGGAATTTATATTGTTTGTAAAGTATGTGGGTTTAATCACTAAAACGGATTATGGAATGTGGGATACTAGCTTGTAAAAGGGCTAGAATCGCCTAAATTATGAAAAATGGTTAAGTCCGTCTGGGACGCCTAACTAGATAATGGCACACCCTTGTAAAATGGACAAATGAGTTAAAAATGTTATGTTCATTAAAACGCATGAATGTGACCAAAGAATGGAGGATTTTGTGAATAAATAGTTAAACGGGTCAAATGATGTTTTGAGCATCAATTGAACTCGGTACTTAATGCTTCTATGCTAAGCATTTATAGTTAAAAGGGCTAGACGGGCTAATTGGTGGTGTGACACCCTTTGGATCCCGGAATGTTAATAGGGTAATGAGTTTTTGCACAGATTGATAAATTGGAATGGAATGGCATGTGATGCCAAGGATCCTTGAGGAAGATTCGAGAGGTATGGAAATGGGTCAACACTACCGAGTAAGTCTGTAGTATAAGATACGACCATATGCGAGTAGACATGTGGATGAAACCACCCACATGAAGTGTGGGTGTCAAATCGGCGAGTCTTGTTCGTAAAAATGTCTAATGCGCTCTAATGCGCTTAGAAGTGATTTAATAATAGAGAATTTATGAAATTGGTAATATATTAAGTTCTTAAGGGCTTAGGAGTTTCCAAACATGTTAATGAGTTTAAAATGATGGTGATGACCAAGTGTTGTCGCCCACGGGTAACTAAAACGGAATATAGACCTCTAAGGGTATTTTGGGAATTCTAAAGATTTGCTAAAGGCTAAATCCATAAACCGAGTCATAATAAGTGAATCGGATAGTGTTGATTAGTTTAACAAGTGTTCAACGGGTTGACAATATGATTGTTATGCTTTTTGAACGGTTAAATAAGGTTGTGTAAAACCTAAGGACTTAACGGGTCAAACGGTTAAAACCAAACTAAGTGGTTTCTAATGGATCAAAACCGAGAAGTGATATATATATCTTGATAGAACTTATCTATGCAAGTCTAAAATAATATTGGGTATGTCCCGGATGTCCAAAATCGCCCATAGTGAAGAGTCGGGCTTGTGAAGGCATAAGTTTTCATGGCTTAATAAAGTTCCAGCAGGTCAGCCCGGGCGGGTCACATTCTGACCCGGGCGGGTTAAAATTCGGAGATTTTAAATTAGCAGGTCAACCCGGGCGGGTCATATTCTGACCCGGGCAGGTCAAAATTCAGAGATTTTGAATACCAGGTTAGCCCGGGCGGGTCACATACTGACCCGGGCAGGTCACCGTTCTAACAGACATGCTGATTTTTAAAAATTCGTATAAAATCATAGAAAAATCGTTAGGAGGTGTTCTTTATATGCCTGGAAAGGTATTCGAATGAAGAACATTTCTTATTTGAAAGCCAAAGTCAGATTACGTGTTTTAAAAGGGGTAAATGCGTCCCGAACAGCTGCTGCGCAAAAGTGCAGCAGTTTATTTTATTGATATGGGGCCGTTTGGCCTAGTTCGTTCCGTTTCGACGCGCAATGACATTTCTAATATAGTAAATGAAGTATTGGAAACCCCACTAACCATTACTTGTGTAATGGTGTCAGGTACACGTTCGATAGGAGCTCCGGAGCACGGATCAAGTCAAGAGGAGAGCCAAACACACCCGATCAATATTACGCTTCCGCAATAAATTTGTCTTTTAAAACACAAATCGTAGTATAGGTTTGTAATATCAAAAAGAAAAAAAATGCAAAATTGAAGGTCTCTGTCAAATCAAAGTCTTTAAAATCGAATGTAGTTATAAAGATTAAAGTTTTAATTGGTCGTGATTTTTTATTAAGGCTGAAACTCTTAAGTTTAAGCAACTATTCACGTGTTTTTAGGTTAGGGTCTTACATTTTAATAGAAAAAAAATGTATAGAGATAAAGTATGAATAGTGGCAAAATAGCTAGGGGCTATTTGGTAGTTCATTAATGGTTAATAAGTAACCTTAAGTGAATGGTTAAGATGTATCATCTTAATAGTTAACTTTTAACTATTCAGATTTAATGTTACATTTTAACTATTAAGATGATACGAATCATTAAGAGGGTTGTATCAATAGCCCCACCCTTAATTTAGCCTATATAACTGTGTGACTGTGTCAGATAATTGATTTTACGAAAACATCATATATTAGTTGTTTTATTTTACAAGATATAAATAAATATAAAATATTTAACTAACATCGATATATATGATATTATCTAGCTTTGCTTTTCTTTTGAACATAAACTAATTTTCATATTACAAACTATAACATCAATTCAGAGAAAATTCAAAAGTGTATATTTCAATAATAAAAAAGAAAGAAATAAGATGAGTTTATCAAATTGCCCTTGTATTGTCTACATACACTGAATTATACAATTATAGAGGCATTCAACTTTTGCAGTGGAATTGTAAAGGCAATGGGAGTAGTACAGTACCAGTCATTTAATGCAGAAACATGCATATATGTGATAAAAGAGTTGTGGTGGTTGTACAATGGTGAGAGTACTTGTTGTAATCAATGTTTATGGAAATTGTGTTGGGACCAAAAAGAAGGCCGTCTTTGGAGTTTTGTCCAATTTAGTCGCTCAAATTTATGTTTATATATTTTCACATGCATCTTCGTGTCAAACGGAGAGCTAAGACTATGGGGTATGGGAAGGGGAAGGGGTCGGGAAAGCCAACGTGGCAATCTCCCCGAAGGGGAACACCCCCCCCCCCCCCCCCCCCGAGCTGCCTTCGGTGTCCACGGGAGTTTCTCCCCGAGCTCCCCGTCCCAATTCCCAAGAAATATTTGACCGTTTGAAATTTTTTTTGAACGTTGGGGCCTTTAATTTTAACGGATACTTTTAAAAAAAAAAAAAGTTACCTATATACTTTATTTATATTTAACACTTTACATTCCAAACAATACATTCCAATACAACCAACAACCAAAACACAAACAAAATATTAATCCTTTCATCTCTTTTTTATAAAATTTCATGGATCCAAGACGCCCCTTCAACCCGAACACACCCGTTCACCCCACTAATCAACCACCATTCGGTTTTCCCTCGACACCCGGTACACCCTCGTCACAACCTTTTACCGGGTTTAACACCCAAACCGGGTTTAATCCTTGGCAAATGCAAGTTCAACATCACCAATGGCACATGCCACAACATCAATGGCAACCTCTACCCCAAACCCAAACCCAACCCGAGCACGATTTTGTTTCTTTGGCCTCCCACGATGATCACGTGCCCGAAACCCAAGTCCCTCCTCCCATAACCGAACCGGCCCGTACCAAAAAAACTACAAAAAAAGGAGGAAAGAAACGTGCCCAAGATGAAGGTCCGAGTACGAGGGCGGATCCCATTCATTGGGAGCCCAATGAGTTGGAGGCGTTGGCAAAAGCTTGGGTTATCACTTCTACCGACCCTATTCTAGGTAAAAGTTTATTTTTTTTAAAAAAATTATCGATTTTGTTATTATTTTTCCCAAAAACCCACTGTTTTTTTTTTTGTTTTTTTTTTGTTTTTTCCGGTTTTTTAAAACCCACTGTTAATGTTTTTTTTTCTTTTTTTCGTTTTTGTTTTTAAACCTTCTGTTTGTTTTTTTTTATTTTTTGTTTAGAATTATTAAGTTTCTAATTTTTACTAACTTATTTAATAATATTTGTAGCTACAAATCGGAAAAGGGACGGCTTTTGGAACCAAGTGGTGGTTCAGTTTTACAAGTTGTTACAACGTGAACAAAACCGAACCACGCACTCGGTTAGTAGCAAGTGTAGGGAAATGATGGGAAAATGTCAAGGTTTTGCGGGTTACCATCAACATGCTTGGAATAATCGTACCACGGGTCAAAGTGATGAAAACGTCTTGAAGGTGGCTCTTGAAACATACACCGACAAGAACGGGGCGTTTGGGTTGATGAAACCGTATGACATTTTCTCGAAGTGTGAAAAATTCAAGGTTGTGGATAATGAGGTGGAAAAAGCAAAGAGGTCGAAAACGAGCACATCGGGGAGTTATAGTGGTGGTCGGTCGGATGCTCGTTGTACTATCAACATCAATGACGACCCGGAGTTTGAAGACGATGCGCCTACACCGCGTTCTGTGAGGCCGCCTGGAAGGGACACCGCCAAGAAAGCGGCATCGGGCGCAAAAGGAAAGCGTGTCGAAACCGGTTCTGGTTCCGGTTCAAAAGAGGCGAAAGATAAGGCGGTGGAGAAAATTGAGTTGTTGCTTCAAAACTTTAACGAGTTTAAACAGGAGCAAACGGAGAGGTACTTGGAAAGAAAGAAGGAGAAAGAAGAGGCGAGGGCGAGGGATATTGAGAGGCTAAACATGGAAAAAAAAAGAGAAAGAAGAAACGGCGGCGAGGGAAGCGATGAGGCTAGAGTTGGAAAGAAAACGCCTCGAAATGGAGATGTCGAGACAAGAAGCAACGGAGTTGGCGTTGATGCAAGCTCCTCTCGATAACCTTACGGAGGAGGAACGTAAGGTGGCGGCGAAAGTTAAAGATAATATTATCAAAAGATGGCTCGGAGGATCGATGAATATGTAGTGTTTTTATTATTTATTTTCGGGTTTTTTTTTAATTCTATGTAATTTTCGGTTTTTTTTTTTAATTTCTATGTAATTTTCGTTTTTTTTTAAGTTATATGTAATTTGTTTTTTAATTTTAATGAAAAAAATATTAATGAAAAATAAATTCAATAAAATAAATCAATAAAATAAATCAAAAAATAATAATAAAAAAAGGAAGGGGGAAGGGGAACCATTTCCCCTAGAAAGAGGAGGAAAAGAGGAAAATGAGGTGGCGCTGATGTGGACAAGGGGAAGGAAGGGGGAAGGGGAACCACACCCCTTCCCCTAAGGTCGGATGTGAGCGGGGCAATTTCACTTTTTAACAACCAACATTCCATTCCATTCGATCATAAAGTGACCAAACCACTCTAAAATGAATCTTCTTCTTTTTCCTTATAATATATATAGCTCGTGGTTATTCGAAATGATATATAAGCCCCTCCCTTGATCGAAACATTGTATGTAATTAGTTTAAACTCTGATTTAAGTAAATTGTTCGATTGTTCATTTTGGAAAACTCTAGATATGCCTATACTATAGGATGGATTAACGTAGAATTGAAGACAACATAATTATTTAAAGGAGGTACTGTACTCAAACATATGATTTTACTTGCATAGAATGATTAAAAAAAACAAAACAAAACAAAATGTAAAGGAATCATACCATTTGAGAGAATATAACGTGTCAGCCATATAAAGATCGATCTATCCCCAAAAGTCATAGTGAACCAACTTATTGTCACGCACATGATAAAACCATCCAGTTTGGGAATTATTTCTTGTTATAGATGGAAATTTAGAGATAAGGAAAAAAAAGTAGAATTGGTGCATTAGCAATGCCCATATTGCATTTAAAATTGAAATAATAAGGCAAACGTACGTATGAATTCGGTAACGCAATAAAGCTGTGTGGTACGTACGTAATGACTAGATCATGCTATGTAACAAAGCTATCGACTGTATTAACTACTTCATGTTGCAGGGTGCTCTGAAAAGCCCTGCTGGACGACTTCATTTTCATTTTCTAGCTCCTTGCCATACGTTGTGGTGTTTAAGGAAACACGTTTCCTTTAGATATACAGAGAGTAGACTAGTAGAGTTATAATCTTTGGAGTGGATATAGTTTAGGTTTAACTTTAATTTCGACCAAATTGTTTAGATGGTACTTTTTTGTGTATCTTGCATCTAGCTCCTTCCCAGACGTTGTATTCTCCCGTGTTATACATTTAAGTGGAAATGCCCGCGCGTTGCCGCGGGTAATATTTTATTACCACACGTTGTGCGACGGTACCCACGTAGTTTATGTATAAAACCAATTTGCTAATACAACTAAAATATTAATTCACGAAGAGAATTTGAATATTAACAAAAGAATTGACATAAAAAAACAACAATATAAGAGATGGTAGACAACAATAAGCACAGGTAAATCATTACAAAATTGTCTATCAAGTTTTTGTTCGTATAGTTATTAGTTATTGCAAGGACGGTTTTCGTACAAGTAACCAAGATCATCAACCTTTGTTGCCATGCCTGTTTCTTCGATAGTGATCAATCTTTCGAGAGTCTCTCTGTAGTATTTGTTGGAAAAATAGGTGAAAAGAGTATTTTCACAAATATAGGAAAATGAGTTTTTCCTAACTTTGGACTAAAATATATATTTGAAACAGATATTTATTTATATATTTCTTTGTGGGTTTATGTTCTTTGTTGTGAGAGCTTCGCAACGAACCAAACCACGTCCAAAACGGAGCTAAGATGAATGAGATATCGATGCTCAAAGTTTGGTGAATGAAACATTAAATGCTGAAATGTGGAACAAAGTGAAACTTGTCCTACATTGGAAGAGTGATGATACCAAGAGTGGTATATAAGTGGGAACACTCCTTCCTAATTGTTTCATGGGAGCACACACTGTAACCCGCATGCGCGCGCGCGTGGCGTGGGCGATGGGCGTGGGCGTGCACCCTAACTTTGCACTTTGCACTTCGCACACACGCATCACCGCGAGCCGCTTGAGAGCCGCCTTAGTATTTTTGAACTCACGTTCGAGGTTCAGTACATAGGCTGTGATGAACAGGTGGCGGGTGAGCTGTGTGGCTCACGAGTTCACGCGGAAGACAGGAGGCGTCTTGATCCGCGTAAGAGGTTCCAGGTGGGCGCGCAAGAGCTGCTTCCCCTGACGTAGAACGTAGACACGTTCTGCGCATGCGCGGATTGGCTCCGCTGACGTAGAACGTAACTACGTTGTGCGCAACAGCGTCAGACGCGCGCCAGAAGCTTCCAGAACCAGCTGTTTCAGTGTCTGTGTTGTAACAGTCAAAGTCAAATGTAACCGTTAGCATTAAATACAGAATTAAAAGGCATTGAAGACGTTCAATGAACTTTAATTCTCGTTTTTAATTCTTTGACCATTTGACTCCTAGACTTCTCTATAAAAGCAAGGATCACTTGCTTTGTAGACACACCAATTCACCTACATCTCTCTATACTCTCCAACTTCTGTTCTTCATTTTATTCAAGGTACTATTCGGGTTCTAGAGCTAAACTCCGGCAGTACTACTGCTTAGGCTGTTGTACCCTGGGAAACAAAACGAGCTCGTGATAGACTCGGAATTTGTTTTAAGGGCCCCGTGTTCAACACGATTCTCAGCCAAAGAATTCTGTTTCTACCCTTTCTTGTATTTCTTTTATTTCAGTTGTAACTTGTATTGTAATTTTGCTTTCATTTCATTTGTAATCGTAATAAAAATATTGTTTATTTTATTTTATACACGAACGGTTCCTACAGTATTTGCCCTTGCTTTTCAGATAATCACCCGATGTTGGTATATCAACCAGGCCTAATATGCTGAGGTATTTGAGGTCCACCAGTTCAAACTGTTTCAGACTGTTGAATTTATTCAGCTCAATCACAGGTTAGTATTGTAAGAATGATCACTATAAAAATGCCAATGTCTTGACTTGTGGAGCTGACTTCTGCCCTATTTAACCCAAGTAATCGAAAGCACCTCCAAACTCAACCATAAACTGCTTAAGGATTAAGTTGTGTTGTCAATCTGAATATTTAAGTTCACACTAATGTTGCTATACAGAGGCGACTAAAAAAATTAATAAATTTCAAAATGAAATACCATAAATGCATCTTGTATGTTTGATGGATAAACATAGCGAATTACATTACACCACTAACACATACCAGGATGAGTAGATTGTGCCTTGTGAGGCCAATCCATGTGGTGATTCCTTCTGCATGTATGAAGAACAACAAACATCAAGTGATATATGGCTACACTGTCTACTTAAACAAAAACATTGACCCAAAGCATAAACAAATGTTTAGATATGTATACATTGTACCTTAAGGTAGAACACTTATTAAGTATAATTGTATAAATACATATTATCATATTAAATACTCTACTCAAGTTCCATGCTTCCAATCAAGATAAAATCTTTTCAATAAAAATATTAAGAAACGTGAGTCACTCTAAGTCATTTTGTTTCCGAAGCCGAGGGGCGAGGCGATGTTTTTTGTACACCAAAAAGCTGCATATGTTTTGCATTGTATTCTTTTTATCAGGTAAACCATTCATAATTTCTTCATCCCTTTGGAGACTGGTATCTTTTTTAGATTTTTTTATTGGCCCGGTAGAAGAAACAAATCCCGTATCAACCTACTCAAAAAAAGATAATAGCAATAATAATGAATCAAAGTCATTAATTCATAGGATTATAATATTATTTGTCGCACCTCTGCCTCCTTAGCAGCTTTATCCTTTGCATGAGGTGGTTATATGCAGCGGGTTTCTTCTGAACATGAGTATTAATATGTTTAAAAGATTTTGATCCTTGTCCTGTATGGTAACAATATAACTTTAGTTCTATAATGATAAACATAAAAATATGGGTCATGGGTTATAAATTAAAAAACAAAGATAGTAACACTTTATAATCTGTTTTCTACTTTTAACGACTCAACAGAGTTTACAAGTTCTTCAATGTCACAAAACTTATCAGGTGAATCCGCTTTCCAATCAACCTGTGAGTAGAGTTAGAAAAATGGTAGAAGTAGACTGGGTATGATTACCAAGAGTAAGAAAGAAAAAAACTTACTTGATTCAATTTATCAAACTTCTTCTTGAATTAGACTTTCCATTGTAATGGAAGATTTTGATCTACAATTATAAAGTTGTATTATTTGGTGTCGGTATGGTCATTGCAATCATACTTAACACAAATGATTAGAGTTCAATAAAACAGATAAAAGTGTTTGCGGATCAGACCAACCTGCTTTGACCAGAACTGAAAATTACATGTTTTGACATGTTCCCCAACCTATTCGACCCACCCATTTTTTCCTACTCCAATAAAGTATCAGGTATTCCCTTGGTTTAAAAAAGTGCGCCTAAGGCACACCTAGGCACAAAGCCCCTTAAGGCGCAGGCTTCATTGCTTCAGCCTACATATGGTTCGTGTTACAGGAAGCGCACCTAAGGCGCGACTTTCTGGAAAAAAAATGAGTTGTACAATATACTTTTCAGGCTGTACATCTATGAAATTTCAATATTAATACATATATAAAGCCTGTTTGTGTCTAAATATTTGGTATATGATGCTAGAAACCTATAGAAAATATATATAAATATTTGTGCCTCGGGTACAAAAAGAGGTGCGCTTGGCGCTCCACGCCTTAGTTTTCTACCTTGTCGCTTTTGCTCACTTTTTGGAACCAAGGCTATCCCATCCCGAGATTAAATATACACCAATGTTTGTTACTATGTTACATACACATTTTTTACAAGAACTATGATTTTCTATTGTTGAAGAATATAGGTTAGCATGAACATACCCAATGTCCATCAGCAGCCTCGTAGCTGGTGTGGTAGTCATGAAATAACCGCCATCAGGCCCAATCACTCGTCACTGGCCATTCAGCCTTGGTGGTCCCAAGTTATTTTTTCTGTACATAGTCCCATAATGCCTGAATATTGCACCATAACTTAGTTGTTTATATGACCAAAAAGAACATAAATACTTGTTTTGACCATAAAATTAAAAATAAAAAGAAAAAAACAATTGTCGATACTCGTGTTGAGTATACTGGTTCTGGTATGTGTCCTTTTATCAATGTAAGTGGGAAAAATAATTTAATCATTGTGAATAGCATGTTAGAATACAAAAAATACCAACTATGAATTGTTCAACAACACACGTATCTTTAAATCTTTAATTCAAATATAGAAAATATAAAGTTTGTCATATAAGATATGGCGAAGTAGGTGTGGAAAATGTGAGGAAAACAAGATTATATAAATTTCTATACACGTTTCAATTATAAAGGCACGTACATGTGGTGTGAACGACATTTTTGTTTCCATAAAGTGTGAACCTCATATGTAATCATCTAGATTGTTATGACATCAACTTGCTCACTAACAAAGATAGTAGGGAATTCAAGTTACACACCTCCCATATTCATCAACAAGCATGCCCTCCGTTTCTCTAATAGGATCATCAACATCCCTTTCTGATCGGGATGGACGCTTGGAGACAGAAACAGCAGAAGTATCATTTTTTGAAGATCCAATGTCCTCGATATAGCTCTGAAGTAAAGTATCAGGTAAAATTCCTCTCAAGCCACAACTTTAGAACCTGTAAAATATGTTTCAACTCAAATCCTGTTCAAGAAATCTATAAACCAACTTATATGTTGAAAGAAAAGAGAAACCACCTTTAAACATTGACGGCGATTCTCGCGAGCATTAGCACCTGGTGGAGCAGCAGCTCCTAAAAGACGAGGCATTGCTGCTTGAACAGTAGGGATATTAGAGGCTCCAGCAATTCTTGAAAACCATGAACCTTTTACACTTTCCAGAATAAAAAATGGTATAGTTAAAAGTACCAACCGGGAAAAAAAATAGTGTAAACACAAAAGAAAGCATGTCTAAACCTTTCTGTGAATGAGAGCACTATGTAATGGAATCAACTAAAAAGAAAAGATCCAGTCTCCGATGAAACTGGATTCATTTTTCCAGCTTCCTTGTAAGAAGTTCCACAACCTACAGCAAATCCACAATATGTAATTCCAATCAACAAGCTATAATTTACATAAGTGTACCTTTTATATCATATAATTTATATGTGTTTAGACTGTGTATCAAGAATAGGAATGGGAAGCATCTGAATGCTAATACGTAAGAGAAGATGATGCATATACACTTCATAAGAGGCACTTAAAGTCTCACGTTTGATATGTAAGCATCATAGGCTGTATTTAGTGAAATTGAATATGGTTTTATTGGGTGTTATGAAGGGGGTTACAAGTAGAGAGAGATATAAATTGTGTATTACATATATATACAATGGGCATCAAATGTAGTACACAAGGGCATAAAAGGAAGAAAAATGGTAAAAAATAGTGATTTATACTTGTGACTTTTGGATTGCCATCTTAAAATGATGGTGAAATGACCATCTTAGCCATCTCTCCTCCTTAATAAGATAACATAGAAACATAGATACCATATCATAATCATAATTAGTGTAGGGATGTCATAAACGTAATTTTACATAATTTTAAGCACATTTGGTACAATCATTTAAAACA
Organism: Ambrosia artemisiifolia; assembly: GCA_032199755.1. Classification (NCBI taxonomy): domain Eukaryota; kingdom Viridiplantae; phylum Streptophyta; class Magnoliopsida; order Asterales; family Asteraceae; genus Ambrosia; species Ambrosia artemisiifolia. Next base: position 44,897,859 of record CM063529.1, on the reverse strand, counting down.
CATTGGGTATGTTTGGGAAACAGTTTTTAAGAGCTTTTAGAAGCTTCAAGCTTTTAAGAAAAAGCTCCTACTTAATAAAAAGTCTTGTTTGGTTGAAGGAGCTGGAAGCTTTGAAAAAACTCTATGGTAAAAATCTACTAGTACTAGCGTTTAAGAAAAAGCTCTACTAGCTACAAACTTTTAATTAGTAAATGACACAAATACCATTCTATTTTAAAAATAAAATAAAAGCCTTCTTTACAAGCTTTTAATTATGCACATTTTGGTCATTTTATTAAAAGCTTCAGCTACTCTACCAAACACCAAAATATATTTAAAAAACTTTCAGCTACCAGCTAGTTTTGCCAAACATACTCATTATTGACTTTTTAACCAATTGCCTTCACTAATTTAAAGGGCCGCAACTTTTTCGTACCTTAACATATAAAAAAATACATAAAAAATACAAGCATTTTATTCTTTTCAATTTGAATATGGTTTGATATATATATATATATATATATATATATATATAGGGGACGGTTATTCTACAAAGTAATGAAAACGTGCGAAGTGTGCGAAGGCTCACTTTGTACATGATAATTACGTAATGATAATTACGTAATGTCTTTGCATGTTCATGAAAGCATTACGTAATTGTCATTACGTAATTATCATGCACTTTGTACATGATAATTACGTAACGATAATTACGCAATGCCTTCATGAACATACAAAAACATTACGTAATTATCATTACGTAATGATAATTACGTAATGTTTTTGTATATTCATGAAGGCATTACGTAATTATCATGTACAAGTGAGCCTTCGCACACTTCGCACGTTTTCATTACTTTGTATTTGAACCTGTCCCTATATATATATATAGGGACAGGTTCAAATACAAAGTAATACAAACGTGCGAAGGATGCGAAGGATCACTTTGTACTTGATAATTACGTAATGATAATTACGTAATGCCTTCATGACTTGATAATTACGTAATGATAATTACGTAATGCCTTCATGATCATACAAAAACATTACGTAATTATCATTGCGTAATTATCATGTACAAAGTGCATGATAATTACGTAATGATAATTACGTAATGATTTCATGAACATAAAAAACATTACGTAATTATCATTACGTAATTATCAAGTACAAAGATCCTTCGCATCCTTCGCACGTTTCTTTTACTTTGTAGAATAACCGCCCCCTATATATATATATATATATATATATATAGGGTAGGGATCCTAAGAGAACCAACCCCTATTTGAGAACTGAGAGAACCATTCTGGGCCACACATTTCATATAAAGGCAAAAAAAAAAATTTTTTTTTTTTTTTTTTTTTTCTTTAATCGCACATTTTTATGCAAGGAAAAATTTTTTTTTTATTTTTTTTGAATTTTTTTTTCATTTATACATATGTGTATATGTCAATTATACATATGTGTATATAGCAATTATACATATGTGTATATAGCATTTTTCAGCTATACATATGTGTATATTTCAGTTATACATATGTGTATATTGCATTATACATATGTGTATAATGCAATTATACACATGTGTATACTGAAAAAAAATACAAAAAAAATAAAAAAAAAAAATTTTCTTACATATAAAGCAGCGATTTTTACAAAAAAAAAAAAAAAATTTTTTTTTTTTTTTTTTTTTTTTGCCTTAGAGAAATGTGTGGCCCAGAATGGTTCTCTCAGTTCTCAATTTAGGGAAAGGTTCTCATTTGAACCAAATCCTATATATATATATTTCAATTTAAAAAAAAAACAAATTATATGTGATTACCCGTATCTGTCTTCCCCGTCACATTGGGCGGACACCACTCTGGTTTGTCTGTATTCGTCTTTTCTTTTTAAGGCCACAAGGGGCACCCATCAGATTCATCACTACTTATTTTTTATCACACCCAATCAGTATGTGGCACCTCATTTTTTCACATTGTATCGCTAAATAACTTTGGCACCCATCACATTACATCACTAATTTTTTTTAAACGAAAACCAACATTTTTGAAAAACATAAAATTAAATAATACGAACAACCTAAAAGAAAAATAAAATATAACTATATAAACTAAAAACCAACATTTTTAAAATACATAAATTTAAATTAAAAAAACTACTCTTCGTCGGAATCGGGTAATTGGATATCTAACCACCAACGTGTTCAGTTAGATCATATCGTAGTCGAAAGTGGGTATCTTCATTCCGCAACTCCAAAACATGCTCACTAAGGGGTACCTGTGTCGGAGGGTCCATAACGTAATATGGCGATATTGCGCACCCCTATTTCTTTATGATCATATTGTGCAATATGATACATGCGTACACCACGTTCCTATTTTTGGTTGTTTAACCGCATGTACAGGTTGATCAATTATACCCCATTTCCCTTTCAAAATACCAAACAGTCGCTCAACGTCTTTTCTCGTAAATTCCTGTAATTTCTTGAACAATATTTCTTTGTCGACCGTCGGAAACGAATAAGCTTTCATATAAGCAGAACCCGTCGAGTCTGACGAACTAGATGAGTAAGGTGAAAACGTACTTGGACCCTCCATTTAATAATTCTTTTGGGTTGCAATATGGGTGTTGTATATGGTTTTGAGTGGTGTGAAAACGACTCCAATCTTCTTCTTCACGCTTGCGATAGCCATTACTCTCATGATGTTATCCACCGTGAAAAGGGAAGGCGGGCCGGTGTTTCATGCCATCACAGAACACCCCGTCCTCATTAAGAAAAATAAATCATGCAAAAAAATAAGTAAAACGCTAACGAAGTTCATTGATATTTATAAGATTGTACAAATAATAAAGTAGTAAAAGTTAATAATTATACACGAAAAACATCATGTGCCGTCCTATTTCAAAAATTATATTAAAAAAAACTACATTTTTCTTAGCGACAGAAATTGTATGATATATAAAAACGGGCCACCATCAGGTGTAAAAGTGTAAGTGATTAAATGGGTGCAAAAATTATGTATCAAAAGTGTTAAAAGTATAAATCTTTGGAGTGGAACGGGAGCACCTTGCTAGTTTGGTGTTAATAAAAGAAATAAAAATGGAAATGATTTTTAACATAAGAATGGAACAAAAAGCGATGATAAATCCAAGTAGCATATTGGGGAAATAATACATGTAAATGGGTCGGGTGAATGTTTGGTTAGCCGTTTTTCGTGATTTAATGAAATGATGTTTTGTTAGCCGTTAAAAAAAAAAACTAATGAAAAATAAATGGGTCATTATATATGATGATAGTTATGGTATGAAAGTAATGTGAAGAGAAAATAAAGTATTTGTATGAGGGTGAGGAGGACAAAAAAGTATGGGACCCGCAAGTGTTTTGTCGTGTTGTAATCAGAAACCCCGTATAAATCAATGAAGCAGGTACTAGTTTTAGTAGCCATTATTTAAAAACCAAAACCAAAACCATCATAGAGAGAGAGAGAGAGGGGAAGGTCTGTGTTGTGTTTGTTATTTTGTGTGTGAGTAGAGTAGCAAGCACCCACCAAGGCTGTGGAAGTTGTACTTGAACTTGTTTCTAATAATAATAATAATATTATTATTAATTGATTAATTAAAGTGAAAGAAGAAGAAGAAGAAGAAGAAGAATTGTTGTTGAGAAATATAAAAATAATAAGAATGTATGGTGAGCGTGGGGTGATGTTGGGTTGTGATGTTCAACAACAATTTGATGATTTCTGTCACTCCCACAAATTCTTTACTTGCCTCCAGGACCAGGTATCGTCTTATTAATCCCATCTTCAATCTTTTATCTATCTTTTTGCATATATATATATATATATATATATATATATATATATATATATATATATATATGCTCTCTCTCTCTCTCTGATAATTCATTTCTTCCTCTGAAATTTAATTTTTGTTTGCAATTCATGTCAAAGTGTTTGTTTTCCACTTCCATTGGTCGGTCTTTGGTTAAATATCTGATGTCAACTTGTATGTATGTATATTAAAGATTCATCTTTCCACTCCACTTAGACTGACTTAGCATCAACAATAAAGCAGATGGTATTTGCCACTCACCTTTACTAATCTAGGAAAAAGGCATTGCATTTGCATTTGACCTCCTAATCTATTGTTGTAGTTTAAACAAACATATATAGAAATCAACTATTGGATTGGATCTTTATTTATTTATTATGTTCATAGTGGAGGATAGTATTTTTTTTCTTTCAATAATATTCCTCTCTGTTTTATAATATGTTTACTTATTGTTCTCAATTTGGTTGTTTAGTTGATTCACACATCATGATTACATCACTGTTTGGTCATCTACTACTACTCTATTTTTGGTACGTAAATGAGAATTGTTATTATTAATGTATGTATGTATGTATGTTTCAGGATTATAATAACCTAATTGAGGCGGCCTCCAGTGTTGTTGTATCAGAATATGATCTTGGGGGTGAAGGGGATCTTTTTAAGGCACCACAACCCATCATCCAACAACCCCTTGTTGATCCAGCCTGCATCACAATCATTTCTGACACCTTTTCCCAACACCAATTAGAGGTTGCAGCAGATATTCAAAAACAGGAGTTTCTGAATGATGTTTTCAATGAATGCAATAACTTATTACCCAAAGAAGCAGCACCACCTGGAACTGGCACTGGAACTGGAATTGAATCATCACCATTATCTCAAGTTATAAGCTTCAGTTTCCCAGATGAAATCCCTGTTCATAGTACATCATCTCAAATCCCAAAAAGCATGAGCTCTGACAGTCTCAGCTCTATGGATTGGATTCAAGTTAAATCCAATTTTCTCAACTTTACTGAAATAGACTTTGGTATGCGAAGGGCTTTTAGTGAGGGTGACATAAAGGTCAAATTCAAATTTTGCTATTTTCTGTCTTGTGTATGCATATCATAATGATAACAGTTTTGAGTCCTGTCTCCTCTGTCTTTTGTTATTTCAAACATGAGCCCATTAGATCATATATGTGTGTGTGTGTGGAGTAAGGGACTTTATATAAAAGAATTCGTAAACAATAAACTATAAACAAGGCATGGAATATCCAAATTAGTTCTAATGTGTATATACCCTTGTTAACTACAAAAATTGAGGGGACATGATTGGTAGAGTGTGCGAGTATCCCATGTACAAGAATTTTTATACAATAAAGCAAACGTCTATAGGATTCATCAGGTGTGGGCTGCCCACATTCATGTGCATATGTCTTCTATATACATACGCATTTATACTCGAAGCTTTACACGTGTCAAGAGGACAGACTCATTGTTTTTTTCTTTTATGGCAGACTCTATCGGATGCCAACACAAGCGTCAATTATTATCCCCTTCGGCAGCCACAAGTAATGACTGAAGACCGAATGCAAAAGCTCTCAAGATACAGGAATAAGAAAACAAAGAGAAACTTTGGCAGAAAAATCAAGGTAATTTGTCCATCAACTCCTTTTTTTTATAAAATGAAGGAAGGTATCTAATAGAATGGTTTATGGTTTTCAGTATGCTTGCAGGAAGGCTTTGGCAGACAGTCAGCCTAGAATCAGAGGAAGGTTTGCAAAGACAGACACATCTTGAGAAACTAAAGTAATCGGGAGGTAGTTAGAGCTGATGAAGCAGCAGAGAAAATATGGATACTAATCTGACAGAGGGGAAGTCAAAGCAGGTTTTGTTAAATAAGCTAGGATACCGGCAAATCCTTTAATCATCAGTTATTAAATGTAATAATAATAATTAGTATGGTTCTAGTCCTTGTAGATCCATGAACGTCGGAGTTGCGTTGTACATAAAATATTTGTTGAAATAATGACAACTAGCTGTTGCAAATATGTTATATCCTATATGTTTGGTGTGCGTTTGGAACTCAATGGAGGGGGTGTTGTATTATGATATGGGTCGGCTGAGTGGAATGGAAAATTTATCCTTGTGTCAGGAAGGTTTGCTTGTCCGTGATGGCATTCTTCAATGAATGATATCCTCTTTTCAAATGCGTGAATAGCTTTGCAATACGATTAAGCGGTCTCTGCTGAAGTTGGTTGTCTATTATCATTTCAGTTGCGGCTATTCTAAACTACGATCTTTTTTTTATTAAGCGGTCTCTGCTTATTTGATCCACAAAATTGATAGTTAGTTGTAGGACTCCAGATTTATTTATCTACAATTACAAACTTTAACCATAAAGAATCACGACTATGCTTTTACAACATTCCAAAAAACTATCAAGAGCCTTGTCCATGTACAACATACATAATAATAATATAATAATATTATATATAAACAAACAATTAAATTTCATTAATCTTCAGCAGTAAAATCAGGCTCTGCTGGCTTCTGAAGCATCAATGGCGGTAGTTTCTCAGGAATTCTCCCTTTCCTTGCACCGTTTCGCCTCAAAGCACGAAGTGCATTGGCTGCAAACCGTGATGCATAAATTGTAGCACCCAAACTAGGTGAGCTCCCACCGGCCCCAGTTAAAGCACTTTGCAGCCTATCTTCTTCTTCCCGAAGCGAGTCTTCAAGTTTCTTCCTGCAATGTCGCCGCCATGCCGCCTGTATGAAACAAGCCGCCCATGTCCTCCACTGCTGTGAGTAGAACCTGAAAGTGTGCCGTAGCTGCTTACTGTGAAGTCTTCTGAACTGAGATGCTACAAACTTCAAATCATCAGCCATTAATGCAAATGCCTCAACTTCTTCAAGTGCTTGGACCGTTCGTGTGGAGATGGGGAGATTGGATGATGTATGTGGGTCCAAGGCCCATGTAAGTAGCTCTTCACCACAAAAGTCACCTGCTTTCAGCTCCTCAGAGTTGAAGAAACCGGTTCGACCACCGTTGGTAGTCACGGTTAATAATTTGCCCCGCATTACAAAATGCATCTCATCGACCGGGTCCCCTTCCCTCACAATATAGCTCTTCTCCGTATAAAGGACGGGTTTCAAACGGTCACACAGTGCATCCATTAGTTGATCATCCATCTTCTCAAACATGGGCACCTAAAAACCAACAGCAGATAATTGTAAACATATTTTAATAAGAGACTCTGTATATGTAGGTCACCCAAATGATACACCAAGGCCGCCATATATCAAAACAACCATGCATTATGGGCCAACCAACAGCCAATTTGTTTCAGTTACTAGCAGAAAAGAAGAACCTTCATGATGCTGGAAAGCAGTTGGAAAAAAAAAAAAAAAAACTTATCCACATAACAACAAGAAGTGTTGATAAATTTCAACAGGTTAGGCACATTCTCCAATTTGCCAGCAAGATTTTAATCAAATAGCATAATAAATACCGAGTTCATATTTAGGTGGCCTGAAATTTGGTTTTGAAATTTTGGTGGTAACAAATGTAGTGTTTGGATAGCATATGCATTGCATGCATTTGGCAATTTTAGTAACTTTTAATCAGATATAGTATATCCATTATTTATGCATCTGTAGCGCGAAAGGGGAATGAAAAGAACTGACCCTCTTTAGAAGTTTCAAACAAAGATGACGTTTTATATCCCGTCTGAGGTCCTTAGGAAGGTTCCGGATCAAATTATCTTCATCAACACCTCGAGTTTCCTGCCATTTATACTGTTCATACCTTCTAATTCGCTCCTTAAGATGTTCTGGGAGCAAACGGTGGGACATCCATTGCTCTGCATCTCGTCTTTTCACCCGCATTTCCTCCAATCTTATGGTTGTGGACTGCAGGTATGTCTGTGGTAAAAATAGTTGTACCGTTAGATCTTAATATATCAGTTATATAACAAATTATATTTAGAGCTCAGTTACCAACCTGCATATTTCCAATGAGAAATGAGAATAAAACCAAACCAGATATAGAAATAAACACTGCAAAGCAAATTTCCCACACAAAGGTGCTTGTTTTCAGGTTTTGACCCAAGGAACTGCAAAGTTGACCAATAAATCAATATATACACATCAATGTAAGTTTATCCACTTGGGAGTGATTGTGTTCAAACCTCAAATTTTGTAGACCCCACCAGAAACAGTAGAAAAACTTCTGTGGAAAATCAGTTGAATTCACCACACCAGATTCAAGGGCAGGAAGAAAGATTCCGAAGTCATAAGGAGGATTGTCCATTTCAACGATAGGGCAACTTGCATTCAAATATTCCACATGATGTGTTCTGCTATCACAATAAAATGAAGAATGCACACAATCTGAAACACGTGCCCCAATATTTGCTGTTATATTCCCGCATGCCTTTCGCCAGCAAGTAGTTTCGCGTTCAATAGAAGACAAGTACCAAAAGGCCCCGAATACCTAAAATCCCAAAAGATGATGAAGCACTCAATAACATGTGTATAATATAGTTTATAACACTATTATATGTCTAAGATGATAGAGCAAGGCATTCATAGAACGTAAAAGAGCCCACAACATTATGATAAATACATCTATAACCTCTAGTTGAAAATAGCCAACGGATAAGAAGTGAGGAGCAAAATGAGGCCTATATTTCCAGATGGAAACTGAATATATATTTTTGAAAACCTAAAAGATACTTGAAAACCGCAAGAAAACCACCATCAACCAAGAAATCTTTTTTTTTTCTTTTTTCGTTCTTATATGGTTTTGATCTTTGAGAGAGAAATAAATAATTAAATAAAACTATATAGTTCGCGAGATACATCATACATATATGTAGCTCGTAAGCTACTAAGCTAAATTACATACTAAGCAGTTAACTCGGTTGTTATATCGGTATCACCGATATATTGGTTATCGGACCTAAGGCTCAATATCGGTATGTTTACATATGCATACCTCATATGAGATGCATACATGTAGCTTTTACATAAATTTTTTACAATACTAATTTTTTGATTAAAAGAAACGAAATGGTTGAAGTTGATTTTCTTGGTTGCAAAGTTTTTAGTGGTTTTCTCTTGAACCTAATCCTACATATATGTATATATAGGTTTGGGTTGGCTAGAAAGAAGATTTTGCCTAAAAAGTGTGAAAAAGATAGTTTCCTTTCGCACTCTTTAGGCAAGATCTCCCTTTTAGCATAACTCAACCCTATATATAAAATCTATAAAATTTGTGTCACGCCTTACATGACTAGCCAACATATAAAGAAAGAGATTGAAAGCAGCTCCAGCCCATGCAGTTTCAGTAAGTATGCCAGATGTTCTTGTGACCTCCTTATACAGAGGATAGATTCGAAGCATTCTTGGGATATACTGAAAAAATACAATGAATTTCAACAAGTTTTTTGTGTTCAAAGATCTTGAGCCATGCAACTTCGGTATAATGATCCAAATCACAACCTGAGATAATAACAGAAGATGATCAATTGACAAGTAAAGATATATGCAATATGTTTAATGCTAAAAGAATATTCTTCCATGCAATATAATAATAACAAAGCTAGGCCCTTCAGTTTTACCTTGTAAAAATCTCAAACAAAACTACTTCTTTGCTAATAAGTAGCCACTACAAACCTTTGAAAGCATTAATCATACTTCTCAACATCAAGGAATATTATTAGACTTGACAAACAACAAGGGATGTCCATTTCCAAAGTGATTATTGCAAGTTGAAGAATAAGATAATCAGATAAGTGACTGATAAGAGTCATGGATAGATACATAACTTTATATTAATCTCAGTAACCAATTTTTTCCAAGAAATTGTCACTTGTTTCTCCAAATCTCATTATATTTGACTATAAACTATTTATATCTCACTAATCATAGTCATTTGTTCTTTAACACTCAAAAGTGTGACAAGATGCAATAACCAGATAAATGCACACCCAAAGACTTTGATTAAACTATGTGTAACACATAAATTTTGGAATGGGGTATTGATTTGAGTATATAACTTGTAACATGTACATTTAATAAATATATATATATTGGGTTTGGCCCTGACCTGTGGCAATGGAAGAACTGCAAGAATGTCAACTAGAAAGTATGAGGAAAGATATCTCTTTGCAATCTCCCAAGCATCCTCAACTAGAACACCCCTACCAAATACTCTAGAGGAAGGAGGTATAAAACCAGTACGGAACTGAAAGATGATATGAACAATGTAGAAAATATCTGTGAAGGAACGCAAAACACTAGCTGTTATCTGCAGTTTACTGTCCAAATCAAGGCACTTCTTGTCTTCTTTCACTATTGGAATATAGAAGAATAAGGGGTCCACTGAAACAGCAATCAAACATGACAAGACAAATATTTTGTTCCACTTTTGGAGGAATTTCCCTTGTGGATTAAGGGTTTTCGTTCCAGAACCAAGACCTCTACTGAGGATCCTATTTAATGAATGGGTTCCCATTGATCTTTTGAAGTTTTTAACCCCTCCAGAACCATGTTCCAAGCTTTTGCGGAACATACTGGAAACTGAACCTAAGGCTGTTTTAAATCTCTGTGGAGAACCTCCATTGCTGCTTTTTTCTGATTTCCAGTCTTCAAACCTGCTCAGATTATTACAAATATCACATATACTATACATAGATAATTAAATAAGTGAAATTGAATGTTTAAACAAGAGCTAACCTCACAAACTTCTCAGGTCGATGATTCATTGCTATAAATAAAGAGTTCCTTATGCAGAATAGACAGTTACACTCCGGGCACCTTTAACCCCATAAATAAAAAAGGCTCCTTGAATTGACTCAGAACGCTGAAAGTGAACCATTGAAGACATATATAAAAAAAAACACATTTAGAACACAAATGTTTAACATAAACTACCAAAAAAAAAAAAAATACATCACGGATACTTTTAGAAAATTAGAAACACAGATAACAAGTAGTATTTGCAACACATAGAACGGATTAGGCATAAAATTTGTGTTTCAAGTAAAACATAGTATAGGCCCTCCTCCTCCTGTTCTATGTAGTTTGATTGATACGAATAGAAAAGAGAAATAATAATTTGGTAATTGTGTGTTGATAAGCCCAAAAGTAAAGCGAAAACTGTGTAAATTACATATATCACATCAAACAAAGATATCATCAAGACTTGCATAAACATTACTACTCCTAAAACATTGAATATAAGTCAAGTCTAGTAAAGAAAATCGTATGATCTAAGAAAGTCAAATTACATAATAGTAGTGAACAAATTAAGTAGATTGATGAATGGTGAAACAGAAGAATCAAGAAAAAAAGTTGTTGGTTGGCATAATCCAAGACTTAATTAATTGGCGATTCAAATAATCCAGAAACAAAAACTCACCCAAAATCAAAGTCAAAATGGGTTTACAGATCAAACTAGTTTGAACACAAAAAATGAAACTAATTAATTAATTAATACTAGAATAATACAACTTACAACAACAAGAAGAAGAAGGAAGAGATGTGTGAAGATGATGATGATTGAAGAGGAAGTTTCGGGGATGTTTCGATGCAGTTTACTAAGTCACGATGAAAGAGACAGCCAGACAGCGGGAGAATTGGGTCGGATACACACACACACACACTAACTAAAATAAATATTTATTACTCCCAACACAACACAACACAACACAACACAACACGAGTACTACACTAGGGTTTGGTTTTCTTTTACTCACCAACTATTATTAACTTGACTTTTAACGGTTTTCATTTTCTTTTCTTTTCTTTTTGGGTCAACCGTAAGATTGTCCGGAGTGGGGGCGGGAAGGGGGGCACCGCAGAGGGCTGGCGTGGGGGGGGGGGGGGGGGTTTGGGTGACACTTGGAGGCTGTTTGGTAGCCTCTGAATGATCGTTAAGAGGCTACATCTGAATGGTTCATAGTCTCTTAATGGTTAAGATGTAAGCTTAAGTATGAATGGTTAAGAGGTAACATCTTAATGGTTGGCTCTTAACCATTCAGAATTAAGGTTACATCTTAACCATTCAGAGGTTATAGACCATTAAGAGGTAGCATCTGAATGGTCATTAAGAGGCAACCAAACAGCCCCTTGGCTCCTTCTGATTGGAGAGGGGCGGGAAGCGAGGGCTGGCGTGGGGGGGGAGGGGAGGGTGGGTGACACCTGGCTCCTTCTGATTGGCCTGTGGGGTTTTGACCGTTTGAAAAAAAAAATTATATCCGTTGGGTAACGGTTAAATTTTTTTTTGATTTTTTATTATATATATATATAGGGTCCGGTTCAAATACAAAGTAATGAAAACGTGCGAAGTATACGAAGTGCATGATATTACGTAATGATAATTACGTAATACTTTATGAACATACAACAACATTTTTATAAATGATAATTACGTAATGTTTTCATGAACATACAAAACATTACGTAATTATCATGTGCTAGTTGTGATTCTGTCTATGGTACGTAATTTTGTTACGTAATTTTAGTTATGAACTAGTAGTGATTCTTTCTATGGTACGTAATTCTGTATGTTACGTTTTTTAGGGGTATGGAAGATTGTTATGTAAAGTTTTGAATGATTTTATTTATGAAACGTGATTTTGGTAATGAAACTATAATGATTATGTATATAATGGAACTATAATAATTTATGTATGTGTTACGTAATTTTGGTAATGACGTAGTAGTGATTCTGTCTATGTTACGTAATTATGCATGTAACGTGACTTCGCACACTTCGCACGTTTTTGTTACATTTCACAATACACAAACACACACTCTTTTTTTTTCATAAAATCCTCTCCAAACTATCATATTTTTAAAAAAAATTGCAAGATGTCGGACCAATCTTCGAGTTCATCTGATCAACTCGCTTTGGATGACTCAGCCGAAGGCGGCGCATAGTTGATAATAGCGAGTGTTCAGAAAGTCGTTCAAGCTATAGTGGATGACGAAGGGACATCCGAACCACCCAAGCGTCGAAAGTATATAGTTCGTCAACGACACGCCGCAAATGAGTTATTGGTACGTGATTACTTCTCACCCGAATCAACATATGATGAAAAAACTTTTAGGCGGCGTTTTCGTGTGAGTCGTAATTTATTTTTAAGAATAACAAATGATTTAGAAAATAATTACGAATATTTCAAACAAAGGCCCGATGCACGTGGTGAGATAGAATTTACCGCGATGCAAAAGGTCACAGTCGCGCTTAGACACTTGGCTTACGGACAAAGTTCCGACATAATGGATGACTATCTAAAGATGGCCGAGTGAACGGCTAGAGAAAGTTCTCAGTTTTTTTGTGCGGGCTTCATTGAATTATATTTAAAAAGATATTTGAGAAAACCTACATTTAGTGACGTACACCAACTTTTGGAGTTTCACGAAGAAAAACATGGTTTTCCCAGTATGCTTGGGAGTTTAGATTGTATGAAATGGGAGTGGGAACTTTGTCCAACAAAGAGGCAAGGCCAACACGCGAGCGGTTATCATAAAAAGCCGTGTATGATGCTTGAAGCGGTTGCGTCACAAGATCTTTGGATTTGGCATGCATTTTTTGGTGTGCCCGGTTCGTTGAACGATAAAAATATTCTTAATCAATCCCCAATCTTCAATGATCTTGTAAACGATGTTGCACCAAAAGGAACTTTTTTCTTAAACGGGGTAGAATACAAGTACGGGTATCTTCTAATAGATGGAATTTACCCTGATTGGGCCGTGTTCGTAAAATCGTTTACACGGATGACTACGTTAGACCCTAAGAGAAAAAAGTTTAACAAAGCTCAAATGGCTGCACGGAAAGATATTGAGCGTGCTTTTGGTGTCTTGCAAAAAAGATGGCGCATTTTGGCCCAGCCCTGTCTACTGTGGGAAAAACCGCATATACGAAATGTGATGTACGCATGCATTATTTTACATAACATGATTTTGGTGGACGAAGGACGTGCAGTATGCGAGTACTTTGGTGAGGAAACGCAACAAAGTCAAGAAAACATTAAGAAAGAAACTTCAACAACTCTGAAATCAAGAATAGCCAAACACATCACCACCTTCGAGCGGATCTGGTTGATCATATTTGGAGTATACCAAGAGATTACCCATCTGACGATAACGATAGCGATAACTAAAAACATTTTCGGTTCATATATTTTTTTTTAAGTTCGTGTATGTTTTTTCATTTTCATGTATTTTTTTTAGTTCGTCTATGTTTTTTCAATTTCGTGTAATTTTTTTTATTTAGTTTGTAGTTTATTAAATGAATTTAATTTTATGGTTTTATAAAATTGTGTTTTTTTTATTTATTAAAACAAAATAAAAAACAAAAAATAAAAATAAATAAAAATTGCCACATGTCACTTCCCCCCTCCCCCCACCCCTTCCCCCTTCCACTCCTCACAATTCCCCCCTCCCCCACATGGGTCCCACAAGTGCCACATGGCGCTTCATCCCCTTCTTTCCCCCACCACTCCTTAGGGTCTGTTTGGTATGGGGTAATGGAATGGATGAGGGAATGGAATGGATGAGGTAATGGAATGGACAAGGTAATGGAATGGATCATTACCATTCCATGTCTTGTTTGGTTGCCATGTGGGAATGAAACAAAACATTACTTTGTGTTGTTGGATAGGTAGGAAAAGGCGTAGGAATAAAATCGGTGGTGAGTGGCAGTGGTGGGTGGTGGTTAGTGGCGGTAACAGTGGGTGGTGATATGTGGCGGGTAGCGACAGTGGTAGGTGGTGACGGCGGTAGTGGGTGGTAGTGGCATCGGTGGTAGGCGACGATGTTGGTGGTGGAAGACGGTGGTGGGTGGTGGTGGCGGTGGTGGTGGGTGGTGACGATGGTGGTGGGTGATGGTGGTGGGTGGTGACGGTGGTGGTGGTGACAGTGGTGGTGGTGGCGGTGGTGGTGGTGGTGGTGGTGGCGGTGGTGGTGGTGGCGGTGGTGGTGGTGGCGGTGGTGGTGGGTGGTGACTATGGTGGTGGGTGATGGTGGTGGTGGTGGTAGTGGGTGGTGAAGATGGTGGTTGGTGGTGGTGGTGGGTGGTGACGATGGTGGTTGGTGGTGGTGGTAGGTGGTGACGATGGTGGTGGGTGGTGGTGGTGGGTGGTGACGATGGTGGTTGGTGGCGGTGGTAGGTGGTGACGATGGTGGTGGGTGGTGGCGGTGGTGGTGGGTGGTGACGATGGTGGTGGGTGATATTGGTGGTGGTGGTGGGTGGTGACAATGGTGGTTGGTGGTGGTGGTGGATGGTGACGATGGTGGTTGGTGGTGACGATGGTGGTTGGTGGTGGTAGGTGGTGGTGGTAGGTGGTGACGATGGTGGTTGGTGGTGGTGGTAGTAGGTGGTGACGATGGTGGTGGGTGGTGGGTGGTGGCGGTGGTGGTGGGTGGTGACGATGGTTGTGGGTGATATTGGTGGTGGTGGTGGTGGGTGGTGACAATGGTGGTTGGTGGTGGTGGTGGGTGGTGACGATGGTGGTGGTGGGTGGTGACTATGGTGGTTGGTGGTGGTGGTGATGGGTGGTGGCTTATGATGTTGTTAATGAAAGGTGAATGAGGGATGAAATGAAAAAAAAACATGGGGGGTGGATGGAATGGATTTGAGGGAATGGAATGCCTTTTGGAATGGGTGATTCCATTCCTATGACCAACCAAACACGCTATTTTTCATTCCCTCGTAATCGTTCATTCCATTCCTTCTTTCATTCCATCATACCAAACGCTACCTTATAGTCTAACACTATGAGATGTATTAGAGGCCCACCTTAGGAAACCTTGTTGTCATGTCAGCAAAAAGTGGAGCCCTCTTGTATTTAGACAATATGAGGACTACCTAAGGGTGTGACAGTATTCTTCCTTGCAAACTCACCAATCACAATGCCTGGCTTACCCGTCCAAAATTGGATGTTCTCGACGCATATGGGGCGGTCGGGGCGTTGTTGGTCAGCCCAAGACAACTTCGCCGAGTCCAAGCCGCACCCCACACCGTTTAGTCTAATATTTCAACTTTTTATAAGGTGCCTTCTGAGTAAACTTTTATTACTATTATCTTAAAATTAAAACTAATGTTGGTGGGGTTTTCTCACCGACCAAACAACCCCAAAACTTTCGAATTTAGTACATATAGCCCCTACTTTATTTTGTAAGTTATTAATGTTTTAACTTTACCCTGCACAATATATAATATATGTTTTTAACCTATTA
The DNA here is from genome assembly GCA_032199755.1 of Ambrosia artemisiifolia. NCBI lineage: Eukaryota > Viridiplantae > Streptophyta > Magnoliopsida > Asterales > Asteraceae > Ambrosia > Ambrosia artemisiifolia. Next base: position 44,881,813 of record CM063529.1, on the reverse strand, counting down.
AGATTTTTCCGAATTTAACTTTTCTTCAATAACTTATGTACGCTAATTTATCGACGTGTTAAAAAATTTTGACCGTCTCGAGTTTCTGAACTTTCGAGTTTACCCCTTTTCGTTCCTTTACTTGGAAAAATAAACTATTTTCTAACGTGCGATTTTTTATATATGTGTCGATAAAAATACGAATTGGTTTACGTTTCGACTTAAAAAAAATCTTTTGGGAATTTTCGAAGCTACCACTTTTCGTACCTTTACTTGGAAAACAACAAATTTTTTTACGTGCTAATTTATACATATGTGTCGGTATAAATACAAGTTGGTCTACGTTTCAACTTAAACATTTTTTTTTCATTTTGGAAAACGAATGACGTCAAATATAATACGTTTTCGTTCTTATTTTAAGTGCGTTTCCAATTGATCCACGTTCGACATAAATTTTGTTCCGAATCGAATTTGTGTTTTACATTTTTTAGTAATTGTCTTTTACGCATTGTGTTTTCGAAGTGTGTGTAGCAAGCTGTGTCTTACACGTTGTGTTTTGCACTTCGTGTGTTACTGGACAGTTCAACCCGTCACATACCGCCGCAATGCGCAACAGGAAAAATACTAGTTCAACACAAGTTACAAAACAAACTATTTATTATTACTCAATCATATCATTCATAAGTCATACTTAGCGTTTGGAAAATTAAGTTTTGTGGTTGTTTTATGCCTTTAAAAACGTATCCCTTACAGCTTGTTTTATGTATCCCATAATGAAATACCATTATCCCAATTGAATCTTAGGGATGCACATGCAATTTCCCTAGGACGGCGATTGAAACGCACAGGCGCCTCCAAATTTAACCGCTTTTGGGTTGATTGAATCATGTAAATGTTATACTCATGTATGGAATAAGAAGCAATGGAGCAAGAATTGCATCGGGTATGGTCATTGCTTGATTAACGGTATAATCTTGTGAAGAACCCTGAAATGTCTAATGACGATTTGGTGTTTATGGAAACATAGAAATGAAGCCGTTTTTAACAATAAACAAGTACAACTCTCCAAAGTGCTCGGTGATATCAAGGCGTTAAGTCTATTTTGGATAAAAGCGAGGGCGAAGCATCCTTCTTTGGATTTGAATACATGGTGTAATGTTAATCTTTCGAGAATCGGTTGGTGATTGCATGTTTTGTTAGTGTTTATATAAAGTGTAATACGGATTGTAAGGTGTATTGCTAGTACCCTGCTAGCATTCGGTGAAATAAAATCTTTCGTTAATCGTTAAAATATATATATATATATATATATATATATATATATAGATATATATGTTATCTTATATGTTATCTTATTAAGGTGGAGGCATGGCCACTTTAGTAATTTCATCTACATTTTAAGATGGCATATGAAAGGTTTTATGCTTTAGATTCTAATGTCATGAAATTTTTTCCACTACTACCCTTGTATGCACAAACCACTTGTACACTCCAAATCAACTTACAAGAATCCAATGATAGTTCAAGAATTCAATGTTTAATTAAATTTACTCAATAAGTTTGTATTCATCGTGTTAGTTAATCTTCTTTTGCTTTGCACAATTTGCTTTTACTTATTGTATTTGTTAGCCATTAGATTAATATCCATTATCCTAATTAGATTCAAAGAGCTTGAAAACGAAAGAAAGTTGTCTACGACTCCACAAACATAGAAATCCTTCACATCAGTTGGGTAAGCCGACTAGAATGGAGTGGCACTTGCTGAAGTTCTTCAGAAAACCCCTCGAGAAAACATCATAATTACACTTACTCGTACTCTTCTTATTGTTTATTTCCATGATAACTAACTTTAAAAACTTAATCAGGTAACAATTCATATGAATCATTTCATTTTTTTTACACTTTTCATAAAATTTAAAACACTAAAATTTATTTTTCTTTTCTTTCGTAGTGATAGCACATACACAATAAACAAACACATAATACTCCAAAATTCACTCCCTGCCATAATGAATCATCCACAAACGCCATAAACTCCAATGACAACTAACAACTACAAGGAAACTGAACATACGTACCCGCTGCAACGCGCGGGCATTTCCACTAGTATATATTAGATAATGACGTCATTTGTTGTAGTGGCAAGTTTGAATTGGGGTTTAACAGTATGCAAATTTTATGATTTGAATTTTATGATTTGAATGCTCCTTACTTATTAAAGAATGTAACGAAATGATGCATATTTCATCCAATCCTACATTGTCACATCACTTCACTGATTTCTTTCACTGAAATGGTTTTTTGGAGCATCACTCCACTGGAAATAAAATAGATAAAAAGACAAAAAGTGAAGAGACAAACTCACGGGTACCAGCCCGTTAACTAGAACCAGGTTTTGATTCACGGGACCACTCCCAGCATGAATGGTGGCGGTGTTACCGTGCTGATAGTGGGGTACCCGTGACCATTTCTGGTAGCACCCTGTCCCCCCTTAAGTGGTTGGGCTTAATAGTAGAGGTATTTTTCATGTTGTGGATGGTCATACCTATGTATTTAATTTGAGTGGATGGTTCTATTGAACCTCACTATATATATATTTATATTGGGTAGAAATGTTATATTTTGTGAGAAGTGTAAGAAGATCAAGAATTGACATGTAGATATTATGTTGTGGATTTAGGTATTGTGTTTTGGGCTGTTTTTGCTAGAAAACAATAATTTAAAACACAATGTTTTGGGGGGCTAACAGTCACGAGACTCATATCTGTATTCCTACGCCTCTAAATTCAATAATTTAACTTACCGGTTTTACATATAAAAAAATTAAATTTTTAAACAAACAAAGACAAGATGCCAGATAAAAGATGAGTATTCGAAAAGAATCCCAACTCAACCTGTTAATCAATCTATCTTTTTAAAAAAAAGTCGATGTTTTTTGTCTTCCTCATAAAACCTAATACACATATCAATAAATAACCAAATGAATACTCTAACACCTAACAAGTAGCAACATCACATCTAAATAAAAGTTCAAAGAAAAATTAACAAGTAGCAATCTAACACTCTCACATCTAAATAAAGGTTCAAACTTCAATGAAACATTTAACAAATAATTGAAAAGGTAGAAATTCACATCTAACAAAATCAATACTTTAATAATCTCTTTCTTAGTTTCATACTTGAATAAATAAAGCCTTTCAACTCAACTTCAATTTACATAAAAATTCGAAATTGAAAAACCTGAAACCTTGATTCCCAAATCCCCAATTAAAAAAAAAAAACCCAAATCGATTCCCAAACTGCCTGATTCAAACACCCAACTTCAAGATAAACACCCGACTTCAATTAATTTGGTGTAAAAGATGTCTTATTCGGCTAAAACCCCCAATTCCCTAAAAATTGACAAAAACCCCTAAATCGAATGAAGCTGAAACCTTGTGTAAACCCTAACCAATTTGTCGCCAAAAAAAAACCCCAAATCGATGCTCTGGTTTGCTTATGGCTTGTTCTTGTTGTTTTGTTTTTTTTTTAATTTGTAAACATGGGCTTGGGTAGTTGGGTTATTGACTTATTGGAATATTGGGCTTCGCCTTTTTTATTTGTATTGGGCTTTAGTTAATTAGGTGTATTAGGTAAAAGATTTTTAGTTATTTGTTAGGCTTTAAACAATAAAAATCTATAGGGAGGGACAAACTAAAAAATTAAGGGTGGGTCGAACTAAAAAAAATAGGAAGTACCAATACAATAACAACTAGTGGTTTTTAACGGTCGCGTTGCGGCCGTGGGAACATACATGCATCACCAACACATTTAACCAGTATCTAAAGCAGCAGGAAATCTAGTGGAATGCTAACTTTAATACTATCCTATAATGTTAGGTGTTTTGGGATTGATCAAATATCTTCTCTCATTTCTTTTTTATACACACACACAAACATCTTTCTTTCTCTCTTTCTCTTTCTAATCAAACTTCTAAATAAGACAAAAGAGTTAATGCCTCTTACATCCAAGCTATAGTAAAAATGTTGTATCAAGCAACAAAGACGTGAGACTATAAGAGTTTGAAAGTTAGCAACAAATATACTGTGTATTTGCATACTTCACTAATGGCTTCATAAACATGTTGCGCCGATCTATCCTAGCAACTCAAGGTTAGTCTTCTGTATATTTAGCTAAATTAGCACCTGGTTTATAATGTTCTTCTATCAGTTTACTACCTTTTCTTCGTCCATCTTGACAACTTTAGGGAGTCTTTGGTTCCACCTTGACGTTTGTATCAAGGACAAGATCATCTTTAAAAGACACCGTAACAAACTAAAGTTAATTAATAATTTAACACTAATTAATTTGAGTCTGCTGAAGTGTATTTTTAAAATGAGCTATGGCCTGATCCAAAAGGCAAGGTGTAACCAAAGGCGCCTTAGGGCTGTAGAGCTGGGTGAAGAAGAAAATGGATAAACCTACAGAAGCATGCTATATTCGTAAGTATGATTTTTGACAATATTTTAAGTCGGCGATTGGATTAATTGGACGATTCTTGAAGTTGGCGATTGTTTATTTCATGATTTTTGAAGTCGTTATGTGGGAAAAGTCTGCCGAACGATGATGGTGTGATGAACTCGAACACCATTCTGTTGAATGGCATGGAGAGGAGTATTAATTTACTGGTGTTTGGAATTTGAAATTTGAAATGACTGAATTACCTCACATGGGGTCATCTTATGATAATTAAATATGTTTCCATATATTAGCTCCTACCATGTCGTGTGTTCCTCATGTATATATTAGTTGTTATTATTTGTTATGAACCACAAATGTTACATCTTTGCATCAATAAATCTAAACTATTTACACTTGCTTAGGTTTAACCTCATATCTCTCGTCTAAAAGAAATGTATCTCTACCCCACATTGACATTTTATCTCCAACAAATTGATCTCTTGTTTAAAAGATAGCTTATGTTGTTACGAAAGATGGTGTTGGTTTCACATCCATTATATAAATAAATACACGTCACTGGCTTCCATTGATTCTTTCACAGACTTTTAGCTACATGTATTTGTTGTCTTTAGAAATATTAAATTATCTATTTAAAAGTAATAAACTATTTATTTGAAAAATTGAAATATGTACATTGATCCCATAGCAGTGTATTTCCTTGTTTAGTTCAACTCTTCTACATAGCTAAGCTAGCTATATATAGGTAGTAATTTTTTCAACTTGGTCCCTCTATACTTAAACCCACCTACCCTTTGTATAAAATTATTATTTTTAGTAACTTATACGTTATTGGGTTTCGGTATAAATGAATATTTTAGCATACGATAATGTCAAAGCTAGTGATGTTGATTGTTTTATTCTTCTCATGTACATGTTTGGTGAATTTTTAGAACCAAAACACACAATTTTTCATCAACAACACTTTATTAAATCGAGCGATGCAGTGTTTTAAAAACCGGTTCATACCGGCCGGTTAAACCGGTTAAACCGGATACCGGATGACATCCCGGCACGAAACACCCCGGTATAAAGGGGGCACGGCATGAGAAGCGTACCGCCGGTAAGTTAGAAAATACCGGTTTGAACCGTTATACCGGTACCGGCCCAATAGGTCTAAACTTTATATTTTTTACACATTTTTTAATTTTTATCAAGCCACTTTATCTTTATCGGTAATTACTTGTTTTATGTCTCTATGGTCATCGTGTCTGTATGTATAATTATATATCGTTGTATATAGTATGTTATGAAGGCAAATATAGTGATATACAATTACGTGAATAGAGGGTTATCAGTTCTCTTTTGTTTAATAGATAGAACAACTTTTGTTTTTTTGTAATTTTATATCATGGATGTTTTTTTGTTTATCATGCATGTTTTTTTATTTTTAAATGAATTGTGTATAAGTGTATAACTTTTGTTTTTTTTTTTTTAATTTTATATCATGCATATTATGATTGTTTGTAACTAAATCTTCTTTTTTAATAATGTAGGAAATAAAAATAGTTATGCTCTAGTTGATGCGGATAACAATGGAAGTGAATTTCATCTTTTAAACGATCGTGAATTTGATGCATTCAACACTCCAATGGCTTAAACATAGCGTTCACTTTCGTTTAAAAGAACATTGTTGGAAATTTGAATACCTTTGAATTATCTTTTGGATTATTTTTTTATTATGAGTTAATTTTGGATTACTATTTTATATGTAATCATGAAATTTGGATTAATTTTTTAGTTGATGATGTAAGTTATGGAATTAAAAGGTTAACTAGTCAACCCGGTTGAACCATCCGGTATAATCCGGTTCAACTGGTTGAACCATTTTTAAGCCTAATCCGGTATGACTAAAAAACCGGTTTTTAAAACATTGGAGCGATGAATTCTATAAAATGATATTCTTGGACAGTTGTCCCTTATATTATTTCCGGCCAGTGAACATATTACACGTGGTCCCTTCACACCAGTTGTTTAAATAATGCTTGGTCGTTTTGATTAAAAATAGCAATAAGCACAAGCGACAATGACTGAATTCATTTCAGTTAAAAAAAGTCTTTATTTCTTTTGAGAAAAAGTATATTTAAAGGAAAATCACAAATATAAAGAGTAACCCAAACAATTTTGTCAAAATAAATAACTATAGTGTTTTAAGGATATGAATTCTTAAATAGCTTAGAGAATGACACGTGAATAAAAAGTCTTAAAGATAAGGGTTTTATCATATCAACAACCTAATTAACATATGGCACGTGGCAATGCATGATAGACAGAGGCTATTAGCCACATAGGTGATGTGGAAGCTTCACCTTAGACGCTTTGACTGAAGAGGTCATATGGGCTTGTGACGTCTAGAACATGCTAAAAAGTCTATGGTAAATCCTCTGCATCCTTTAGACTCTACAGCAAGCCCACATAACCTCTTGAGTTAAAGTCTATACATTCACAAAGCTGCTACTAGCCTCTTTCTATTATGCATTGCCACATGTATGTTAATTGGGTTGTTGATACGATGAAGCTTATATCCTTAAGACTCTTTATTCACATGCCATTCTCTGAGCTATCTAGAAATTCGTAAAGTATCTACGCATAACACTTTATATTTGTTTATTTTGGCAAAAGAAATTGGGCCAATGTTTATATTTATGATTTCCCCCTATTAAATTGTATTTAACATAAGATATATTTATCTTAATTTCTCCTTATTTTAAATTGGGTCCTTCCAACATCATTGAAGTATGGTAAACATTGCACCATAATATAAAATCCATAATATAAAGCATATTAATAATTAATTATATTGAATGTTTCTTATATAACTTAATTTTCTTGTAAGTACTGTATGGAATATTATTACATTAGATAAATGGCAACATATTGCTTCATGAAATTGTGAAATTTCGTTCATCTACGGAATTAATGATGTACGTTTATTTATTGTACGTAAAAAAGTTACAGGATTTTTGAAAATTAGATACCAAAATATTAATGTCACTTAAGGGTTGTGTGGAATAGCATTATATCAAATTAATCAGACTTTATGATGGCCAGCAGCTACATAATAATAATAATATTAGTGATAAATTTACACAATATATATATATGGAAGCTAGGTCCCTTTACACAATGACAGACCGGCCTAGCTAGCTAACATGAGAGAGGGGTCCAGGTGCATGCTAGCCTTTTTTGAACTACAACATGAGACTTCTTGAAACACATCCGTACACTACTTATAGTATATATACAATGATAGCATTTTGATCTACAGTACTCCTGCATGTATACATGGACATGATATTTATCAATCTTCTTTTAACTTATTGTATTATGTCCCTGTGCTTAATTGAGGCAATGAGAATGCAACGACGGCTATCCAGGAAACCAGCTGATCATTCCTTAGATGATCATCACGTCTCAGATGATCAAAACTACACTTGTTGGTTGGTACGTCAATTTCATTTTAATATACAGGTCAATTACCAAACCCCATACATTTATATATATATATATATATATATATATATATATAATTGATTGGTCTTGAATGAACAGAAAGAACACCCGTCTGCTATAAGCTCTTTCCAAAGGATGATGGATGCATCAAAGGGAAAACAGATAGCCGTTTTCTTGGATTATGATGGCACCTTATCACCCATCGTCTCTGATCCTGATCGTGCCTTCATGTCTGACCAGGTACCACCTTCTTAATTAATATCTTCTATAAATTGGATCAAATTTAATTATTTATTTCTCACCATTTTTATCCATCATCATCATCTATATATACGCAACTATATATCAACCAGATGCGTGCAGCTGTTCGGGATGTTTCTAAGCACTTTCCCACAGCTATTATCAGTGGCAGGAGTCGTGAAAAGGTATATATATATATATATATCATCACTATCATACTTTTATTAATTTCTATTGATCAATTATGTTACAGAATAAGAATAGAGTCTAGCTAGTAATGATCAATACGTACTAACATGTCTATATATGGCCTTCAGGTTTATAGCTTTGTGAAACTAAATGAAGTGTACTATTCAGGCAGTCATGGGATGGATACCATGGGACCACCCCCAAAAACCAAGTCCTGTGATGAAAGCTATCATTATAAAACCACTGATGAAGAGGTATTTTAATTTAATAATTAATTGTTTACCTTTAACTAAATTAAGAAATATTTTGTTTTAATGATTATTATCATATATAAGTGCTTTTAATATACATATATATAATGGCAGGGAAATGAATTTATTATCTTTCAACCAGCTAAAGACTTTCTACCTGCAATTAAAAAGGTATAGTTGACATATATACATATATTAATTTAGGCTCACGAATACCATTAAAACATGGTGCACGAGCGCACACACATTATGCATAGTAAAATTAACGAAGTTATCTTACAGATGTTGGTTGAACTTAAGGAGCGAACCAAAGACATTCACAAAGTAGTGATTGAGGATAATAAGTTTTGTGTTTCTGTTCATTATCGCCATGTTAAAGATGATCAAGAGTACGTTAGACTTGAAGAGGAAATCAAGCGTGTGCTGATAAATTATCCACAGTTTCATATGACACGTGGCAAAAAAGTGCTGGAAATCCGACCTTCCATAGAGTGGAACAAAGGCCATGCCCTTGAGTATTTACTCCGTAACTTAGGGTTTGATGATTCTAGAAACCTCCTACCTATATATATTGGAGATGATACAACAGATGAAGATGCGTTCAAGGTATAGAATACATGCATCCCTTTGTTTTTAGAGAGTGTTGGGGATTGCTTCTTCAAAAAGCTAATAAACTGTTTGTCTAACACAAAAACACTTTTGGTTTTGGATTTTTGATATGTGTTGAAAAGCTGTTTTCAAGAAGTCAAAAATTCTGGCTTTTGGTCATTTTACACTAATAACCTAAGTCAAACACTTTTTAAAAAATAACTTATTGAATTATTGTTTTTTTTACTAAAAAAGTTAATTCAAACACTTTTTTAAAAACTCATTTTCAAAAAGCCATAAGTCAATAAGTACTTTTGACAAAAGCATGTTTGGAGTTAAATAAGCAATCCCAAACACCCTCTTAATTTTCATGTGACATCATGGATGTTACAAACCAATGCTTTCGGATAACATTATGTTATTTCAGGTTTTAAGGGAAAGAGGTGAAGGATACCCGATTATAGTTTCATCTAAACCAAGGAAGACAATGGCTTTCCACTCGCTTTATGACCCATCTGAAGTGCTGTCATTCTTGATTCATTTAGGTACATGGGGTTCTAAACGTCATTGATCCCGTCCAAATGCTAGATATAGTTTCTCAGACATGTACCGTATAAACATGTTAAAACTTATGTAGTTAGAAATGTGAAAAGAGAAGAAGTCATAACACGTACTACTAAAAACATGTATTAGCTATGGAAAAAATTATGTCGCAACATTGTTATGGTTTCCCTGTGAACACATTTTGCTATGGTTTAGCTATGGATTTTTCGTTACAGGAAAAATATTTATAGCTACGGATTTTTCCTTACAGAAAAATGTCCATATCAATGCAACTACTATGTATATAAAAATCATGACGCCAAGCGGGTCCTTCAATTACTCCATCATTATACATGCTTAATTTGGAAATTACATAACTTGCTTTAAACCTATTTAATTGACCATTTGAATTTGGTACATAATTGTGTATGTGTCACATAATACTTATCGTGCTTATATAAACCACTAGATTATTTTCCGGGAGTGTCCCAGGGTATGACATATCAATTTTACATATGAAATAGACTGGTGCGCTTTATAGTTACATGCAGGAAAACTTCGGGTAGCATCTAACCTAAAACAATTAACAATGTATCTCCAATGTTAACGCTTAACCTTAAACAATATATAACTCTAATATTAAAACCTAACCTAAAACAATGTACAACTCCAATGCTAACACCTGTTGTAAATAGAATTCATATTTACTGGTTTGAACATAATTAATGACTTGTCTATACATGATTAATGAATAACCTAAACACTTTGTGTTTTTTTTCCTGTATGAACAAAACCCCACAAAAAAATAGTCGCTTTTTTCTCCGTTTTTTATATAGCATTATGGTACTCGTTGAAAAGATAATAAAATGCTCATTAATTTGGTGTAATTTTTTTCTTTAAAAAATCTCGTATATAAAAGATATTAACATTTAAAAATTATGAGATCCTTGACTACCTAACTATCTTTCATCTACTTATTAACTTTATTGATTAGTGTTTTCCAATCAAATCCTTGGCTACCTAACTTGAATATTCCCTTATGTAATATTTTGTAATGCATCAAACTAAAATAACATAGTGCTTATGTACCCACTTACCTTTGCCCATAGGATCATGACTATCTTGTTGTCCTCATGACAAACTTTTAAGCTTGTACATCTTGCTTATGTTCAAGTCAACACATATGATTAGGATACATAACGTGGAATTATGTCAATCCAATTATTAGTATTCATTAATTGTCATACCATACATGTAATCGATTCAACAACTAGTTCAAATTCAATTGATTATCTATTAGCAACCCGTTCTGACCCATTATGCAAGTATTTACATGGACTAGTTTGCAAGTGTTTTAACACTTAAAGTACACTTTAACATGTGAAATATATCAATTATATTCAACTTATGTTGTTTAGATAAAGCGTATTCCAACACCCATCCTTAGTAAGTTTACAAAACTTACATCTTTACTTATGTCACTCTTGTACATCTGTCGTTCTACTCCAATTGTTGACCCATGTACGACTTTTGTTAGCCTTTCATGTTCAAAGACAAATCTTAGTAGTCTCAAACATCTTTCATATAAAATACACTCTCACACGATCTTTTTATGATTTTATATGATTTATTAAAGATCGGGCCGAAATGAAAGTATAACCAAACAACTTGCTGTCAAAACAAAGTTGTAAACTTTACATGCTATTTTAACATGATAAAACTCAGAAGTATCTTCTCATGTTCAAATATAAAATATAGTATATTTAGTTAGGTTTTTGATCGTGTAAAATACACCCTAAACAAATGTTGATTCTGTTACAGACCTTACAAAATGGGTGCACAACAATGATTACTTATCTTTGTTAATGTTTAAATTTATGATCTAAAACTCAACTTTTAATCATCTAATATGGTGTTAGTCATACTATGGTGTAAAGATCTATGCCATTTACTACATGAAACATGAATCATATTGAAGGATAATCATGCTTGAACGCATATTGGTAGTAACAATTGAACTAAGCATTACATCTAACACATGGTGTGTATCAAGCTTGTATAATCTGCTTATAATCACTTCAAGTTAACAAAATCCATCCAATTTCCATGAAGCACAAGTCCAAAGACCTTCATTCGTAGATGCTTAGAACTACTAATACGCTTTAGAAATCATCACTATAATCATCCATTCATTCAATATCCCCCATTAACTCTTCTCCTAATTTAGGGATTTGGAAGCTTGAAGTCGCAAGCCTCCTGCTCAGTTTCCTTCCTTACGATTTTGTCTGTTAGGTAAAAAGTCACCTATGTTGGGGATATGCAGTAATACCGAACAAAATAACTGGATAACTTAAATCTCTGTATAATCGCTTTCAGATTGAATTAATTCGACGGTCTAATCAAAATATTCAATCGGATACAATCAGAGATTGAGAATTTTTTGTATGATTGTGTTTGAGACAAGAACCAGAGAATATGACCAAGATTATGAAATTCGTAAATGAATTATGGACTATTAACTGCCTTTTAGACAATTATTTCCAAGATTTCAAAATCGCCAAATTTTTATGAAAATAAGGGACAGGGTCAGGGGTTCTGCCCCTTGGACCCTGCTCTCAGGGGCGCTGCCCTCGGACCCCCCGTCCCTTACGCTATGTTCCTGAGTTCACTTAACGGATGAAAAGAAAAGAAATGGAGAAAAATCCTTCCCTTTATTTGTTTTCCTGTGTTTTTCCTTTCATTTACTTCTAATTTAAAATGATTGAATTTGGCTTAGCTTCCCATTTTTTTCATTTCCTTTCTTTTCTTTTGAAAGAAAAAAAAAAAAAAAAAAACCCTCTAGGACACATATTCTCTGTTTTTCATCCATTTCCTTAAAAGTCGTTAGGAATTTGGCGGTTTTGATTGTGGTGAAGCGGTTACCTGGTTATGAGGAGTTGTAGGACGCTCCCCCAACCGTTGCCGGCTAAATTAAATTATCCCTATAATAAAGTTCCTTCTTCTCCTCTCCTCTCCGTCCATAAAACCTAATCCCACACGATTGATTTAAACCCTCGAATTCAATTTATAATTCAAGCTTTCATGATTGGCGGTTCAACTTTTTAGATTACCTGATTTAAGTTTAACTCACCAATAAATCGACACGACTGTTGTTAGCTCTCTCTCTCTCTCTCTCTCTGTTTTTTTTTTTAATTTCTAATTTCTGATTCACCATTCCGATGTCGTCAATTATCGACGGTGATGGAAACTGGCCAGTGGATATTGATGTAATTCAATCAGAGGCCTAGAAAACGTTAAGGTAATTAGTTGTATCCCTTCGAATTCCATCCTTTCCTTTCCTTTCCTTTTGTGTACATATCATTAATGGTGGTGTTTGATGGGTAAACAAAGTCACTGCCCTTATACGGAGGAAAGTAAATACATATCATATCATCTGCTCATTACACTCACCACAGAATCTCTGTCTATTTGGATACTTCTGCTTGCTAGTGCACCTGAGGTAGATTAATATACATAAGAATAGCCCCTCTTTGACTTGTTATGTCAAAGGATTCACTTTTCAACATTAATAATAAAATAATGATGGATATTGCTTTTCAACATGTTAACTTATTATATACATTCAAGTTTCCAACAGATGCTATTATTGATAACATCATCTATATGCCAATACTTCTTTACTCATATGGAGTGCTAAACATTTTAGGCTTCTACTTTGCTTGCTTTTGCAGTTGGAACCAACACACCCAATCTTACTGTTTTTCGTTGATATTACTTGCATTGCATTCATTTGTTAGAAATGAAGTCTGATTTTTATTGTTTTTGATCATGTATGTTTTATATTTGTGGTATAGCTGAGTATTAGTTATGGTCCATAAGACCTCTAAGTTGTGATTAGATTGCTTGTGTTTGTGAATTTTAAGTTATATTTAATGGTTCATTTGTTTTATTTTCATTTTTGGTTTTGAGTTAACAGGGAATGATGAGTTTGTTGGGCTTCGTTTACGGATGATACGAATTCATATCAATAGAAACAAGGGAGTTTAATCCCTTTCTCATCAACACAAATGCTCTAGTCATGTGAACATGGCACAAGTAAGAACGATGATAAAACAAAGTTGTCAATGTGCAAGTTATTCTGTGTTTTGAATAACGTCATAGTATCTTTCTTTAAGTTGACTTAAATGAGAACCCTGGGTTGGAGCATTGGTGACAAGCATTTCTAGAGATCTTTTTTAGTGTTTTGTAGTTTAAAATGGTAAAAAGTAACCTGTAAGACGTGTCAATATTTGACCTATCTACTTGAAAACGGATCATTGTTTGGATGAACTAAGAACAGGTCAAAAAGTTGAAAGTTTGTTTCAACTCCACTCTGTCTAGGTAACTCTCTATTTTTTTGTAGTGCATCTCGTGTAAGAATTGGTGAAACATGTTGACTTTATAAATAAGAAACTTGCTATTGATGTGAAGTTGTTTATCAATGTTCAATAATGAGGATAAATAAGAAGTAATTGTTACCCAGACAATGGGTAATAAGCGTTTAGATAAACTCTTTTGTTTCGACAAGATATGATTTTTAAAACTTTTTACTGTTTGTGTAAATATCTAAGATCTGATGGACATCCATTTGAATTATGAATCATGATTTAGTATATATTTGTTTCTATGGATGTTCGCTCCAGGTTCAAAAAAGAAGGATTTGTATGATCAAATTGTTGCTTTAATTGTTAAAGAAGCTCTTGAGGGCTATAATTGGACCATTTTTGCATATGAAAAGAAAAACTTATCTTGTAGAGGGTGAAGGTGGAAAAACAAAGGTTATACTCTTGCTACAAAGCACAACACTTTGACTTTTTAAGGTCAACTAAATCACAAGTTCGAATTTGATCCCAAATTTGTATATATTTAACACTTTTTTCACATGCAGTTCTTCGTCATAAAAACTAATGTCATTATTAGCCCTTTGTCAAGCCGACTTCAAAGTCAAAACTATAGTTTTAAGAGTTAATTTTGTCCTTGCAACCACTTTTTGTCCAATTTCAAGACTATTAACTTTGAATAACCTCAGCTCAGCTCGTGTACAAACTAGCTTTAAATGAAGAGTAAATATTAGAAAAAACCAATATTCCACTAGGCTCAAGATCATACATTGATTAATAAACAATCTTTATTTTAGGCTCAAACTCGACTCGCGTTATGTTTGATGGGAATAATCCTGAATGCATTGCATTATTGGTGGCTACTAGCACCGAGAGGCTGCGATGACCATCACCATATCTTTAGCATTCGCATTATTGGTGGCGATCACAGACTCAAGGTTTATCTACAATGTTATGTTTGATGGGAATAATCCTGAATGCATTGCTGGATCAGGTTTAGACCCATGAGGCGGTTATGGGTCATGCAAGTATTAATTTAATTAAGTTAATTGTTTGGTTTATCAAATAAGTTTAGTTTATCCAGTAGCTTATTTTTAGGTTGAATAGAAAGAGTCGCGGGTTTGTCTCCCCAAATATCTCGTGTTCGTGTTTGATCTGATTGTCTGGGCCAACAATGTTACCGCTTCTTATTACTATATTAATTTTATCTACACTTTTTAATAGCAAGCAAATACAAAATGCATCATAATGGTTGCAGCCTATGACACAAACTAGAAATGATAGCCAACCTAACTGTCACACACACACACACACATATTACATCTCTGTTCTTAATGGCATTTAAGATGTTTCCTGATTTGAAGGTTTTTTGGAACTATATATGAAATACAACTGTTTTTTTTTTTCATCTAGACATGTCTGTCTGCTTGTGAAGTGTTATGTGCCTTATGTCCAATGCTTGAAACAAAACCACTATTGAGCCGGGGGTCTCACTGGAAGCAGCCTCTCTATTCCCACGGGGTAGAGGTAAGGCTGTCTACATCTTACCCTCCTCAGACCCTACCTTAGCTTTGCTATTGGTGGGATTAACCGAGTATGATGATGATGTCTGTCTGCTTGTAATATCTGTGAGGAGGTGGTTGCATTTGTGTATTGTCCTGTGACTAAAGACTATAGTTAAGCTGTACATTACTGTGCATCAGCATTGTGGCACAAACAAGCTGTTATATACTATTTTACATTAGATGTTGTTTATATGATGCGTTCTTTATTGTGAACAATGTGAAATCTGAATAAAAGTGTTGTTTCTTCAATCAAAATGTTGAATATCCGGGCATTACTGTTGTTTTCTCCCAGAACTACTCATCTGTTATATCAGTCAGTCCACCCAGAAGTTATTGAAGGGCATCCAGGGACACTAGTGGTGCAATCGTTTGTGGTTCATGTGCCAGAAGGCAATATCAAGGATGAAACATGCTACTTTGTTCAAGCATTGATCAAATGTAGATGCGAGACCAGGCTATATGTACCACAGATGAAGCTTCTTTTAAGGCTGTTGGCTTTTGGTAACGGACTGGTACCAGCTGTTCCTCCACTTGTGTTTTCTGTCGTTAGTTTCAGTGTCATGTTGGACTGTCTGTCTCTAGACTAAAAAACCACAGCTGTATAAGATTAAAATGCTAAACGGTAAAGTCAACCGAGTCCCAAAGAAAAAGAAGATTTTGTCTTGAGGTTTCAGCTTTGCTGGTCTAGTTGTGAATAAATATGGTGAAAACGAGTATCATATGTATTTACTTATATATATTTACCAATTTTTTTTTTAGTTCAAGTAGCTTAAATAGTGACTACAAGTCTATACCAACTCGTTCAGTTAATTGTGTTAAACCGCTTCTGTGTTAGAAACTGATTTGTGAAACAGAAAGCAATCTGCATGGCTCACTGGTGGTGACCTAGAGACTAAATGTGGCCCCTGATGGTAGCTCAACAATCGGGATTTGGGGACATGCAGGAGGTCTTGGGGTTAGATCTTGGCTGTTGGAAGATTTTAATCAAGAAATTCATATCAATAAAAGGGTTGACTTCAGAAAGTCAAACCTCACAGAAATAGGTGCCAAAACTGAATCATTGCGTCTGTACGTTTTAAGTCGCGTCGGTTAGTTATAAAGCGGTTTAGTAACCGTCAATATTGTATGGGTATAAATACCCTCATATGTGTATCATTTGTTTGTGTGGATAATATTATCAAGTTTGTATTTCACAAACTTTCCTCCACCCCTCTGTTCCATTCGAGTCACTGCACAAATGTGCATACTCAATTATCATATTATTATTCATCCTTAACCAAGTAGTATGAAGGCAAAACAGGGAAATAACAATTGGTATCAGAGCGAGACGCTCTTGGGAAGATAGAGACGAAGAAGAAGAAGAAGAACCTGTGAACAAAAATTCCGATCCCCTGTTTTGCAAAAATCTGATCGGAAGTTATTATAAGCGAAATCGAACAACAGAGATTGTTTGTTTGATTCACACTTGGTTATTGTTATCGTAGTAATCAGAAGAGATGCAGTCAAGAAGCCTTAACAGATTCAAAGAAAAAACGCAGAAACCGTTTTCCGGCAAGGAGTTCCGGCAAGGCAGAAGAATGAAAGTTTCGATCAAGAACCGTAATTTATTCGATATTAGAGAAATCAGAAGATGTTTATTGTGTGGAGACAGAAGACGAGTGTAGAGGAAGACACCGTTAATCTCCGAAGATGTCGATGCAATAGGAAGAGAAGACGAGTGCACGTTAATTCCTAGTTGTTTGTCCGATCGTGATGATCGTAGAAGAAAGGCCAAGATGGCAGAAACCGTGAAGGTTAAGGATTGTGATAATCCTATTAACATCAATTTCTCAAAATTTAATATCGAATCGTTATCAAAGATAGAAGGTTTAAGAAATGGTTCAAGAAGAACAAGATGATCGAATAAGAAGACAGGGCTGCAGATTGGGATGAATACGAACAGAGTAACAAGAACGAATTTCTTGATTAGGGGAGTGAATGTTGGAAGATTTTAATCAAGAAATTCATATCAATAAAAGGGTTGACTTCAGAAAGTCAAACCTCACAGAAATAGGTGCCAAAACTGAATCATTGCGTCTGTACGTTTTAAGTCGCGTCGGTTAGTTATAAAGCGGTTTAGTAACCGTCAATATTGTATGGGTATAAATACCCTCATATGTGTATCATTTGTTTGTGTGGATAATATTATCAAGTTTGTATTTCACAAACTTTCCTCCACCCCTCTGTTCCATTCGAGTCACTGCACAAATGTGCATACTCAATTATCATATTATTATTCATCCTTAACCAAGTAGTATGAAGGCAAAACAGGGAAATAACAATTGGTATCAGAGCGAGACGCTCTTGGGAAGATAGAGACGAAGAAGAAGAAGAAGAACCTGTGAACAAAAATTCCGATCCCCTGTTTTGCAAAAATCTGATCGGAAGTTATTATAAGCGAAATCGAACAACAGAGATTGTTTGTTTGATTCACACTTGGCTATTGTTATCGTAGTAATCAGAAGAGATGCAGTCAAGAAGCCTTAACAGATTCAAAGAAAAAACGCAGAAACCGTTTTCCGGCAAGGAGTTCCGGCAAGGCAGAAGAATGAAAGTTTCGATCAAGAACCGTAATTTATTCGATATTAGAGAAATCAGAAGATGTTTATTGTGTGGAGACAGAAGACGAGTGTAGAGGAAGACACCGTTAATCTCCGAAGATGTCGATGCAATAGGAAGAGAAGACGAGTGCACGTTAATTCCTAGTTGTTTGTCCGATCGTGATGATCGTAGAAGAAAGGCCAAGATGGCAGAAACCGTGAAGGTTAAGGATTGTGATAATCCTATTAACATCAATTTCTCAAAATTTAATATCGAATCGTTATCAAAGATAGAAGGTTTAAGAAATGGTTCAAGAAGAACAAGATGATCGAATAAGAAGACAGGGCTGCAGATTGGGATGAATACGAACAGAGTAACAAGAACGAATTTCTTGATTAGGGGAGTGAATGTTGGAAGATTTTAATCAAGAAATTCATATCAATAAAAGGGTTGACTTCAGAAAGTCAAACCTCACAGAAATAGGTGCCAAAACTGAATCATTGCGTCTGTACGTTTTAAGTCGCGTCGGTTAGTTATAAAGCGGTTTAGTAACCGTCAATATTGTATGGGTATAAATACCCTCATATGTGTATCATTTGTTTGTGTGGATAATATTATCAAGTTTGTATTTCACAAACTTTCCTCCACCCCTCTGTTCCATTCGAGTCACTGCACAAATGTGCATACTCAATTATCATATTATTATTCATCCTTAACCAAGTAGTATGAAGGCAAAACAGGGAAATAACAATTGGTATCAGAGCGAGACGCTCTTGGGAAGATAGAGACGAAGAAGAAGAAGAAGAACCTGTGAACAAAAATTCCGATCCCCTGTTTTGCAAAAATCTGATCGGAAGTTATTATAAGCGAAATCGAACAACAGAGATTGTTTGTTTGATTCACACTTGGTTATTGTTATCGTAGTAATCAGAAGAGATGCAGTCAAGAAGCCTTAACAGATTCAAAGAAAAAACGCAGAAACCGTTTTCCGGCAAGGAGTTCCGGCAAGGCAGAAGAATGAAAGTTTCGATCAAGAACCGTAATTTATTCGATATTAGAGAAATCAGAAGATGTTTATTGTGTGGAGACAGAAGACGAGTGTAGAGGAAGACACCGTTAATCTCCGAAGATGTCGATGCAATAGGAAGAGAAGACGAGTGCACGTTAATTCCTAGTTGTTTGTCCGATCGTGATGATCGTAGAAGAAAGGCCAAGATGGCAGAAACCGTGAAGGTTAAGGATTGTGATAATCCTATTAACATCAATTTCTCAAAATTTAATATCGAATCGTTATCAAAGATAGAAGGTTTAAGAAATGGTTCAAGAAGAACAAGATGATCGAATAAGAAGACAGGGCTGCAGATTGGGATGAATACGAACAGAGTAACAAGAACGAATTTCTTGATTAGGGGAGTGAATGTTGGAAGATTTTAATCAAGAAATTCATATCAATAAAAGGGTTGACTTCAGAAAGTCAAACCTCACAGAAATAGGTGCCAAAACTGAATCATTGCGTCTGTACGTTTTAAGTCGCGTCGGTTAGTTATAAAGCGGTTTAGTAACCGTCAATATTGTATGGGTATAAATACCCTCATATGTGTATCATTTGTTTGTGTGGATAATATTATCAAGTTTGTATTTCACAAACTTTCCTCCACCCCTCTGTTCCATTCGAGTCACTGCACAAATGTGCATACTCAATTATCATATTATTATTCATCCTTAACCAAGTAGTATGAAGGCAAAACAGGGAAATAACAATTGGTATCAGAGCGAGACGCTCTTGGGAAGATAGAGACGAAGAAGAAGAAGAAGAACCTGTGAACAAAAATTCCGATCCCCTGTTTTGCAAAAATCTGATCGGAAGTTATTATAAGCGAAATCGAACAACAGAGATTGTTTGTTTGATTCACACTTGGTTATTGTTATCGTAGTAATCAGAAGAGATGCAGTCAAGAAGCCTTAACAGATTCAAAGAAAAAACGCAGAAACCGTTTTCCGGCAAGGAGTTCCGGCAAGGCAGAAGAATGAAAGTTTCGATCAAGAACCGTAATTTATTCGATATTAGAGAAATCAGAAGATGTTTATTGTGTGGAGACAGAAGACGAGTGTAGAGGAAGACACCGTTAATCTCCGAAGATGTCGATGCAATAGGAAGAGAAGACGAGTGCACGTTAATTCCTAGTTGTTTGTCCGATCGTGATGATCGTAGAAGAAAGGCCAAGATGGCAGAAACCGTGAAGGTTAAGGATTGTGATAATCCTATTAACATCAATTTCTCAAAATTTAATATCGAATCGTTATCAAAGATAGAAGGTTTAAGAAAGGCTGCTTTATGCATCAATATGATCACACGATGCTTACTATAATCAGACTTTCCTTTACTGTATGATGACATATAAGTACAGGTGTGACGTGGAACTACAATGTAGGGTGTATTTTGTGTTTTTTTAGCTCATAACTATGATACAGGTATGTATATATCCATGTAGATAAGAAAACGAATGAAGCTGATTCACAAGAGATAGTGGCGTAGATACTCAACTCGTGCTGGGTGTTTGAGCTTCATCAGAGCCTTAACTTCATGCTTTCTAACCATTTCCCTTGATATATTCAAGTTACCTGCGATCTCTCCTAGTGTTCTATTGCCTTTACCATCCAGCCCATATCTTTGTCTGATCACCAAGCTTTCCTTTGGTTTCAAGGAATCAAGCTGCATAGATAGATTCATTAGGAAATTATGAGTGACAGCTCATTTCATTGGGTTATTTTGGTAAATACGGAAAAGTTGAGGAATATTACCACATCATCGAGTGCAAGCCTGAGAAGAGCAGGCTGCCGTCTCTCATCGCCATCATCATCTGCAAATGTGTTAATAAATTCTTCCTGCGTGACTGAATTTTTTCTGTTGAGAGAAAGAATGGGTTTGGATGTCTTTGTTACATCACGGTATCTCTCCAGGGAAATTCCAGCTTTCTTTGCTATCTCTTCTTCAGTTGGAGGCCTCATATTTTCAAACCATAGCTTCTTTTTTGCCTTCTGTATTTCAATTTTAACCTGCATTCATCAAAGCATATGTCATTGGGTCATAAAGCAACCTTTATTCCAATACTCCGCTTAAAAGCCTTGAGCTTTGAAAATTTGGCATCATAACCTCATAAAGATGTTAACTAAAGCTATGAGATTTAGAGCAATGTTAAAGTAAACATACTGATTCAAGGCCAAATGGAACTTTATAGAAACTTGAGAGGGTCATGGATCGTATGATGGCATGTCGAATCCAGAATAAAGCGTATGTTGAGAGTTGTAACTTTCTTCCTGGTTCAAAGCGATCTATGGCTGTGATAAGACCTTTCACTCCCGCCTGGCAGAGGTCCTGGAAATTCCGGCCATTTGCAAACTCTTGAAAATATTTGTTCATGACAAACAACACTAGCCGAAGATTATGCTGCATATACAAATCATGATAGCAATTTCTTAGTTAAGCTCAAGTAATGATGCTTACTATTGCTCTATTCTCTACAAAATATCCACCGGTTGTTTATATAAGCATGCAGAGTAAATAATCTGTTCCCTAATTTATCAAAATGACACATTGGAGACCTAACTTGTCACACCTTAATTAATTTGTTTCTGGCCGCTTGGCCAAGTCCAATACGTTTGCTCAATTGCGATACGCTCATGTTTGTTGCCTCGGCCAACTCTCCATCTGTTGGTTCTCTTTCCAAAACTTTCCACAACTCCTCTTTCACTTTAAGGGTTGCCTGTTACATGAGCAAAAATAAAAATAAAAAAAATAAGAAAAGCAGTAAGAAATACAACCTAAATACGTTTAGGAACACAAGAATGTCTCACCTTCATCGTTTGCAATAGCTTAAATAGGCGAGTATGTTCTGAAGAAGGAAGAACCGGTGGGATCTTCATTTTCTTCCAGTCTAAGCTGCCTAAATCTGTAGAAGGTGAGTAGTCTTTAACGAGCTTGTTAACCTTTTCGTCTTCATTAATGACCTTCACATGCTTTCTCTTGTGATTTGAAGTAATAGGTGCAACGGCTTTCTTACTTTTCAAATGGATCCTGTTTTCAAGTGTCAATCTTTGAGACCTTTTACGTTGACCCCTCACTATATCAACTGGTGTTCTGGTTTCAGGCTTCTCACAAGTATCGGAGATCTTTTTCCTTCCCTTTTTCACCTGAGTATAAGTATGAGTATCAGAATCAATAGTAGCAGGACTGGGAGTGAGGTTGTAAATCCTATTGAGTTCAGCTGCAGCTTCAAGATAATCCAAATCTAATGAGCAATAGGGAGCTTCAGCAGTTGAGAAAGCCTGTACGCGCTCTGAAGACTTTTTACTCCGTCTAAGTTTCTTTGGATTTTGTTTAGAAGTATGATCAACAACAGATAAATTTGGTGAATCTTTGGATGTGACCAAAGTAGTAGTAGTAGTAGTGTTGGTGGGTTTATCTGTTTTGAATGCTAATACAACAACAGTTAATGATCTCTTATTTGGAGACTGAGACGGAAATCTAGTAGTTAATCCAAATGGCGTCCGTGCAGCAGCAGCAGCAGAGCTAGACACAGTCACAACTCCCATGCCAACAACAACTATGCTGTATCTAAGTAGAAACGACTTCAGGAATGGAAAAGCTTTTATCTACTTACTTACGAACAGTAAGTCCTGCCTGCAACAATTAAACAAATAAATAAATAGGTAAATCATTTAACGGAAAAAGAAGTAACTGCATATCAACTCTAATCTAAACTCCATTGCATATATACTATACTATAATTAATAAATAGACTGCACGTAGAATTATTGTCCTGAAAATAATTAAGCCAGCAGGAGAAGTGGAGATGATCGATCACCAAACTCCTGATGTTATTAATTTAATTGAAGCAACATTAATTTGAAAGAATTAGCAACAAATATGGAACATGATATCTAAACATGGATGGATGGAATTGATGGATGATTCGTTGGTTGAGTTACAATTAAGGAATAAATAAGCAGGCAGTAAAATTGAAAGATAAAACAAGTGTACCTCAACCGACGTTAGAAGCTCAAACATACATACATACATACATACAAAGGTTCTTCTGATAATAAAGAGAATTCTAGTTTGAATGATCGATCGAAGCTGAGAAATAATTATAATAATAATAATCAGAAAGAAAAGAAGAGAAGAGGAAATGAAATAATGGTGGCCACAAGCAGGAGTTGACGGTGAGATAGGAAGACGTGGATGGTGTCGTGGCCATTTTTGAATGGTGGAAAGATATTTTTGGATGAATCTATATGACACGTAGGTTTAATTACTTGTGAGACCCTTTCCTCTACGTTGCACAATTATAGCCAGTTGAAGTGCATTCATTCACGTGGCCAAATATATGCAACATTTTTTTCTTTAGTTTTTTCTCACTTAACCTACAAATTACGTCGCAAATTATTCCATCACCATGGAATATATGGAAGTTGTATATATTCATCATCTTTATTTACTCTTTTATAACAGCCATATCTTTATATTTCAAAAAACCCTTACCTTCAAATAGTTTATAGATAATTATTTGAGTTGCCTGATTTTGACTTTTAAGACCTCACCTCACAATTTTAATTTTAAGACCTGATTTTGAGTTGGCTGATTTTGATTTTGCTCCTGACTTAACGACATTGAGTTAACTCCGTTAATAAAACGAACTATTTTCGCCTATTTCAGCAATAGTCAGGGACTGTTCAAGCAATTTTTAAAGTTTTTTTGCTAGACTGGCATATTGGTCTAAACCACAAGGACAACAACAACAACCATACCCAATAAATCCCACAAATAGCAAGCTACAAGTAGGGTTTGGGGAAGGTGGGATGTAGGCAAACCTTACCTCTATCTTGAGAATAGAGAGGTTGCTTCCATTGAGACCCCCGGCTTAAAAAAAAAAAACAGATGTGACTAATAATCAATGACAATAGGGAGAGTTCTCTGAACTAAAAACAACGTTAAACATCAAACATCATAATATATGCGCACAAACACGAAGGAAGTCACCTATAGAGTCCCTTTAAAGTGTAAGCAAGGCTAAGTCCCTGGGACACGACAAAAGCTCTAATGTACCCTCCCTAGTGGTCCCTGACCTTAATCCTACGCCTCCATGAAGCCCTATCTTGGACCATGTCCACAGAGATGTGCAAATCTAATAAATCATGCCTAATTCGCTCATCCCACGTCAATTTGGGCCTCCCTCTACCTCTCCTCCCCTCGACGGTAAGGGTTTCAACTGCCCTTACTGGTGCTGATGATCCCCTCCGCTTCACATGCCCATACCATCTCAATCTACCTTCCCGGATCTTATTTGATATACTAGTCACTCCTAATCTTTCCCTGAAGACCTCATTTCTTATCCGATCTACTATTGTGTGCCCACACATCCATCTCAACATTCTCAACTCTGCCGACTCTATTTTGCGCGCTTGTGTCTTCTTGATGGCCCAACATTCTGACCCATACGACATAGCGGGTCTAACTGCTACCCTATAAAATTTCCCCTTTAGTTTAACTGGGAATCTCCTGTCACACAGTACTCCACTGGCCGCTCTCCACTTAACTCAGCCACTTTGAATGCGGTGGGCTACGTCACTATTAATGTCACCATCATGTTGTACATAGAATCCCAAATACTTGAACTTAGTCACTTGCGGGACCACTTGATCCTCAATGGTAATTTGGGTATCATCGCCGCCTAAACCACTGAAATCACAACATAGATATTCCGTTTTGGAGCGACTACTTCTAAGCCCTTTGCTCTCTAACGCTTCTCGCCAGTCTTCTACCTCTTAACCAGAAGGACAATTTTGGTAATTAACTCAACATAAAATAAGAAATGTTTGAGACTTTATATTAAGGCACATATTTGAAATTTGTTTCTTCAAAATAAAAGGTTACAACCACAATATATATCATACCATATTTCTTTAATTTTTTGCAATTTTATTCTTCAAACTAAGATGGTAAGTTCAATTTACACTATAAATTAAATTCACCAACAGACAAACATATTTGTCGGTTACCCGTCTAGAAGATAGAAACTCTCAATAGTCTGTTGGTAAGTGTTCGTGTGAAACCGTCCATAGGAAAAAAAAATCACCTCCGATATAACCGACAAGTACCAATGCCCTTTCACTGGAGAATCCCTTGCCGATATAACCAACAGATCTTCATGGATCTATCACCAACAGATAATCAACACTTTTTCTTTGAAGAATTTGACTTCATATCCCTAATTACATCATCTCTTGAGGACCAGTGATAGACCATCTGATAAATGATAATCATCAAGTCATGAGAAAACCTATATAAAATAGGTAGCAAGAATAAGTATGATATCCTATCCACAAAGAATATGTGGTTAATATTATATGTTTTAATTGATTATGGAAAGTAAAATTCAAAGATTTTATTGAGGTTTGTGAATTAAACCAGGCTTGAACTACTTCCCAATGAAATTATAAAAAAAATATGAAACAAACACAAGAGGGTTGGAAAGTTATGAATATAAGTAGAAGCCATCATTTCTGGTTCATTGATTAGATACATCTGAATCAGACAGCAAGTCTCTTACCTTTAAGTTTCATAATTTGAAATTTTTACCCATTTATCCGTTCAATTGTGTTCATAACCCTTAGCCGACCACTCACGCACCATCTCCTCAACCCACTACCACTGCCTCCACCACCAACTAGTCGGACTTCTTACTGGTTAAAGATCTCTTACCCATTCAGGTCTCTTAATGGCTCAACAGTTAGAGCATTCACAATAGCATATTTATCTTCATCTCTATAATTACACTAAAAATCACTATTTTTTCTCTTTATTTTTTGATTAAATAATATTTTTATAGAGGGTGAACAATGTCACCTCTAAATTTACTGATGAATAGTAACATTTTCTCTCTCATCTACTCCCAACAATTAATAACCACTCCATATAATATTGATAACCCACTCACATAATATGAAGGTGCTAATGTGAATGCTCTTACTGGCGCAAAAGTTGTCAAAACATCCTCTTGAGAAGCCCTTGCCGATATAACCAACATATCTTCATGGATCTATCACCAACAGATAATCAACACTTTTTCGTTGAAGAATTTTACTTCCTATCCCCAATTACATCATCTCTTGAGGACTAGTGACAGACCATCTGATAATCATCATTCAACCATGAGAAAACTTATATAAAATAGGTAGCTAGAATAAATATGATATCCTATCCATAAAGAATATGTGGTTGATATTATGTGTTTTAATTGATTAATGGAAAGTAAAATTCAAAGATTTTATTGAGGTTTGTGAATTAAACAAGGCTTGAACTACTTCCTGTTAGAACACTTACAGTAAATGGAGACCGATCAAATTCTGCAAAAGAAACAAACAGAAAGAAATAAACGGATTAACAGAACCGGGCTTGTGTTTGACACAATTCCCTTAAACAGATTCGTCGTCTGTTCCCAGGGTACACCGGTTCAACAGCGCGGCTTGGTGCACTGCGGACTATAACACTTGCCTGAAAATTAACCGGAAGTCGCCTGCTTCTGAACGGATGTTTACTGCAGCAACAGAGTTTACGTGAGAGAGTGTTTTATCTGTGTTGTATATCTATGCTGCAACACAGGAAGTTCTATTATATAATCAAAACCATCAGCATGAAACTGACGTGATTAATCACTATTAATCACAAATAATGATGGTAATGATTACGGATTAATCACTCTTAAAACTGAAGACCAAGAGTCTTCGTAACCGTAGCTGAAGACCAGGAGGTGTGTAACTCCTCCTTCTGGAAGCATTCTTTTAAGTCACAAAAATAAATGGGTAGCAAAAACCGTGTCGCGCGGACCCGGGTTTTTCGAGCTGCATTCGTGTCCGCAGATGCGGGCGTCGCGTTGGTTCAAGAATTTTTCCCGAACCAGAGCCCATTTTTGCACCCCCCCCCCCTGCGCGCGCGGGTAGGTGCTAGAGTATAAAGTAACTTAACATTTTGAATCTTCCACATAAGCTTTACCTTATAAAGTCTTCCACTTTCCATCTCCCAACCAATGTGGGACAAGGCCAACTCACATTCACATAAACAATTTCCAACAATCCCCCACATGAATGGGAGTTATTCACAGAAACAATCTCATTCCGATTAAATTTCAACAGTTGAGTTTTGCATACGATAGGTAGGTGTGACCCTTTGAACCTTCGCTTATGAAACGCACTTAGCTTACTGGCTCTGAGTAGAACGCGATGTCTTTGAACTCGTCTGCCGTTTGTGTAGACGACAATACGCTTCTCACAAAACTTTCCTTGACAACGTCAAGTCCTCATTGTTGTGTCCGTTATGGTCATGGACACGTGCCTGGTTCTGCGAGAGCTATTAAGTATTGTGCCCCAACAATACCCTTTGAAGCGACCCCACTTCTCTCTCACATAGGTGATTTACTGGGACTGGTTACCTTAGTCTAATCATTAAAAGCCATAAGCTTAACCTCAACCTTTGTCACTTTTAGGAATGGACTAGGAAGCTAGTTTAAAGTAAGCTCCCTTTTTCAAACGTGGGCCAACTCCCCCCACAGTGACCTTCGCCAGTTCATACAATTAGGTTGTCCTATTGAACTCAGATCTTGGGATCTCCAGTCAGCTGAGTTAGGTTTCCTTCGCATAAACCTAGCCTTTCATGGGCTTTAGTCCCATTCCCATTGACGACTTCTGAACTAACTCTCTGCTTAAGCCTTTTGTTAGCGGATCCGCAATGTTATCCTTTGACTTCACATAGTCAACAGCGATAACTCCTGTAGAGATTAGTTGTCGTACCGTCTTATGTCTACGTCTTATATGCCTGTTCTTACCGTTATACATTGTGCTATGAGCTCTGCCAATTGCCGATTGGCTATCACAATGTATACATATGGCCGATGCCGGCTTCGGCCACCTTGGTATATCCTCAACAAATTGACGTAGCCATTCTGCCTCTTCACTTGCTTTATCTAAAGCAATGAATTCTGATTCCATCGTGGATCTAGCAATAACAGTTTGCTTAGATGATTTCCACGATATCGCTGCACCACCAAGTGTGAATACATACCCACTTGTTGCTCTGGAATCACTCGTGTCAGATATCCAATTTGCATCACAGTAACCTTCAATAACTGCTGGATATCTACTATAATGCAGCCCGTAATCCCGTGTGTATCTCAAGTACCGAAGTACCCGTGTCATGCAACCCCAATGAGTTGAATTTGGGTTGCTCGTGTACCTACTTAGTCTGCTTACAGCATATGCTAAGTCTGGTCTGGTACAACTCATTAGATACATCAGGCTGCCAATAATTCTTGAGTACTCTAATTGGTTAACAGGCTCATCTCGATTTTTAGTTAGATGTTGACTCGTGTCAATAGGAGTTCTAGCCACATTAGAGTCATTTGCATTGAATTTCTCAAGAATTTTGTCCACATAGTGAGACTGACTTATCACAAGTCCATTCTGGGTTCGCGTGATTTGTACTCCCAAAATCACATCCGCTAATCCCATATCTTTCATGTCAAACCTTGCTCTCAGGATGTCCTTTGTAGATTTTATCATTTTCTCATTACTACCAGCAATGAGCATGTCATCCACATACAAACACAAGATGACATATCCATCTGGTGTGTCTTTCACATACACACACTTGTCACATTCATTGATCTTGAATCCAGAATCAAGCATCACATGATCAAACTTTTGATGCCATTGTTTTGGAGCTTGTTTCAAACCATACAAGGATTTCACAAGCTTGCATACTTTCTTTTCTTGTCCCTTGGCTATGAAGCCCTCGGGTTGTTCCATGTAAATCTCTTCCTCTAGATTTCCATTTAAGAAAGCCGTTTTCACATCCATTTGGTGAACTTCCAAATTTCTAATGGCTGCAATGGCAAGAACCATCCTGATGGATGTTATTCGCGTAACAGGCGAATATGTGTCAAAATAATCCAAGCCTTCTCGCTGTTTATATCCTTTGATCACCAATCTTGCCTTGTATTTATCAATGGTGCCATCTGGCTTCATCTTTTTCTTGAAGATCCATCGATATCCTAGTGGTTTGCATCCCGCAGGAAGATCCACTAATTCCCATGTGTGGTTTTGTAAAATAGAATCTATTTCACATTTTATGGCCTCCTTCCACTGAGGTCCATCTGAGGATTTTACCGCTTGTTGGTAAGTTTGCGGTTCCTCCTCGACCACATAGGTGAGGAAATCTGGACCAAAGGATTTTTCAGTCCTTTGTCTTTTACTCCTTCGGATTTCTCCTACATCAGTTTGAGGTTCATCATTTGCAACCTCTTCTCTTGAAGACCTTTCCCCAATTGGGTTTGATGGGCCTGGTTCATCATATAGAACATTCTCATCAAATGGGTTTGGTGAACCCAGTTTAGGCCTTTCCAAGCATGGAAATATGTGTTCGAACCAAGAAGCATCCTTAGACTCTAATATAGTGTCCTTTGACACTCCAGGATTCTTCGAGTCATGCACTAGAAATCGAAGTGGACCACCCAGACGAGTGTATCCAATGAACACACAATCTACAGTTTTGGGTCCTATCACAAGACGCTTTGGTGGTGTCACTACCACCTTAGCTAGGCACCCCCACACTCGCAAGTGGTTATATGATGGTTTGACTCCCGTCCATGATTCATACGGTGTTACGTCCTTCTTCTTACGGGGAACTAGATTTAGAATGAAGTTTGCTGATAACAGCGCTTCCCCCCACATGTCCTCGCTCATCCCAGAGCTTATCAACATGGCATTCATCATTTCTTTCAATGTTCGGTTTTTCCGTTCTGCCATGCCATTTGATTGTGGAGAATAAGGAGGTGTGAGTTCATGTATGATTCCACTTTTTGCACACACATCAGCAAAAGGTGAAACATACTCACCACCTCTATCACTTCTCACCTTTTTTATCTTTCGGTTAAGTTGATTTTCAACTTCGGCTTTGAACACAACAAATTTGTCAATAGCCTCATCCTTACTCTTAAGTAAGTACACATAGCAAAATCGTGTGCTATCATCAATAAATGTTATGAAATACTTGTTCCCACCTCTAGTAGGAATAGCTTTCAAATCACACAAATCTGTGTGGATCAAATCAAGGGGACCGGTGATTCGTTCAACCTTTTTGAATGACGTTCGTGTTTGTTTTGCTTCGACACAAGTTTCACACTTATAGTTTGAGTCAATGTCAATTTTTGGTATGCTATTCAATTTAATCAAGTGACGAATAGAATTAAAGTTCACATGACCTAGTCTACCATGCCACACATTAGAAGACTCAAGCAAGTAAGCAGAACTAGCGTTATTCATTCCATTCATGACGGTTACATTCAACTTGAACATACCATTAAGGGCATAGCCCTTACCAACATACATACCATTTTTGGTCAACACGACCTTATCAGACTCAAACACCATTTTAAAGCCAAACTTGTTCAACTGCCAACCAGACACGAGATTCTTACGAATCTCAGGAACATACAACACATTTGACAAAGTAAGTTCCTTTCCCGAAGTCATCTTTAAGATCACATTTCCTTCTCCTTTGACATCAGCAGTTGCGGAGTTTCCCATAAAGAGCTTTTCACCAGTAACCTCCTTGAAGGTTTCGAACAAGCTCTTGTCAAAGCACACATGCCGGGTTGCCCCGGTGTCAACCCACCAGTCCTTGGCATCCGTACCAACCAGGTTTGCTTCGGTCACCATCATTGACAAATCAGAAATCATAGCAACAAGCTTATCAATCATGTTAGCTTGTTGGGCATTTTCCTTCTTGGAAAGCTTGCATTCACTCGCTTTATGCCCCGGTTTGTCACAGTTATAGCAAGTTCCATTGAACTTCTTCTTCCCAACCCCACCTTTAGGTCCAAGGTGGGAGCTCTTCCCATTGGTTTTCTTAAACCCAGCCCGTTTGTTGCTTTTGTTGCCTTTGTTACCCTTAGATGATTGACCATGTTCAACCACATTAGCTTTAGCGGTTTCAGGAATGACATTCTTCTTTTGAGCAACCTTGTTGTCTTCTTCAATACGAAGACGCACAACTAAATCTTCAATAGTCATTTCCTTTCGCTTATGCTTCAAGTAGTTCTTGAAATCAATCCAACTTGGTGGCAATTTTTCAATGATAGCCGCAACTTGGAATGTCTCGCTCAACATCATTCCTTCGGCATGAATATCATGAAGAATCACTTGCAATTCTTGAACTTGACTCATAACAGTTTTTGAGTCCACCATACAAAAATCCAAGAACTTAGCCACCACAAATTTCTTTGTGCCCGCATCTTCAGTTTTATACTTGCGTTCCAAAGATTCCCATAACTCTTTGGCAGTAACAGCTTTACAATACACATTGTAGAGCGAATCAACCATTCCATTCAGGATATAGTTTCTGCACAAGAAATCAGAATGATTCCAAGCCTGAACCGCGCTCACAGTTTGAGCATTCATATCCTCTTCAGCAACACGAGGAGCGGTTTCAGTCAAGAACCTAGCAAGGTTCAATGTTGTTAAATAAAACAACATCTTTTGCTGCCATCGTTTGAAGTTTACACCAGCAAACTTCTCGGGTTTTTCTGCGTGGCTAGCCATAGCAGCAGGCAAAGGCGCCACCAAGGCAGCGGTAACAGCAACTGCAGACGTGAACACTGCAGAGAGTCCAACAGTGGAACTCGTGAGAGGAGCAGAAGAAATCAAGGGCTGGGACGAATTCTCCATTACTGAAAATTAACTCAGAAATATTAGAACAAATCTGTTTAAGTTTGTTAGAACACTTACAGTAAATGGAGACCGATCAAATTCTGCAAAAGAAACAAACAGAAAGAAATAAACGGATTAACAGAACCGGGCTTGTGTTTGACACAATTCCCTTAAACAGATTCGTCGTCTGTTCCCAGGGTACACCGGTTCAACAGCGCGGCTTGGTGCACTGCGGACTATAACACTTGCCTGAAAATTAACCGGAAGTCGCCTGCTTCTGAACGGATGTTTACTGCAGCAACAGAGTTTACGTGAGAGAGTGTTTTATCTGTGTTGTATATCTATGCTGCAACACAGGAAGTTCTATTATATAATCAAAACCATCAGCATGAAACTGACGTGATTAATCACTATTAATCACAAATAATGATGGTAATGATTACGGATTAATCACTCTTAAAACTGAAGACCAAGAGTCTTCGTAACCGTAGCTGAAGACCAGGAGGTGTGTAACTCCTCCTTCTGGAAGCATTCTTTTAAGTCACAAAAATAAATGGGTAGCAAAAACCGTGTCGCGCGGACCCGGGTTTTTCGAGCTGCATTCGTGTCCGCAGATGCGGGCGTCGCGTTGGTTCAAGAATTTTTCCCGAACCAGAGCCCATTTTTGCACCCCCCCCTGCGCGCGCGGGTAGGTGCTAGAGTATAAAGTAACTTAACATTTTGAATCTTCCACATAAGCTTTACCTTATAAAGTCTTCCACTTTCCATCTCCCAACCAATGTGGGACAAGGCCAACTCACATTCACATAAACAATTTCCAACACTTCCCAATGAAATTATATAAAAATATGAAACGAACACAAGAGGGTTGGAAAGTTATGAATATAAGTACAAGCCATCATTTCTGGTCTCAAGCTTGGATACTTAGGGTCTATTTGGTAGAATAGCATTAAGTGTGTTTGGTTAATTGACCAGACATATCTGAATCAGACAGCAAGTCTCTCTTACCTTTAAGTTTCATAATGTGAAATTTTTACCCATTTATCCATTCAATTGTGTTTATAACCCTTAACCGACCACTCACGCACCACCTTCTCAACCCACCACCATTGCCTCCACCACCAACTAGTCAGACTTCTTACTGGTTCTGGATCTCTTACCCATTCAGGTCTCTTAATGGCTCAAAAGTTGGAGCATTCACAATAGCATATTCATCTTCATCTCTATAATTACACTAAAAATCACTACATTTTCTCTTTCCTTTTCAATTAAATAATATTTTTATAGAGTGTCATGAACAATGTCATCTCCAAATTTACTGATGAACAGTAACATTTTTTCTCTCCTCTACTTACAACAATTAATAACCACTCTATATAAGTTGTCAAACATCCTCTTAGTTGCTAAACTTAAACAACAAGAATAATGTTCAGTCGGTTAAATAGATATAGCTTACTTTAACCCTACATAAATAAACAGTGCCACTTCTTGAATCTTCGTATTTAAGGTTTTAAAGACCTAGCAACAATATAAAATAAATTATAAAAACAAAACAATTTAATTTGGTTCTAGCTGAATTCATTTCTTCGGCCCCCCTTACCCCTTTATTGAAACCTGATAACAGGATTCGGCCCATTGCAGTAGGGGCTATTTGGCACGGATTAGTTTCGAAAGTGGCTATGAGAAAGGTTAGGAAGGATATATGGCTAAGTACCTTAGGGACTTTCAATTTGGGGTGGGAACTCCCAATGGGGCGGAGGCGGTGCTTCACAGCGCGAACAGGTTCCTAAACTCCTTCCATGCGGACGGGTCTTTGGCTATGCTCACGGTGGATTTTTCGAATGCGTTTAATATGATCGACCGCACTGCCCTTCTTCCAGAGGTTCATCAACATTGCCCGTCTATCTATCCATGGGTTCAGTTCTTATATGCCCAGCTAGCTAGGTTATATGTTGGTAATAATTGTAGAGGGGCTACTACGGGGGTTCAGCAAGGGGACCCTTTAGGTCCCCTCCTTTTTGCCCTTGCTTTACACCCTATGGTTCTTAGGGTACAAGAAATGTGCAAACTCCCATTTCATGCGTGGTACCTGGATGATGGGACGATTATTGGTGATGCCACCGAAGTTGCTAAAGCCTTAGACATTATCCAGCTGAAGGGGCCATCCTTGGGGCTTCAGCTTAATATTAAGAAAACAGAGGTTTTTTTGTCGTCTTGTAATGAGGTAAAACTTCGAGACGGGTTTTTTCCCAGTGGGATTGGTAGGCCAGAAAAGGAGGTGAAGCTCCTCGGAGGGGCCGTTAGCCGTGACTCTTATTTTATCCGCGAATTGGCAAGGCAGAGAGCATCGCGCGCGATTGAACTTATGAAACTCTTGCCTTGCCTTGGGGATCCTCAGAGTGAACTTCTCTTGCTCAGGTCTTGTATGGGGGTTGCTAAGTTGCTTTTTGGGTTACGGACCTACCAACCCCCTATGATGGATGAAGCAGTGTCATGTATTGACAAGGGCCTAAGGGAAGCCATTGAAGACATAGTGGTATGTGGGGGGCCTTTCTTTGGTGACCTACAGTGGCG
The DNA here is from genome assembly GCA_032199755.1 of Ambrosia artemisiifolia. Lineage (NCBI taxonomy): Eukaryota > Viridiplantae > Streptophyta > Magnoliopsida > Asterales > Asteraceae > Ambrosia > Ambrosia artemisiifolia. Next base: position 44,847,214 of record CM063529.1, on the reverse strand, counting down.
GATGGCGTCTTTGCCGATGTGTGTGGGAGGATTAGGGCTCCTCTCCGCGAAAGATGTCGGGATGTATGCATTTGTGGCGTCGCGAGCTCAGTCCTGGAACCTTCAAGACCACATCCTACGAAATAGCGGGGTTGTCGGCACAAACTTGGACTACCTGCAGGCCCTCAAAAAGCTAAATGACTATCTCCCATGTTTTGATATTGGCGGTTTTTCTAACAAGGACATCGCCCCCCCCAAAGCCTCAGAAAACTTTGGTGAATGCCCTTTTTGGCAAAATCGCTCAGAGCGTGGGTGAAGTTTTTGGTCTGTCCCCCCGGCAGAGGGCAGTTATTGAATGCTTGCAAAGCCCCCACGCCCAAGATTTCCTTACTGTTATCCCGATTGAAGGTCTGGGCCAAAGCATGTCCGCTGTTGAATACAGGGCCATTCTTAAATATCGTTTGATGATCCCCATGTACAAGGGGGATGAAATCTGTTCGATTTGCCGTAAGGCTTGCTTGGATGAATACGGGGAACATGTGGTTCATTGTAAGGAGTTACCCGGTTTCAAATATCGGCATGATTGGGTTCGAGATATTCTGTGGGACATATTAAGACGGGCTGGAATCTCAGCAAAAAAGGAGGCCCCTGTGAACTTCCTCTCGGATCCAGCAGAAGGGAGATCCACCCTACGACCAGCAGATCTCCTTGTCTTTGGGTGGGCCGGGGGGAAGCATGCTTGTGTTGAGTTGACGGGTGTATCTCCTCTAGTTGGGTTGAGGGATAGTGGCTTTGTAGCAGGGCAAGCGGTGCGGAAAGCATAGACAAAGAAGGTAGAAAAACATGCTAAAGCCTGCAAGGAGAATCAGCACGTTTTTGTACCCTTGGCCTTTGATACCTTTGGCTCATTGGCACCGGAGGCTACCCGTTTCCTGACCAGGGTCCAACGGGTTATTAATACTAGTGTCTCGGCTCCGTGTGGGCAGGGTTACGTTTTTAGCAGATTAGGATTTGCTATTCAGAAAGGGGTGGTGGCGCAGCTTGTTACCCGCCTACCCGCTATCTTGATATAATTTTCTTAGTCAATGAATAAAACTTTAACCCATTCGTGATTCTCCTTCTCTATTCAGTCCCAAGAGGGGACTACGGGCTCAATGCGTTTGTGAAATACCCACTAGTTTGGTTTCAAGGCCTTAATTTAGGGGGTGTTTGGGATTGATTATTCAAAACAGATTATGCGTTTTGGAAAAGCAGGGATGAAGCTGCTTATAGATTATTGCGGTTTGGTAACCTAAAAAACTGATTATTTGCGTTTTCAGAACGCAATCCCAAACACTAAAAACTGATTATCTGCGTTTTCAAAACGCAATAATCTAAAAATCAGATTCAAAACGCAATCCCAAACACCCTCTTAACCTTAGCAGCTCAGCCCACTTCAATTAATTAATTTGTAATCATGTTTGACCAAATCTTAAATCATATTCATTTTTTGTACTTGTTATTTTTAGTCACCTCTGACTTCTGAGTAGGGCTGACAATTTAGACACGAACACGATAACCTGAAACGAACCTACACGATTTTAACAGGTTTCGTTTTTGACCTTAACAGGTTTCGTGTCTATAACAGGTCGACACGTTAAGACCTGTTTATTTTCGTGTCGTGTTCGTGTTTACCTGTTTCGTGTTCGTGTCTTAATAGGTCTTGTCGTGCTTTTTATCATGTCTTATCGTGTCTTGTCGTGTGTTATCGTGTCTTGTCGTGTTAACTTATTTTACTAGGTGTTCCTTATCGTGTCGCATCGTGTCTTATCGTGTTAACCTGTTATTCACAGGTTTGTGTTCGTGTTTGAAAAAAATGACACGATTAGATTTCGTGTCGTGTTCGTGTTTATAGGTTTCGTGTTCGTGTCTTAACAGGTTACACACAGGTTCGTGTAACCTGTTATGCCAGGTATACTTCTGAGTAGAAATATTGTACATACAACGAACTGACCGTAGATTTGCTGATCGTTAGCATTTCTTGATTTCATGTTCAGCATAACTTTATCTTTTGAGCTAGATTTTTTCCATTACCTACAATATACAAAACCGGTTAAAGTAGTATATATATATATATATATATATATATATAGTAGTCATTTTTACACATCTATTATGTTAGTAACATGAAATAAAATGTATTTAAAACGCACAATTGCGTTTCACTGAAATATCACCCCGTAAATCAATATATTTGGTATTTGTATTTACGCATCTCATCATCATACTCAGTTAATTCCATTAATAACAAAGTTAAGGTAGGGTTTGAGGTGAGTACGATGTAGACAACCTTGTCTTTACCCGTGGGAATAAAAAAGCAACTTCCGGTGAGACCCCTGGCTTTATATTGGTTTGTATCAAGCCTTGACATAAGACGAATAATACCTAGCAATCAGAACAAGCCCGATTGGTGCATGTACCCGCTTGTCTTTTGACTATCAACGCCACCACATTGCTTGATTAATCGTTTACCGTTTTAACGTTATTTTCACGAAATTAGTAAAATAACGTTAAAAATGTATCTATTAATATATAATTATACATTCCATTTGGATAAAATTTGTAATAATGTACTAAATGCGTTCATACACGAGCATTACCGTATACTAGTGTAATCATGGTGGGTGTTTCTTGATTAATGTTCAAAGGCTGTGTATTAGGAGCATGGTCACCTATCTCATATGCACGGTGTGCAATCACACAGGATTCACTCTTTCATGGTCTCAAAATTTTCAAAAAACTTTTATATAATTTATATAAATTTATATATAATAATATTAAAACCAGATGTAACCTACAAATTTAATAATTTTGATTGTAGCCTAACTAGGTCCTTGTGGTTTTCAAATCTCACCTTTAAACTTTAGACCCGGGTTCGAGCCTCTTCTTCTCCTGCCCTTTACCTCTGCTAGTTTTTATTTATTAATTTAACATTAGATTAAACTGTCATTTCGACTTTGTGTTTTAGTCATTTTTTGTCACTTTCATCTAAAAGGTTTTATATTCCCAAATCTAGGTCCTTGTGGTTTCCAATCTAGCCGTTTTCCACTACAAGAATTTTAAGTATTAGGGGCGACACCTTTAGAGGCGACCCGCTTTTTGGTCGCCCCTAAAGGTCAATCCCCACCAAGCAGCTTCTCAGCCATCAGATCAACGAGCATATCAACGGCTAAGATTTTATCGTACCTAATATCATTAGGGGCGACACCTTTAGGGGCGACGGTCGCCCCTAAAGGTTGAAAATAATTAAACTCCCGCCCCTACACTTTCTTTCCCTCTTTTCTTTCCCTCTTTTCCCCAACTCTCTATTCTTCTTCTCTGCACACTCTCCTCTCATCTCAACTCTCAAGCTCCACTCTCTCAATAATCTTTCCTCTCATCTCTCTTCTTCTCTTTTCCTCTACACCACCTCACTACCTACCACCAAACCCACCCCACACCACCGCACCATCCCCACCACCGAACCCACCCCCACCACCGAACCCACCCCCACCACCGAGCCAACCCCCTCCACCGGATCACCCCCACCACCGGACCACCCTCCTCTCCCTTTGCTCTTCTCTCTCCTCTGCCCTCCTCTGGTAACCCGTAAGTGTTGTTTTTTTTTTTTTTTTAAGTATCTATGTTTAATTTTTTTAATAATATGAGTTGTAGGAAGCTCCGATCTACCCAACCCGCTGAAGATTCGCCTCTAATACGGTTAGTACTCGCCCCTAATTATTATTTTTTTATTATTTATGCCTTAAATTATATATAGGTTTGTATGTGTGTTAATTTTTTTCGTTTTTTTTTATTTATTTTTTTCGTTTTTTTTCTGTTTTATATTTTTTTCTGTTTTTTTATTATTTTTCTTTTTTTCTAATTTTTTTTCGTTTTTCGTGTTTTTTTTCTGTTTTTTTTATTTTTTCAGGTTTTTTTTTATTTTTTTCTTTTTTTTTTATTTTTTCTATTTTTTATATATGAGTGTATGTATGTATGAGTGTATGTATGTATAAATGTATGTGTGTGTATGTGTGTGTGTATGCGTGTATGCGTGTATGTATGTATGTATGTATGTATGTATGTATGTATGTATGTATGTATGTATAAGTGTATGTGTATGTATGTATGTATGCGTGTATGTATTTATGTGTGAGTATATGTATGTATGAGTGTATGTATGAGTATATGTATGTATGAATGTATGTACGTATGTATGTGTGTATAAGTGTATGTATGTATGAGTGTATGTATGTATAAATGTATGTGTGTGTATGTGTATGTGTATGCGTGTATGTATGTATAAGTATATGTATGTATGAATGTATGTATGTATGTGTGTATAAGTGTATGTGTATGTATGTATGTATGCGTGTATGTGTGTATAAGTGTATGTGCAAGGCTGGGATAATGTTTCTGAGGTTAATCGAAACAAGTTATTTGAGTTCTTGCGGGTCAGTGATTTGTAAATATATATTCTATATGTTATTTGTTGATTTTTTTTTTCTTCTATCTGACTAGCTTGTTTTATTTAATTATTAGAGCAAGTTCAAGATGGATTGGGATCCTATTAACGATTACCTCATTGCCAAAAAACAAGGAGGGATTATGGCGGCTATCAGAAAGCGGTACAACAACCGCAAAAACAACGCAAAGGAACACTTTAATAAAGTGTCGAGCAATGGTGTGGATGTGGAGACAGCAAGGCAACATCCCCCCGAGGGTATGAAACCTGAAAACTGGCTTCGATCTTGTGATCACTTCTGTACTCCTGAACATAAGAGGAAGTCTGAAATTAACAAAGCCGCCCGCCAAAAACAAGTGAACACATACCGAGGTGGAACGAGCTCTTTGGCCACTCACTGTCACAAATTGGACATAGAACGGTATGAAGCATACCGTATTGGACATACAGGAAGGCAGGGGACGTTTGATACCCCTCAGAATGAAGAGAATTACGTAAGCATTTATTTATAATCTACTATATATATGTATATGTGTGTAATTCTATTAAATCACTTTTGTGAAATACAGCAAAGGTTAAGGTCACGTTTTGAGTCTGAACGTCAACGGCTCGCCGAAGAAGAAGGAGAAGGAGGAGGAAGCAGCTCCCAACGGTTGAATGCGGTAGGTATATATTTGTGTATGTGCGTGTTTAGTTGTCATGTTTTTTCAATTGTTTGTTGGGTTTAAAGTAGGTTAAAACTAATATTATTTGGGGTGTTTGAAGATTGGTATTTTTGAAGAAGTTCTGGGCAAACGCCGCGGACATGTTCGCGGGATTGGGCCTATGCCCTGTCCGAGAGAAAGCCTTCCGCATCATACGCTGACACAACCGCAATTTTCACAGGCATGTCTTTGTAGTTTAAATGTTAAGTAAATAGGATATTTGACCCATTTGGTATATATTTGTTGGTCGTTGACCCATTTGGTATAAATATGTTTAGTAAATAGTATATTTGACCTATTTGGTAGATATTTGTAGTTATTTGTTGATAGTTGACCCATTTGGTATAAATATGTTTAGTAAATAGGACATTTGACTCATTTGATGTATGTATGTATGCTAAATGTTGATATTTGACCCTTTTGGTATAAATATGTGTAGTAAATAGGATATTTGACCCATTTGGTATATATTTGTAGTTATTTGTTGATAGTTGACCCATTTGGTATAAATATGTTTAGTAAATAGGACATTTGACCCATTTGATGTATGTATGTTTGCTAAATGTTAATATTTGACCCGTTTGGTATAAATATGTTTAGTAAATAGTATATTTGACCTATTTGGTAGATATTTGTAGTTATTTGTTGATAGTTGACCCATTTGGTATAAATATGTTTAGTAAATAGGACATTTGACTCATTTGATGTATGTATGCTAAATGTTGATATTTGACCCTTTTGGTATAAATATGTGTAGAAAATAGGATATTTGACCCATTTGGTATATATTTGTAGTTATTTGTTGATAGTTGACCCATTTGGTATAAATATGTTTAGTAAATAGGACATTTGACCCATTTGATGTATGTATGTTTGCTAAATGTTAATATTTGACCCGCTTGGTATAAATATGTGTAGTAAATAGGATATTTGACCCATTTGGTTTATATTTGTAGTTATTTGTTGTTAGTTAACCCATTTGGTATAAATATGTTTAGTAAATAGGACATTTGTCCCATTTGGTGTATGTATGTTTGCTAAATGTTAATAGTTGACCCGTTTGGTATAAATATGTGTAGTAAATAGGATATTTGACCCATTTGGCATATATTTGTAGTTATTTGTTGATAGTTGACCCATTTGGTTTACATATATTTGTAGGAGCAATTTAATACAATGATGTCGCTTCCCGATTTCCAAGAACAAATGGTCCAATTTTTTAATCAATATTACCAATCCCAATCTCAAAAGTTTGGAAATCAAGGCGGAAGCAGTAATAGTGACGATCACGCCGATGAAGACGAAGGCGAAGGCGAAGACGAAGACGAAGACGTTTAGGAGTTTAGGCGTTTTTGGTATGTTTATTTAGTTTTGTTGGTATACTTGACTATAAATATTTGTATGTTTGTTTAGGCGAATGTTGGTATGTTTAGATGAATGTTGGTATGTTTATATATATATGTAATGTTGGTATGTTTGGTAAATTTGTTTTGTCATTATTTCGTATCATTAAACGTGTATGGACCCCAAAAAAAAAAAAAAAAAAAAACCTTTAGGGGCGACGGGTCGCCCCTAAAGATCCAGCCCAGGATGCACAGAATTTGGCCACGTGGCATGCCACGTGGCATGACACGTGGCAAAAAAATTTTAATGGAAAAAAAATGCCACGTGGAATAACAGAATTAGGGGCGACATCTTTAGGGGCGACGGTGTGTTTTAGGGACAAAACAGATGTGACAGAACCTTTAGGGGCAACCGTCGCCCCTAAAACCTTAGTCACCCCTAAAGGTCTGTTATTAGGGGCGACAGGCGTCGCCCCTAAAGCTCTAGTTTCTTGTAGTGTTCATTCAATTTGTTAACATCATCCAAAGTTTCTGTTGATCTTTTGTTAGAAGAACGGAATACCCTTAAATAATCTTGTGTGATCACATAATACCAAGTAAGGTAATTATCCTATATGTTAATTTGTGAACTTTCATGAATAGTGTTTTCCTCTGCTGTTTATAAAGTTATATATATTGTTTGGTTTGAATATGTAACAGGTAGATGTTTTGGTACAGATGGTGTGGTTGTTGTTTTGTTACCCAAACTGCTCAGGTTCGAGTTTTGCACAGGGCTGATTTTTTGGTGTTTTTTTTTTGTCCATGTGTACAGCTGTATAGTCACAACACACGTGTCTATTTTTCCACTCCTCTCCTAGAATCTTCTATATGAAAATACACTTTGAAGTCTCTTTCCCTCATTCTCTTTCCATCTCTAGGTTTTCCTTTATCCCCACCACCCATCACCACTGCTAACTTCCGGCACCATCTCTGCTCTCACGTCTTCCACCATTTAGACAGAAGAGACAGCATCATATTCTTCTATACACGAGTCTTTTCAGTTGATCTGGTTTCAGTAGGTGTCGGTTTCTTCTCCAGCGGCCGGCGAGAAGTCAACGTCAGCGTCTGTTGATACATGAGATATCTTGGCCCTTTGTTTTCTCATTTAAGGTATGAAACCACGTTTACAATAGTTCTCATATATATATATATATATATATATATATATATTCTTCACTATTAACATGTTTATCTTTCAATCATTTGCTTCCATATTGGATTAGAGATCGATATGGATGAGGCTAAAAGCTTGTGGCCCAGTTTTGCCATTTTTAAGGTTGGATAAGGTGGGTGGAAAAATAATGGGGTTTTATTTTGCATTGACTATCTTGTGCAGAGTGTAGTCAACATCTGGCATCTAAGACCTATGTATTTCGTTTATAAACATGGCTACTCATCTTTAATTGATTGAACAATCATGTTCCTTTTCATCCGGGATTAGTTTTTAGTTTTATTAAAATTAAACTAATCAAAAACTGTATCTTTGAAATCTATATATTATAAAATCAAAAGGTAAACAGCGGTGTTGAATCATGTATTAGGCTCTTAGGTGTGGTTTCATCTTAACCGAAGCCATTATAAGTGAAACATTATCCTATATATTGATTATTGAAATAAAGCACTGGGTATTTTGAGTGTTCAATTCTTAGAAAAAGCAGTTTTTTTAACTTAATTATTTTCCATTAGGAACAATAAATGGGTCTGCAAGTAATGGAGCTTTGGATGCGAATGCAATTGAAAGAGAAGGTATGCATTTAGTCTGCTTATTTGATCTCATTTTTTGTGTGATTGTGTTGGAATTCAACGCGGATTGTTTGAATTGTGTGACTAGGTTTATGCATCAAACAAGTTTATTGTTTGGGGAGGTGGAGGTGGTTTTCTTTTAACACATTTGCCTAAATTTTAATTTAGAGTTTTTTTCCTTTTGACTTTTAGAGGTCTATAAATATCATCAGGTACCAACTCAGTCGATTCGTCATTGATCATTCATTAGCTACGAATTTTTATTCCAAGTTTTTCCATTTCGTTTTTAACTAAAAAAAGGGTTTGTGGTTTACACGTGTTGTCTTTGTAGGCTACGCACGTATGGTTTTGGTGATTCACTGATCCACCAGCAGTTGTTTTACCACGAGCAAGATACAGTAACGAAGAGGATAACTTGGTTGTGATAAGTGCAGACGTTCCAGTCCTTCCAGATGGATCTAAACCTAATTTTTCAACTGTTATTCCTAATTTAGCGCTCAAGAAAGCTATTACTTCCTGGTGTGTATCTAACGGAGTTGATTTACCTTTTTATGCACCGGATTATAACTTAATTGAAGATTCTGTTAAAAGAATGCTGACGTCATGGTGTGAGGAAGGGGATTTAAGATTTAGGTTTTCTGAACGAGAGTTGATTAAAGGTGTGACGCCTTTTCTGAGTTTTTTAGAGGTTGAACTCATGTAAATATTGTTTATTTTGCTCAGTATTCATTCATGTTTTCCAGGTTAGTGGTGGCATGGGAAGAATACATAGGATGGAGTGAAGGCTTTTGTTGTCACATGAGAAAATGGTAGAAGAGATGACCACATGTACTGTAGAATTAGGTATTTGATTAAATCATGAGGGATAGAAAATTTAAGGTTTGTTTCTTTTTGGAAATATGGAAAGAAGTTTAAGCCTCCACTAGATTCGCCTGAGTGGAAGTTTAAAAGGCATGTGGGATGGCATAGGCAACAAAACAACGGACTTTCATCTGGAACACCCTCGCTATAATGTCTGGTGTTTGAAAAAAACAAGCGTAGAAATGTTTACTATTTTCCCATAGTTTTACACTTCTGGCTTTTTTAATTTTTCAGGACTAGAGGCTTCGAAAGCGGCTTTGAAGTAAGAAAAGGGTTGCAGTGTTTATTCTTCGTCATCCTCTTATGTGGGTATTATTTTTACTTAATTTTTTTCCTTCTTTCTAATATAATATAAGTTATGTTCCGAAATTATATGTATAAATTTACTTTTGAATGCTTTCTTTATCTTACTGAACATCATCAATAGACTTCCTCTATTTATAAAATAGTTTTCTCCCTAGAATATCACCTGCTTTGAACCTTAAGTAGCTACAAATGATTTATGTTTCTTTTTAAGGGAGCATGTCCATTTGTCAACCTACTTTTTATTTCATATGTCCCCATTTAACATCTGGCGAGAATGTGACATGGGCATTGATATCGTCAAGGAAGGCTGACGTGGATGATATATACATAAAAGAACACGTTTGAATTCAATGTCAAATGTTGCGTTTCCAAGGAGCATTACGGATCATGAGTAAGTATACTGATTTAAATATGCTTATTTCTCTGTTCTTGCTAATTGCATATTTAAAGCTTACTAATTCTTGGTTATGTGAAAACTGTGTTTCAATTCATACTTTAATGGCCATCTTATAAATTGACTTTGTAATCTTAGCTGGATTATATGGTTGGGCGATACTAAAAACACATGGCCCAAGTTATTAGAGAGTGAGCAGGTAAGTTATTATGACACTTGTAATTTAAATTTCTTGAACTAAGTGTTTATAAGGTTGTATGCAATTAAATACACACTCAGGAAATTCATGTCCCATTGACCCATTCCCCCTTTTGCCAAAACTGTTAATTTTTTTACTTGACCCATTTGCTAACAAAATACAACCCGAATCGACCCGCTCTTAAGTAAATGGGTTGAAGTTGCCACACGTAGCTAACAAAATTTGTATATTTTTTTGTGTTCTATTTGCGACAACAGGTAGAAAAACTTATATCTATATACTGTTCAAACCCATTGCTAAATCAGTTTTATTGTCTTGCAGACGACACAACCAACCCTGAAAAAAGGCCAGCTCTAGGCAACTAAATAAGCACGCAGAAATGACGCGGACACAACTCTTTTTGTTTATCTAACACAACGTTCATAGACACTTAGTAACACATGTTGTTTTAACTATGTTGTGTGCCAAATTTTAAAACTTTTGTTCAATGTATGGGAAAAGTATCGTAAACATGTTAGCTTTGGCTTACATCTATGCAACACAGCTTGAAACAATCGCGCAACGCGCGATGCAAGAAACCCACTAGTTAGTGTAATGTAACTGGCTATATAACAACGTAGCAGGTTATATAATCACGTAGTATATTAATAATTACATAAAACTATAGCAATTTAATGCTCAATATAAAGATATAAAATTCTCTATTTTATGTTATAATTTAAAAATAATATAGCATTTAAAAAGTTACTGAAAAATTTGTCATAAAAAATGGTAGAAATTTAACTTACTAAAAAGTCAGAAATAATGGCCATTTTTTTCTTTTGCATTTCCGCCTTTTTTATGTGAGTATTTGTTAGAACTTTAAACTATTTAGAAGGCATATGGGATTGAGTTTGAAAATAATTTATTGACTTATTGATTTTTTTAAACTAATAAGTCATCAAAAAACTAGTTTTTGTGGCTTTTGAAAAAAACTAGTATGACTACCCGCGCGTTGCAGCGGACATTCAATTGGTATTTATTACAAAAGAAAGATCATGTTTAAGAAGTTTAAAACAAAATTACAATATCTAAAAACCAATGGTAGATGTAAAGTGATACATGGTCAAACTTTTAATGTTTTTTAAATTTTCATAAACATTATGCCCAATGATACTTCCAACCAGTTAAAGAGCATCAAAATCCTCCAAAATTCCCTTTTCCACCCTCTGCAGATTCACTTATCATTATTTTATCGTGGTAGAACGACGTCTGCTTGTTATGATTTCCTTTGACTTTTTCGCTTTTTTGGGTTGACCACCGTGTTTTGCCATTGGTGTCTTGACATTCTCCGTGCTTTTTGGTGAACCGTCAAGCGTCCTTTTACGCTTCTTTGATGTTGCTTTCTTTTTTTGATTTCATCTGCCTCTACCATTTCATAAGCTGTATCATCATCATCATGATCTTGATTTCCATCATATGATGATTTGACTATGTAAATCTGAAGTTGCATCAAACACAAAATCTCTTAGTAAATAATTAAAGGAGAAACACGGGCAGTAGGGTAACATGTTCACCTCAAAAGGTCAAGAAGTCTTAGGTTGACTCGTAAGCCCTTTTTGTCGAATTTAATCAAATCACGTTTCCACCATTTTATCATTTACTCACTTCCTACAGCAAAAACATAAGAATTCATAGAATTAATCATTAACTTGAATTTGAGCACCCATATTGGTTTGTAACTATAACAATTTAATCATTTCTTCATGTAGTTGGGTTGACTCGAATTTTCTAAAATGGTTACAAATACCAAAACAGATGAGTCCCAAAAGTATATTACTATTTTAATACATTTGCCTTTGAATACTTTAAGAGGTATATGAATTAAAATAACATTCTGGACAATTTCTAGCCCATTTCCTTTTAAGCTATTTTTTAACCGTTAGAACGCGGTACTCGTTTTCTATTAGTTCATCAATCCTCTTGCCATATATTGTAGCACATATGTCAGTTTTCTTGTTTGTATCATCGGTGTGGTCTATCTATATCACGAGTCTTAGATATCAATTAAGTAAAAATGAACACACAATTGATGCATAAAATGATATTCACCAGTAAGCTACATACCAGTGCATTGGTCATTGAACTGTTTCCATAAGATAGGAGATAAATAAGAAGAAAAAAAAGAGTAAACGTTATTTTTAGGTGTTAGTACAACAATCAGGAAGGTCTGCAAGAGCAATCTTGGTTTTATGAGCATTCAACTCCTTTGATTAGAAAGCCACCAATGCCTATGAATGGCTCACTTATTTTTACACCTCTGAAATAATTTAGCTAAAATGCAAGCAAGTCAAGTGGGTCAACCAAGCCTAAAGTCACCATATCTCTCATTTGATTTGGTCGTCATGTTATATGACCCATACAAAAACTACCGTGTTTCAACCTGAACCTGTTTCAACCTGAACGTGTTTGACCAATGCCCAGCCTGCCTGACCCATATTTACTAAATTTTCTGTTATGAGTAATACAATATTTTTCATTTTTAACAACTTGCATGTAGACTATAAATTACAATATAAAAGCATACCTCATCATCTTCGCTTCTTAGTATGCCTCTTAATTAAGCCTAAAGATGTACTCTTGAAAGCTTCCAAATTTTTCATTTTCTATTACTTGTATAGATGACCTACAGAGACGAATAAATGCATTTCCAATTATGAAAGTGATGTTGCCGAGTCCATATAATATTATCACTAAAATTGTTCAAAGCATAAAGATTATATCAACACTAACATTTTTAACATAACCAAAAACAAGATATGTTGTGTATGCTTGTTGATTCTCATTACAATGTATTTAACTAAAAAAAATGTATTTAACCTTTAAAACACCCTTCGACTGTATGCCCCATACCTAAATTAAGCGTAGAGGTGACAATTTTGACCCCATTACTTGTGAGTTGTTCAATTGAGGTTGTGTTTAATCTCAAATGGGCTCAAATAAAAAAACATTGACCACACATTGCCTAATTTTTTTTTATTCACAGGCTTAAGATTGTGATTGTAATAGAGGTGGTGACATTTTTCTCCATGGGGTACTACTCCAAAATCATACACATCACACTTATCGGTAAGTTTACCTATGAAATCTAACTACATTAAATTCCAGTAACCAAAACTTTGGGAAAAAAAATGCAATTTTTGAATATTTTAAATGAATGATTGCATACTTTGGGTTAGATATTTTACAAACTTTATAAAAAAATGCAATTATTGAATATTTGAAATGAATGATTGCATGATTTTAGAGAGATTCTAGAGCCAAATATCCTAAACTAACTGAAAGCTTAAATTTGTTCTTGACATGGAGCCCAGTGGTATCAAGTGCAAAGTTAGAAGTATGAAAAATCAAATGCAAAATTGAATTTTGTCGAACTATAAAGGATCTTACTTTAGCTTTGAAATTGTAATCTAGCAAATTGTTGGATGATTAGAGGTCCCTGTGAATCACCTTGGGTTCCATCACTCATGAAGATATTCTCATCCTCTGTAAAATAAAATTAACAAATATGTACCAAGAATCGTTCCAGGAAGTGTATTTTCAAATATTATGCATGAGCACACTGATAATAGCATCTTGAGATCTTGTGTTATGTTAGAACATCAAATTATCAGTTTCTAAATCCTTGGCTATTAGTGGTCTTGAATAAGAATATAAAAACAATATATGTAAATTACATCTAGAAAAAAAAATCATAATATAATTTATGTTTTTTGTCATATTTTTTGCAATTAGAAACATAGAATAAAGATAGAACTGCAAAGTATCATGCATAATGCATTGCTGAAAAGAAATCGGACAATCTTAAATTAAGCATTAATGGTATATGACGCATCACTGTGAGGCAACGAAGTAATCGAACACAACTGTAAGCACACTACCTAAACTATTGTACGTATTGAAGTGTTCTGAAGTTAAAAACATGGAGCATCACATCAATTGAAGAAACAAACTGAATAATTTGAAGGTGCAACTCAACAACATATATACACGTATACACATATATACACGTTTCGCTTATCCTGATCCTCCCATGACGACCGCATAAAAAGGAAAACCACAAGTCACCAAATGAAGGGAAAAAAAGACCTGGAACAGAACAATTTAATAACAAAAACTACTTTTGAAGATAGAAGGATGTCAAAAAAAAAATAACAAAACCTGGATCTGACAAATGACAATTGTCAGTTGAATTGGTAATACTCATATTAAATCCAAACACCAACTAAGCCACTAAGGTCATAATCAATTACATCAACAAACAAACAAATCAAATCATACAATTCAGCCAAACACATATAATTAGCATACAAGTATACAAATCTGTCACCAAACACGGAAAAAAGTCAATAGTAAATTCAATGGGGAATTTGAAACCCTAGAAAGAGTAGCAATTGTTCATAGCAATCATAGCAATCATGTTACCAGTATTATACACATTTTCGAAATGATGGAAAGCTAGAGTTTTTCCTTTTCAATTGTATAGAAATTGGGAGGCCGAAGGAAGATGTGAGACAAAATAACATACCTAATCCAATAAATGAACGAAGATCCGAAGTATCGTTGAGTCATACGCGTCCCTCTGAGAGCATATCTGTATGTGTGCAGGGGAGACAACCAGCAATGATGATTGATATTATGAAGGAGGGATATAAAGTGTATTGAAATTCTATTCAATTTAATGGAGGGTTTCATCATTCATTTTAGACATTCAATTACAATTACAATGGAGGTTTCACTAATAACTGATGGTGATGAAGAGAGGAGCATAGGCGCATAGCAAGTTGGGATTGTAAAATTGGTATCAAATGTGGTACACAAGGGTATATTTGGAAGAAATGGGATAAAAATTTGAGGATTACACTTGAGACTCTTGAGATGCCATCTTAAATTTGTCAATTTGGACACATTTAGCCATCACTCCTCCTTTATAATGTAGTAGAGATTATTGAGTTATTGGCGTTTTCAAAAAGCCAATAAGTCATTTCCAAACTCAATCTCGAAAAACCTCATAATCTTAGCCATTAAAGTGCTAATCAAAGATTCAAAACCACTCATACCAGACTCCTACCGATAAAATGAGGGAAATCATTTTTCAGTTCAAGCTGATAATACAAGACTTCTTCTAGCTACTTATATGATATATCTTCCTCATCGTTTGTAGCGTAAAATGAAGCTTATTAAAATGTTGAAACTATAAAATGACGAGAACATAAAGACAACTAATTATCATGACAAATACAAAAGTTTTAACTAATTAATTAATCAACTGTAATATACAATTGACAGCTTATCTAAACTAATTAAGATTACATCTGTTAATTAATTACCCATGAATTACAAGACATTAGTGTTGCTAATGATATGAAAGAGCTAGGACGTTAGGTTATGAATATATTGCTTTGACATCATGCCCAATGCAGCAGCAAGCACATATATATATGCCAAATGTATCGGGTATGATCTCAAGACAACAATATATAGTACTACTGCATGTCCCTAAAAAGGCACTGCAGGTACGTACGTACGTACGTATAGACAGGAGGCAGCTGATGACCGAGATGTACTCATGAATTAATAGCATAGTTTAAAGCTAGCTAGCAGAATGTCTGTTGGATATGTTGAACCAGGTCTTCTGCGCTTAGCTTGCATTCAATTCCAATCTATTTACAAATTAATCAAAGACCATAAATAATTGTTAGTATATATCCATCCGATTGACATGTTTAAAAATAATTGTGGGTTCCAAAAGAGATGCATGCATAGCATAAACTTAATGAGTTATTTCATTAACTATACGTGATTGATTCTTCGGATAATTACCTTGTAAACCTTTGTAATGATTTAAGATGACGACACTATTTATTTTTTTTATTGTTGGTTAAAACAATATTAATGTATATTGCAATAGTGGAGAGTTCAAATGAGAATAAAATATCATGTAAGAAGAAAAAGAACAAATATTAACCAATAGCAATCTTGCATATATAATTGTAATATAATATTAAATAAATTATTAATTTTTTGTAACTCCCTAAACTAGTTAAATAAATGAAACTCATAATTAGTGTTTAAGTTATATACTTTCAAAGCAAACCTAATCTAAAATGAAGGATAATTTTGATAGGCGTAGGATGAAATTGTATATGTGTAGGATAAGCGTATGATAATCTCGATATATGTAGGATAAACATATGATAATTTTCGATATATGTAGGATGAATTTTAATATGTGTAGAAAATTTTTGATAATGTGTAGGATAAAATATTAATGACTAATTAATTAGAGAGATAATAATTATTTTAAAAGAGTTAAAGTATTTAATTTTTACCATTATGTCATTTGTTTTTTTTTTGCTCTCATATTAAGTTTCTTCTAATTTGATCCTTGCAATATTGTATAACTATATGCAAGAAGATGTAAAAACGATTGTTTAGATAAAAGTTCTGTAAGGCTGTGTGTTGTGGACACGCGAGCGAGCAAGCGCGAGCAGCCACAACAGCCCCACGCTCACTTCCAGCCATAACAGCCCCACGCTAATCTGACGCGAGCAAGCCAACGCGAGCAGACTCACGACGCGGATAAAGGAATTTGTGTTGGATTTGTAGCATGACCGAGTTACTTGAGAGTCACGTCGGTGACTCGCGTTGGCTCGCTCGCATGTCCGCAACACGTAGTCTAACTTTCTTTAATTAAATGAAAAACAGATAATACCCATTAATAAAATAGTAGTAAATATACTGTTTAAAATACCTCTCCGTTTAATATATATAGAATGTATCGGATGTACCTTTGGATGCGCGCATGTCTTCAAAATGACATATATATTGCACTTTTATTAAACCATGGATATATATGCCCTATTAGTTAACCCATGGATATATATAGGTAATTACTCCATTAATATATTTGGGAAAGTAATCATTCTTTTACCGCAACTTGTTGATTATTTTTTTTCAAGAGTTACTTACTTGAACTTTAAATCACCAATTGTCAGTTCAAATGCATGCCCAAACACAACCTTAAAACTCTTGATTATTTGATTCAGTAGATGTTAACGTTCGTTATGAACTTTTCCAAAGAACATATATATGTTTTGAAAAACACATGAGTTGTTATTCAAGAAAAAATTAAGCTGACCTTGATGGTGAAGGAATTGACCATAGTCGTTTCATCAACAGTGTTAATGCCAGCCTCAAGTATTTCAAGAGAGAGGTCTTCAAGAACCGAAACTATTTTGGTTGCTTGACCTGGCAACCGTGGGGAGATGGTCGTTACAACAAGATTAGACCCTGAAAACTTTGCCTCAACATCAGCAATGGATGATTTTGAATTTGCAGCAAGATCGTTAACAATGTCGACTGAATTTGAGGATGAACTAGAAGGTGATGACGAGGGTTGTAAGTAAGACCTGGCTGATCTGTAAGGGCTCACTGGTTGTGGGGTTCTTGGGCTAATCGGCAAAGGGCTTAGAGGCGGTTTCCGTGGGCTCAAAACATGATCAGTGTACACTTTTCTTTGCTTTTTTGATTCTAGTGATTGAAGGACTTGCTGCAACTCGGTGATGTAATCAACTACTCCTCCTATTATTGATGCTTGATCACCCTGCACTTCCAATAACATATTGCAAAAATGATTAAAAGAGAAACTTAATTAATTAAGTTGCATGCATCATGCATGATCAGTAGAATAATTAAGTATAATTTTATAAAATGAGGGTTGCATACGCATACCCTTTTGACATAGAAGCAAGGCATTAATGAACGTAAAACGGTTAAATGCTCGTTCATCTGCTTTCTTCGGTTCCTCTCCACCGCGATATGAGACACTGCCTTCTGCTGTCCATCTTCGACCACCAACGAAAGCTTCGGACGTTTCCTCTTGGGCGAATTAGTTAACATCTCCTCTAGACGTTCTTGTAAATTAGAATTGGACTTCTGAGAGACAAGTGGTGTAAAGTCACCTTCAAGCGTACTGAAGATGCCTGGCGATATGAAGTCATTAGTGTCGGCAAAGTGCTCGATGTAACCATCGAAGAAATCAGTCAAAGAAGGAGTACTGTTTTCACCCATCAAATTAACAAGCTACTTTGGTGGTTGAAGCCAAAAAAAAAAAAAGCAAGTTGATGGGTATATATGTATGTAGGCACATACAAAATGATATGTAGTGAAGAGGTCCAACGCTAGAGGCAGCACACAAGACGCTGAGGGAGGATCTAGAAAATATAAATAGCAAAATCATGAGACATTGATGGGCGAATCTATTCAGGGATGGTGACATCATTCATTTTTATTTTTATATTTAATTAAATTAAATAATATTTCTTCGTCTAGTGGGGTCACTTGTTTATAGGTGTTTACTATCAAAGTAGATAAATTTTAAGAATAGGTTTTAACGTGTGTTTGCTATTAAAAAGGGTGAAGGGATAGGGAGCTCAATCCTCGTGAAGACGGTATCCATATCCTTCTTATCAATAATCCTGGCGTCAACTGGTTTCAGCGCCAGGAAACATCCACAGCCCGCGGAACCCTCTGGCGGAACTTACTCCGCGCAAGTCATCAACCTGCACGTGATTCAACCATTATCCACATCACTACTTCAGGAGAATGGACGTGTGTGCGCGCACGCGCGGAATATTCACTCATAACCAGCTTTCGGTACGAGGTACGGAAGATCAAGCATCAGGAAGATTCACTCAGATCTGGGCCAGAGTGCACGCCAACCACATGGCGACACGTGTCCCAGTCAGTCCAACAATCGCTGACATGAACAGCGACTTGACTACTCCCATGCTTCCACCATGCTGTCGTCTAGAGTACTCAGAAGACATGCTTACTTGTTGTCAGATGTCATGTCAGACGCCAGCAGGTAAGTCAACCATACTGTGTCAGACCAGCATACCGCCGGCGTCCTATCAGAAGGCGCCACGTATCATCTTCACAGGAACTGGTCAACCACTCACGACGTCAGCAAGCAGGGCCCAATGTTTCCCGCCATTTTACCGGGGCGGTCACCCCAAGCCTTGGATCAATCCCAGATCAGAAGTGCTTCTCGTGGGCCGTTTCACTAGGCTCACGACTTCTCCTATAAATTGAAGACATCAACTCCTTTGCAAAGGATCCGAAAATCACTTCTTGCATTAGAGAGCTAGATTATCCTTGTAACACTTTGTAAACTCCAAAGTAATATACAATTAGCTCTCTACAGTGGACGTAGGCCGCATAAGACCGAACCACTTATTTCCTCGTGTTCTTACTTTCACACACACACACACACACACTCACTCACTCTTACTTCACGGTCCGGGTTTAACCTACGGTTTGGGTAAAGGATAACTCTTGGATAAACAAAGGTATTAACCACCCGGTATTAGTCTTAATCCCAATATACCTATTGTTTCTTCAAGTTTAAATATTCAGAGATCTAATACATATTTTTTTTATTGTTTTGCTTATGTGTTGTGGAGCAAGAAAGAAGTAGATTTGGTGTATGTGTCAAGAAAGCAAATTGTGTTTTTATGGATCCGCGGATCTATGGCAGCTTGGTGTAAGAGATCAGATTTCTAGATAACGGATCTATGTGAGTGATCACTTACACCATTACATTCATTTAGATTATTTCCTCTAGAAATTGAAGTTGTCACTTACACAATGTCATAGATCCTACTATCTCATATAGCATAGCATGACACTGCCTCTAGATCCGCTATCTAAGATGGTGGATCCACCAAATACACAATTTACCCTCTAGCACACAACAAATGCATTTCTTTCTTACTCCACAACACTAAAAAAAGAAAATAAAATTCATCTAATACACCTATATTTAAGATAATCAATATCTTGTGCTGCCAAGTGTAAATATACAATAATTTATTGTGGGAAAGTGGGGCTAGCTCACTTTGTAGAGCATCTAGCCTCTTAGTCCTTTTGTAAGAGGGTCCGGAGTGGGGGGAGGGGGGGAATGGCTTCACGCCATGAACACCAGCCCTTAAGGGCGTGGAGGGGGGGAAGCTCTCTGTGATACCCCGCAATTTCAGGTTCCTACTTTAACTAGACTCTAGTCAACTTGTACTTACTTTCCTTGCATTCTACCTAACTAGGGTTAGTTAGGAGAGTCATTCGTTGCACAGTTATAGGTTAATAACTGCATGGAATGGTAATTCGGGGAATTACCAAACTACATATACAAGTAGGGAACCCCGAACGTTGGTGAAATAACAAAATAAATAATTGTTTGACATTATTTGCAATTACGTGCTTATGTGAAACTATGTGTGAAGTATTATGCGAATACGTTTATTTAAGCAAAACGTGTTACTGAACCGGTAACTGACACCCGACGAACCAAAAATGTATTTTAATTATAAAATAGTTGGGTGGTATATTTTATGGACTAGTTATGATATGTGAAGCCCAACCAATAAAACTAAACAAAACAAAATCCAACTCAAATGAGCCGGCCCTTTATCCACGAAGCCCAAAGGCCCAGAACCGGATCCATGACGCACCGCAGTCCACGTGCGGTCTTGGCTGGGCTCCGCGGTCCTCGGGGGAGGCCAGATCGTGGGGAACAAGTTTAGTGGCTTATAAAACGATTTTAAACCTCATCTTCCTCATAAACATAAACCTAATAATCCATAACAACCACCATACGAAAATTATGCCCCATAACCTCTAGCATAACCATAATAAATCAAGTTTTGGAGCTTTACTTGAGTTTTAATCACCCGAACGAAGAGCTTTAGGTATACTATCAAACCTTTTGTGTTTTATCTTCTTTATTATGTTATAAAGCACCATAAATAAGTTGTCCAAGATCTGAAATAAACTTACACAGATTAAAACATGGTTTTTATAAAAGGTTTAATGGGTCAAACATGATAGTAGGCGATTGTTATTTGGTGTATTACATGATATTGCATGTTTTAGACTTTTAGGGTTTATGAATAATGATGTTTATGATGTTTCATTAGGGTTTTGATCAGATTTGGGTCTTATTAATGTTGTATGATGTTTGTTGGGTGTTATTGATTGATAATACGCAACTAGGGTTTGATATAGTTGATAATATTGCATGATTAAAATCTGGACAGAATCTGAATGTCGACTTGTAGGGTCTGTTACATGGTCTTAGCTTTTTAGAATGGGAAAAATCATCTGATTTGGATGTCGTTTGATATGTTTTTGGAATTTTTTTTGATAAAAGGTCATATCAGATTTTCGGATTAGTAAACTAGGTCAACTTTAAACGATCATAACTTGAATTTTACAAAGAGTTTGATTATGAAATTTGGACAGTAGGTCGACATTGATGAAACTTGACTTTTCCAAGTGGATTCACCCCGTTTGGGTGAATACACAATTTTTGGGAATTTTTATACTAATCTGATCTGTTGTGGAAACTTTCTGGACATTGCTGTGTTGTACGATTTTTCATAGCTTTTGTGTATGGTTTTGAGACAAAACAAAAATATGGGTTATCAGGTGAACTCCATAGAATATTCAGTAAAATTTTCGGAGTTTAATTCATTTAATAAGTATTTTAAATAAATTGTTTTTCACAGCACACAATCTGTCCTAAAAACGCAGATTGTGTAGTGTAGGTGTATGTGACTATTTAGAGTCTTATATGGTATGTATTTGACATGAACTTGTATGGACACATATATGAGATGTATATGAAGTGTAAAACTGATGATAATCATTGTGTTCACCAACGGGTTCGTAGGGTCTACTTGTGCATTTAGAAACATTAGGTGTCACTTACACGGTTTTGAAGTTTTAAACATCTTGGACAAACGGGTCATATGGTGTAATGATATTACACATATACTCACTTAGTGACACTTGTAATAGGGAGTCGGTAGCACATTATTGTTTGTGGAGTTTGAATTAATTGCTTGCATCCTAAGGTGAGTATCACTACTTTTTCTCAAAAGTATGCGTCTCGGGTTTGAGACAACTTAATTAACGTCTTCTAGTCCGGTTTGGGACTACTATTTCATAGTCCAGTTGGGACTACTTTTACACATCCCGGGTTTTGGAGTGCTAGGTTCACAAGGTGAATCTACTTTTACTAATTCATGTTATATGTCCTTGATGAACTAAACCAACCCTATCGTTGAAGTCCTTCTAGATACCGAATGAATTGTCGGGTGGGCAAGCGGGTTATTAGTTGATAGCGCTATTAGGTTTCACAAACCTCACATCGTGCTGGGAGCATGTGTGTGAACTATAACTTAACTTTTATTGTCATTGTTGATGGGCAATGACGCAAGGCACTTTGCTCACTATTGTGGGATCTCGTTGTTTATCAGTTCGGTATCACCGGTGTTAGTTATCATGAGTGGGTTAGCTACCCCTGGCATGTGAATTAGCGGTTACTTATTGTCATATGGTCTGGGAGGCCGACGCATTTACTTGTTGTTACGTGGTTTTGGGAAAACCTACGCATTTACTTACTCGTTTACTTTACCTTGTGAACTCATCAACATTGTTTGTTGACCCACTATGTACATGCTTTTGCAGGTAGTTAGCTTCCGGTGTCACGATTAGGAAGCACTGCACGTTTCACTGCATTTGGGGTCTTGGGCATACACCTAAATTACGTATCATGCTTTTACGTTTTTCTTTCATATGGTTCTAATTTGGGCGCGTTGTTTTGCGCATGGTTTTTAAAAGGTTTAAAGTCGGGTTACGCTTCCGCAGCTTAACTAAACTTGATTTTCTGAAAACGAACTAAATGGTTTGGGCATTTAGAGATCGTTCATATGACTTATGACTATGGGATCCTGGTATGTCATGCACCTCGCGGTATAAACCCCGCAGCGGAAATTTGAGGGTGTGACACTCTCCATCGGCGTGGGGCGAAGGGGTGGACCACATGGCTGATGTTGATTGGTTTGTTTTTTTTTAATCTTACACACAATAATATTATTCCCTCCCCCCCCCCTTCCCCCTTCCACCTCCCACAATTTTCACCCTTCACACACGGGTCCCATAAGTGCCACATGGCGCTTTATGGCCCTCTTCCCCCCACTTCGTATGGTCTAATGAGGGTTATGGGGCTCCATGGGGAGCGTTTTGGCCACCCATAGCGCCGGGAACACAGCCCCACCGACACTATGGGGGCGTTATGGAGGTGGCGACAAAAGGAAGTGGACATGTTACCGTTGGATTGAGTTGACCGTAGGGAATGGTCGAATTTAAAAAATAAATCATTTATAAATCCAACTTTTTATTGTCACATTTTAACAACAACAATAAACACATACCATTCAAAAACACATACCATTCCAAAATCAACAACAAAATCACCTAATCCTACACCATTTTATAAACACATACCATTCAAAACATGAATCCCTTCGGTCGCGGTTTCGTTCCTTAATCATCCAGCGAGCCTAACCAACCCATTGCTCCGGGTTCGGTTCAAAACCAAGCCGGTTTTATGAACCTATTAAACCAACACATGGGATGTGACCCGAACGCATATAACTTCAGTATGGGAGGTTTCGGGTAATCTCAAGTCTTTGGGTCTTCTCAAACTTTCATGTCATCACAAGCTTGGTAAACGGAACCAAACTTTATTCCGGAGACACAGCCTATCAACGAGGAGCAGGAGCCGGAGCAGGAACCTGAGCGACAAATCGGGCGACAAAGATGATCCCACAAAAACAAAGAAATCAAAACCCGCGTGAAAAAAAACATACAAGCGTGGGGCGGCGAAGAGTTGTATGCGTTTGCCCGAGTCTGGATTGACGTTTCGGAGGATCCCATAGTTTGTAAAATATATATTTTTTATGTTATATTAATTTATACATAGTATTTTTTAACGCGCACTTAGTATTTATAATGTTTTTTATTTAATGAAATACTATTTGTTATTTAATTAAAAAACAATAATTAAGCAATGATTACTCAATAATTTATAAAACCTCATAAAGCCCTCACCCACTCCACACTTATAAAGTCTTGTGGTAGAGAGGAAATCCCATTTTAGGTGAGATTGGAAATTCAACTCCAATAAAGTGCAAAAAAAAGGTGTAAAGAAAGAAGTTTAAGAAATTAGCCGTTAAAAAAAATGATTCTCGAATCACAAAATTCTTATTTTTTCTAAAAACGGATCGATCGATATGTGATCATTAATTCTTTCTGCCTTAATTTCTTTGGAAATTTATTGTGGGCATTTAGTGGATCATGTCTTAACCGTTGATACTGTTTTTGTCGGCATCCTCGAGCAAGTTGACTTCTAAATTTGAACTTTATGTTTCTTCAAAATTTTCTGAATGCTCTTTGCGTAAGCTAAGGACGACAAGATATTATCTAATTTAGATTACTACTAGTTACACTTAGAACCATATGACAGTTAAATTTTAGTTTTGGTTGTGGTTTATTATATATTTATTCTTTTTGTTTTACACAAATACTATTTTGTATTTTTGTATTTGAACACAATAGTTTTGTGTGAGACAAGCGCCATGTAGTTTTAGATATTTAATTATCTTAAGCTACATATTTGAGCACAATATACATTAAAATTTTGTTTTTTAAATACTGTTTTTGATATTTAATTAACGATAAGTTAATTATGTGATCAGTTCCAAAGTTGTTATAATTTCAACATAGAAATATCAGATGTTAATTATATTTCTTTGATAAGTTTCAAAAAAAAAAATTATATTTCTTTGACATAGAAACATATATAGAAATTCTAATAATTCAGTTTGTGTTTAATTTTTGCTATTATTTTTAAATACGTTTTAAGATATTTACCCTTAATGAGCTTTTCAAATCAAATTCAACATTAATTAATTATAACCTTTAACATAAAGTAATATTATAGTGTTTAGATATAAAAGTGGGTTAATTTATACTTGATTAAGTATAAAGATTCTAGACACATTTCTTTTATGAAAAAAATTACTTTAAAATGAATTGTTTTTTTATTTTTTTCATTATTAACGTTATTATTTGTTTGGTAGTTTTCCGGATGTTACCAATAATGAGGATATGTGATATTTAAATATTAGTCCGTTTGATCATTTTTGTTTGGGATTAACATAGACATGATGCAATTGAGTTTCCGGGACACCTTAGCCCGGACTGCAAGAAGAGGCAAACAATACCGAGCGTCTGAGACTAACTCATGACAAAGCTAACACATAGGTTGAGGAAACTATAAACACTCATAATTATATTTTCCACATTGAAATCGTTAAGCTAGCTAGCATAACAACACATATAAAGTATAAAACTTTACAACTAAGACTCTTAAGGGTTGTTTTGCAACTTCTGAATGGGTATAAGTGTTTTTTTATTGCATTTTTCCAATTTTTAAATAACATTTAATTTAAATTAAACGCTATTTTTTATTAAAACAAAATACGAAAGTTACATCACAATAGAAGGTAGACGGGCAACAAGCTGCGCCGCCGCCACCCCTTTCTAAATTGCGAACCCTAGTATACTAAAGACAAATCCTTGCCCCTCTGGAGATGAACTATTGCTGTGAACGACCTGTTGGATCCTGGTCAAGAAACGGATAGCTTTTGGCGCTAGGGAGCCAAAGGTATCAAAAGCCAAAAGGATAAAAACATGTTGATTCTCTACATATTTTGACATATAAAATTCTTCTACATATCCCTGTATTTATTATGATTTTAACTTGATTGTGATTTTCTAGATATTATTATTATTATTATTATTATTATTATTATTATTATATTCAACATATAGTTAGGGTATAAGTTAAATTAATCAAAATTACTCAAAAGTATAAGTGTTGAGACAGTAAGACGTCTGAACCATTCAGACTCAGTATAATGTTTAACCATTCGAAGGCAAATGTCTGACCGATTCAGAGACCTGCTCGTGAAACAAAAAGTCTAAACGAACTATGTCTGAATGATTCAGACATATGTCCCATTAAGAGCTTGGTAAGAGCCGAAACAAACAACACCTTAGCTTACCTTTTTCTCCACGATTCAATGAAAAATAACGATATTTGTAATTTGTCAAGTATATATGCATATGAAAGATCTACATGAAAAAATATATAAGGTTGATTAATTTGAATAGATTCTTAAACATATGGCAATTGATGTACGTTGTCATGCATTAATAATAATAATTTATGATTTATGTCAAGTCATGATGTGTAGGACAGAAATACACAAATTTCGCTGTGTTGGGTATCAATCCTGGAAAGAAGAAAACAACAATACATGCTAAAAGAAACAAAAAAGTTATAGTAAGTGAATAATGATTCAATTAAAACAACATATGCATGTGTGTGGAATGGATGCATGTAATGTAATGTAGTGTAACCCTTTTTTGTTGTTTAGTTGGTCATAATTAATGTACGTTGTTGATGGATGCATGTAATATATCCGAACACCAAACCAATGGCTTCTTAACTCATTCCCATCTACTTCTACTGATCATCTTTTATTTCATGTCGGGCTGGCTGGCTGGCTTTTACAAAATTTTCGAATTAATTAATGGTGGTGCAGTAGCTAGCTAGTGTGGTTACGTACGGTGGCCGGCGGGAACAGATTCGATCTGGTGGCTGTTACTGGGTCCGATCGATAACTCTTATTTTGGATTCTGATCATAAATGGTTACAACGATGATAAATTAATTAATTTGTACCGTCTGTTTCAGTGCTAGCTAGCTTCGAAGTAGGTAACAGCTAGTACGGTAAATTGCAAAACTTATGTAACGAGTACGTACTGTCTGATATTTAATATATATATATTATATTATATGTTAATTAATAGAGTTAATAGCCATTTTCGTCCCTGTGGTTTGGTCCAGTTTGCCACTCCAGTACAAAAGTTTTTTTTTTGCAATTCCTTACCTGTGGTTTGGATTTTTTTTGCCAAATTCATCCTTTTCACTAACCCAGTTAAAAACTGTCGTTAAGGTCAGGGGTAGGGTTGTCATACATATATACCTACATGTATATATGTTCAAAATGTGTAATTATAATGTGTGCATGTACTATGCGCTGCAACTTGTCTGATCACATCAAATCTGCATATGAAATGAATACGAATGTGAAGAAGCTTCAATGCCCAGACAGACCACGGTTTTTCCGTGCCTGCATGCCCCCACAACCAATAATTCCCATTCAAATATTTTTTTTTTCCATTTTTAATATAACATTACTCCTTTTGTGCACCAGATTATATAGTTTTTCATTTTGTGGTTTTGTTTTTAAATACACAACAACAAATATTTTTAATATAAAAATATCATTTTTAGTGCCATATAGTTGTACAGGTATTTGTTCACTGCACTTTTGTATAAACATATAGTTACTGATCATCAAATTATAAAAAATGGCATTATATAAGTAAAATGCAAATTAAGTTGTACATACTTGAAGTATAATTTTGTTAAAAGCAAATTTAAACTTTTCCAACGGTTAACTGATGCACTCATTATCAACTTCTAAATTTAATATTTGTTTAACATGATGATATTAAATTATCACCCACTATCTACATATATGATTGTAAAAGTCCAACAACAATTTATTAATTATTTAACTTTTTATTATTTATTAGTTTTCACTTCATTTAAACCTTCGGATATAACATAATGTTTTTATTTAATTTTAACGAGTTAAATTTAGGATATTATCCACGACTTTGCTAAACTAATAGTTAAGATGGTCCTACTTTTTAAGTTACAATAAACAAATTGCAACTATTTAAGTTATATAACATGGTTAAGTTTATTGGGTAACCATAAAGCTTGGGAACCGTAAAATCATGGGTAAAAAAAGTAAAACAACTCATAAAAAATTCAATTTTACATATAAAAAGTTTAACTTAAGTATAAAAAAGTTGAAAAGCGAGGAACCATGGGTAAAACAACTCATAAAAAAATCGTTTTTACATGTAAAAAATAACCGTTATCAAATCTTTTTAAGAGATTTTGCATATAAACACATATAAAAACCATTCTAGTAAAAATAATTAAAAAAACCCCAAAAATAAACCACCTAACAAAACATAAATTTTTTTTAAAGCTTTTACAAAAATATGTAAAATGATTTTTTTTTTCTATTCAGAAATATTATCGTTAACTTATCATTAATAAAAAACATTACAAATTACATCAAGATAGCGGGAAGACTGGCAAAAAGCTGCGCCGCTACCCCTTTCTGAATGGCAAACCCTAACCGACTAAAGACGTAACCTTGCCCACCCGGTGCCGAGACACTACTATGAATAACTCGCTGGACCCTGGTTAGGAAACGAGTAGCCTCCGGTGCCAATGAGTCAAATGTATCAAAAGCTAGGGGTACGAAAACATGTTGGTTCTCCTCGCAGGCTTTAGCATGCTTTTCTACCTTATTCGCCTCTGCTTTTAGAAATGATTTTTAAAAAGTTTTTACATGTAAAATTATTAATTTCTGATTTTTCACTTAGGTTTTTTATTGAACCACACAATAATAAACTTACAAGCATTTAAAGTAACTTATGCTATACTGGGTCTATTTATTGTAATCGCGGGGACATAATGAATTGAATACGTAGTCTTTATGGACATGATTTAATAAAAACGTATGACATATGGCAATGTGAGACAAATATAAACGATAGTTTGGAGAACTGACATGCATCGAATAAACCTAGAGAACCTTTATTGAAGTTTTATACATTAATGTAAAGTAATTTTATAAATTTACAGAACAATATCGTTTGGTTATACGATTATAATTATGAATACGGAGATTCGGGTTTTAATTAAATTGATTTAGCAAGGTTTTAACGGTGTCATTTAGACAATGTGTTATGGCATGTTATAGTGATAGTAAAAGGCACGTCATGCAGGCAGTGAGGTGATCACACTCGTTGCCACTTGAGTGTCGTTATGGGGTGACCAACACATTCACTCACGCTTACCAAATTCCTTCACTTATGAGTGTGAGGGCAACCACGATACCATCTAACCTTCACTCACTTGGGAAGTCTGATGCCGCTACTCATTCATCCCCCTTGGGTTCAGTTTATAGATGCTCAACCTGTTGTATTAGGTCCATCACTGGGGTCTAGCAAGGGGACCCGCTTTCAAGCCTCAAAAACATTTGGTGATTGTTCCTAATGGAAAAATCACCTAGAGAATGGGAGAAGAGTTTGATCTATCCCCGGGATGGAAAGCGGCCGTAGAATGCATACAAAGGCCTCAGCCCAGGTTTTCTTGTCTATTGTCCCTGATGAAAACTAATTCAAACTTGTTGCTATGCACGTGCATGGGTATTGCTGGCTCTAGAAAGTTGGTTAAAGTCTTTCCTGTTTTTATGTTAAGTTTGAATTGTTCCCGTTTGTAGGTTGTTAGCTAGATCCAAGTTTTCAGGTTACCGTTTGTTTTCCTATTTATAGTCATGTAGCTTTCCATTTGATGTATGCACTTTAAAATTTTCAGTGAAGTAAGAGCCAAGCATTGAGTCATATTGTTTGTGTGTTTGTGAGTAATTCCGAACCAACAGTGGTATCAGATCAAGGTGTGTTCTCTATCTGATATAATTTTAAGTGTGTGTGTGTTCTCCTTTTAATGGTTGAACAAGTGAACGTGCTACCAATGGCTCCTAGTCTTATCCTTATCTTCAAGGGTGACGGCTATGAGTTCTGGAGCATTTGGTTGAAGACTATTCTGAGATCTCGTGATCTCTAGGAGATGGTGGAGACTAGAATTAAAGAAGTTGATACAGATTAAGGCAGATTAAAGTCAAATAGAAAGAAAGATGCCCATGTAATGGCAGTCATACAGTAGGCTGTCCATGATCAATTGTTTTCACGGATCTCTGCTGCTACTGCTTCTACAAAGGAGACATGGGAGATCCTGAAAATGGAGTTTCAAGGATACTCACAAGTAAAGGCTATCAAGTTGCAGGGTTTGAGAAGGGATTTTGAAAATCTCAGGATGAAGGAGAATGAGTCTATTGGGGACTATTGTTCAAGAGAATGGTGAGTCAGCAGAGATCATTGCTGATAGAACTGTTGTTGAGAAGATTCTTAGGAGTCTCACTCCTAAGTTTGATTATGTTGGTCCCTCTATTGAAGTATCGAATGATTTGTCAACTCTCAACCCTGTGATGTTGATGGGATCATTACGGTCACAAGAACAAAGGATCAATAGTTAAAGAACTGATGAGCAAGCACTGCAGGTATTACAAGATATCAACAGAAGTCCACAAGGCAATCAAACAGGAAGAGGACGTGGATTCTCTAGGGGAAAAGGTAGAGGAAGAACATAAGAAAGAGGCAGAGGCCCCCAATGTTATCATTGCAATAGATTTGGCCATGTTAAACGTGACTGCTGGTACAATGATGAAGGCCATGCTAATGTGGCTGAAAATGAAGGGCAAGATGATGGAAACAATTGTGAAGAACAACATCTATTCATGATTTTTGGTCCTGATGAAGAATATGCTCTCATGGTAGATGAAGTTAGAAAGTATGGTGACACTAACCATGGCAGTTGTCTGTGGTTCTTGGATTCTGGATGCTTAACCCATATGTCAGGTAACAAAAGCAGCTTCATTACTCTAGATGAAACATTTAGGTTGAATGTTAGGTTGGGAGATAGGAAGAACTTAGCTGTAGAAGGAAAAGGAACAGTCATAATTGATGTTAATAATGGAGTGTATAAGCATCTTGATGATGTTTATTATGCTCCCAACCTGAAGTATAACTTGCTTAGTGTGGGCTAGTTCATGAGGAAGGGGTACTCACTATTATTTGATGATGGAAAATGTGTGATCAAGAACAAGAAGACAGGTGCTACACTAATGAGCATTAGGGTTGCTAAGAATAATATGTTCCTAATGGATGCTACCCATCCTGAATCTTCTGTCCAAGCTGAATCTTTTGTACATTCTGTGCCCTCACAAGCTGCTGATGAAGTGTCCAAACTATGGCACTTAAGGTATGGACACTACAATCTTCATGCTTTAAAAAGTTTGTATGATAACAGAGTGGTGGCAGGATTGCCACGGATACATGTTGTGGATAATTGTATTGTTTGTGTATTAGGAAAACAAGCCAAGGCAGCATTTAATTCAAAGTTGTGGAAGGCCAAAAAGAAGTTGGAATTGATCTATGCTGATGCGTGTGGTCCCATCCAGGTTACAAGTTAAGGTGTTAGTTATTATTATCTATTGTTTGTTGATGATCTTACCAGGATGTGTTGGGTGTATTTTATAAAAGAAAAATCAGAAGTATTTGGAAAATTCAGAATATTCAAGGCCTTAGTTGAAAAGGAAGCTGAATGTTGTATCAAGACCTTAAAGACTGATAGAGGAGGTGAATTTTGTTCCAATGAGTTTAATGCTTTCTGTGATCTCCATCGCATTAAGCATGAACTCACTCCTCCCTACACACCTTAACATCATGGTGTGGTAGAGATGAAGAATAGAACTATAATAGGGCTCACAAGAAGTATGATAAAAGAAAAACAAATGCTAAATTATTTTTGGGTTGAAGGTGTGGCAACAGTTGTATACTTGATTAATAGAGTAGTTACTAAATCATTGAAGAACAAGACACCTTATTAAGCCTGGCACAACGAAAAACCTAAGGTTGATCATCTTAGAGTTTTTAGAAGTTTGCTTATGCTATAACACCTTAGCAAGGAAGAAGGAAGTTGGATGACAGGTTTGAGGCAACTATATTCATTAGTTACATCAATGAAACTGATGGATATAGACTATATAATCCAAAGACCAAAAGAGTGTACACTAGAAGAGATGTGCAGGTGAAAGAAGGTACAAGGTGGGAATGGAAAAAGGATGAAGACAAAAATAGCTATGTAGCATGCTATGTGGACCTATTTCCAAATATGGGTTATGTTGGGGAACCAGTGGTGATGATTCTGATCATGCTCCATCTTCTGGACCTGACCAATCCAGTTCTCAGTCAAATGACCATTCAAGCAGTATGCATGCTGAATCAAGCAATGGACAGATAGGGTCTCAGGAGCAGGCTTCCTTGATCGTTCTATCCAGGACGTTGGAGACGAAGACGAACCGGCGAGGGCGGTGTGCACATCCTGGACGGGCCGGAACGAAGGGTGGAACGGTCCCCACACCGATCAGTCTTATTGTTTCTATTATGGATACTTGAAAACCATACCTTTAGTTCTCCCTTTTGAAGAGTGCGTGCCATAATATGAAGGAGTAGTTACGAACTTACGGTAGGGATTTTATGCTCAACAACTTCTAGTTAGAAGGAGGGAGTTGTATTAACTTTTGCAGGAGTGCTCTTATAACATTTTCCAGGTTAATCTTCATCATGTAAGCTAATCATCAACACAAAAAAAACAATGAATTCTAACAGCTTACTAGCTACTAAGCACACAAGTAACTAACAACACTCGTTTATGTCTAAAATTAATTATTAATTACTGAAACTCCTCAAATTATAGTAACTAGTGTTGGTGACTCGAGACAGAATTTCAACTTGAATTCAATCGGAAACCTTAAAAATAAATGAAATCGATCAAATAACATGAGTCAAATGTTGTACAACAATGGGCAAACTGATTTCCACCGGTCCACCAATCATTGCTTAAAAAAAACTAATATCCCAAAAACACCATCTACAAAGTATGAACACCCTTCAAACCGAATAAGATTCCAGAACCTAAATAAGAGTATAGCTTCAATTCTTCACGTGACCACACTTCGACGTGAGTATAAGTATTGGTGATGTCGTGTGGATTAAAGCACTTAAACCTCTTTTTCTTAAGATGAGACACTTTTCTAGTTTTAAATTTATAAAATAAAACGATAAATGCTAACCGTTCTAACCCACACAATAGGCAAGTGTACCTATCGAGTGTAGTATAGACACAAGCAAGTATCGAGTAGCGAATCCAAATACACGACTTCCCTTACTCAGCTTTAAGTTGCTAAAATAAAGTAAAGATAAATAAAAATGAGCGAAAGTGAGAATAACCGACAAGAAAACCAATATCCGAATAGAAGTGCTACTTGGGGATCCAACTGACTTTGGGATGGATTAACAGTAATTACTCACTTGAGTGGTGTCTTTTAGTTGCGCACTTCGCCAACCTTGAGATGCACATTACCGCATACTCTAAAGGTGCATGTTATCGCATAACTATAATAACAATTTGTGTTCTCGTTGTTAAATTGAAGGTCTCCCAAACCGGTAAGCTCACCTCTCAACAATGAGGGGAGGATCACCGAGACTGTGGTACCCCAATCCCGAAGAACCCACCTCCCAATGTTGCAATAATGACATCAAACTACTTTAGACTTTTATGAATAACTTGCCGGTGGCCGGAGCATGACCGAACAAGCTACCACTTGACCTCATAAAGGAGTCGTGGCCAACTAGCTCACGCTCATCCTTTACTTGAATTGTTTATCTTTTCAAAAAGTGATTGGCCTATTACTAATTGTGCGGCAATATAGTAATGGAAGAAGATAAAGACCGTCCGCCTTCAACACGGGTTCACTAATTCTTGGTTTGCGCCAAAGCTAACACATAGACCATGAAGCTAAGTCGCATGACCAAGTCTTGGCTTATCACTAGGACCAAGTATAAAAACCGTACCGACCCTAAGTGAGATATTGATAATAGAGGATCAAGCCACTAAGTGTGAATTTTTCCAAACACAAATGGGCTAATCACTACTCGTGGAATTAGGTTAGCTTACAAGTGCATGGGTTGTTACACACCATGGGTACACTCATAAGTCTATCCACTTCTTATCAAAACACCCACAAGACCAAATACTAAGTGATAATTTAATTAATTCGTCAAACAAAATTTAAAGTAGAAAGAATTAAACGAGAACACAAAACACCACTCAATAAATAAAAACTATATAATCCATAAAGTAGTCTTCACCCTAGAAAGCCCCAAGAATCCTAGCCAAAGATTGGCATTACAACACTTACAATAACTTGGTTTTTTAAAGGAAACATAGTGATGGTTGCTAGAGGATTAAAAGGGTGTTCGGGATGATTTGAAGTGATTTCTCTCAAGCTCTCACTTTTGTAGTGTTTATGGAGTGATCCCAAGCTCTAAAGGTCATTTACAAGACCCTGAGATGGATGAAATGTGGGAGAGATTCGGGTGGAATGGGATAGAAGGGATGCCAAAGTGTGGAGTGGAATTCTCTATTTATAGGTAAATCAGAGGTTTCACGGCGGTGCAACAAGGAATGGCATGCCCATGCTCGACAGCAGGTACTGTTGCAGAGTCCTTTCAGACAGAAATTGTCCGTCATCAGGTCCTGCACGCCCGTGCCATCAAGTTGGCACGTCCGTGCACGTCAATATTGCACGAATGTCTGTCAGTCTTGGTCTGTTGAACCATTGGGGAGCACGTTTCAACTGGCACGGTCATGCACAAGGGTGTGCATGCCCGTGCAAATGTTGACTTTTTGCCTTTTGCTGACTTGGAAATGTTGACTTGTTGACCCGGGACAAGTGCACGGCCGGAGCGCGACCGTGCTGCATCTGAAACAGGTTTCTAAGTCTTCAGTTCCTTGTCTTTTGTGCCGTTTTTCTCCTTTTTTCACTTCTAGACTCAAGACTTGCATGTCGGAGACAAGGTCGTTGTACCATGTACCCTTTTGTCCACCAGAAGCTTGTTCTCCACTCAAAATGTGCTCTTTTTTCTTCCTTTTTGATTTTTGCTTCCAAAACCTGCATTTATCTTATAGGGACGATTTAGCTATATTTTATAAAGATAAAAACATAATAAATGTGCAAAAAGGAGGATAATTACATATGTAAAACATGTGAAATTTTCGGCACATCAATTGGTTATTGACCAAAATAAAGTAGGGTTTTTTTCAGCTAAATGGAGAGATATGGCACGGTGAACAATCTACCTTTTGAAGGATGATCTCACCTCATGGTACATTTGGTTGGTTGTTGCTTGCATGTGAACTTTAGTCAACGGAGAATGATCCAATGTGCGCGGGTCCACAATAAGGAACAAAGGAGTTTATGCTAATTCCCTATGGGCTTCTAATTCGTTTGTCCAAGATGTTTGGGTCGGCCCATTACAAGAATTCGGGTATAGTCCTCTGCACGTGTCTTTTTTATAGATATAATGTCGAGGGCTGGGAAGTAGGGCAGTAATCGAGCACTGAGCCAGGTTGAGCTCGAGCTTAAAAGAGCCAAATCGGCTAGTTTAGTGAGCTGAAAAGTCAAGCTCGAGCTCGACTCATAAAATGTTTGAGAAATTCAATCTAGCTCGAGCCTAATGGAGCCAGCTCGTTAATTTTTTTTTAATATTTTTATATATATTAATATCATGTAAAAAATACCAAAATTATGTATGTGTGTGTATTATTTTCATAATTCCAAAGTCCAAAATGCATATTATTACGCTACGTATTTTTTTTGGTTGTTTCCCAATATTTTTACATGTTATTAAATGTAAAATTGTAAAAAGTCCAAAACGCGAAACCGCTATAAACGGTAAATCTATATATATCTATATATATTATATATATATTGCAAAGTTAATAATCCTATATGTCATAATATTATGCAATCTCTCCTTTAAGAGATGCCACATAGGATGTGATGTGGCAACTCTAGACCAATTAAAAAAAAGAAATAAATATGGTTTAACCTAATCTATTAAATACCTAATCTACTAAATGTAAATATTAAATCTTTATTATTTTCTCTCATGTTTCCTCCCATAAGTTTTAAACGTTAATATCTTTTATATACGAGATTTTTTAAATTATATAATATTTTGTAATGGCACTAGATTTATACTCCGGCACAGAGATTCTTTTTTTTTATATTTGAATATGATAACTTATGGCAGCGATTTGTTTAAAATAAATAATAATAATAATAATAATAATAATAATAATAATAATAATATTCATTAATCATGTATTGGCAAGTCATTAGTTATGTTATCATATTAGATATTTTATTATGTCATATTAGATATTTCAACCCGGGACGCTCCCGGGATAAAAACTAGTAATGCAATAAAGAGACACCAATTTTTTCTATCGTGTTGTGGTTATATCGGCTGAAGTGCACAAAAGAAATAAAACCCTATTATTTCTTTCTTGCGTCAATGTTGTCTTGGCCCAAAAGCACACCAACCCTTGCATTAGATCCAAGCCCACCAACAAGAATTCACAACACTCAAACTTTTGTTTCTTGCTGACGTAGAACCAAAAGGCAAACATATATTACCTCTTTTTTTTCATTTACCAGTTACCACACTAAACTAAAATAGTAAAGTAACCCATGTAATTAAAATTGTCGGGTGTTTTCATGGGCAAAAATATCCCAACAAAGCTTGAGGGTTATTTACAAATCGAGCCAAGCAGAGCCAACTCGTTTACATCCGACTTTTTTTGAGCGAGCAATAAGCTGCGAGGTTTTGAACACCTCTGCTGGGAAGGGTGAAATGAAACCTTGGTGAACTCCAGCGGCGGATCGCGACCTTGCCGATGCGGCTTGGTGGGTTGGGCCTTGTTTTGACACTGGATGTGGCTGCCTATGCCTTTGTGGCTTCCATGTCTCATTCTTGGAAGTTGCAGGACCACATCTTACGTAATAGCGGGGTTGCTAACACTGACTCGGATTATGCTAGCGCTTTGGAACGCTTGCATGAATCTCTCCCTGACTTTTATCTCAACGGTTTCTCTAACAAGGACATCGCCCCCAAAAAGCCACAGAAAACTTTGGCGAATGCCCTTTGTTGTCGAATCACACAAAGTTTGGGAGAAGATTTACATTTGTCCCCTCGCCAGAAAGCCGTCATTGAATGCCTACAGAGGCCTCATGCTCAGGATTTCTTAATTGTTATCCCTATTGAAAGTCTGGGTCAACGTATGTCAGCGGTGGAGTACCGGTCCATCCTTAAATACCGTCTGATGATCCCCATGTTCCCAAATGATGAAACTTGCCTAGTATGTTGTAAATCATGCCTTGATAAATACGAGGAGCATGCGTTACACTGTAGAGAATTGCCAGGGGTTTAAGTATTGCCATGACTTTGTTCGGGACGCGTTAATTGATATTCTCAGACGAGCAGGTATCTCGGAAATGAAAGAGGCACAAGTTAATTTTCTTACAGACCCAACGGAAGGGAGGTCCTCTCTACGCCCCGCTGACGTGCTAGTTTTTGGTTGGGAGGGCGGGAAACATGCTTGTGTCGATCTCACAGGTGTATCTCCCCTAGCCGGTTTTCGTGAAACTGGGTTTGTGGCGGGGCAAGCGGTACTGAAAGCTTGTGAGGATAATCAGCATGCCTTCGTTCCCCTGATGTTTGACACGTTCGGCTCCTTGGCGCCGAAGGCGGTTCGGTTCTTGGCTAGAGTACAACGTGTAGTCCACAACAACTTTTCGACCCCCCAGGAGCGATGCTTTGTTTTCAGTAGATTGAGGTTTTCAATTCAGGCGCAATTTATTGCCCGTCTACATGCTATCTTTATGTAATTTGCCCTTTATTAATATTAATAGATTATCTAAAAAAAAGCAATATCTGGATCATGCACCATATATCAACATGAATGTATATATTATATTATCAAAGCATGTACACATAATAAAACACTTTTTAGTTGTTATGTTACTGATTGATTTGTTCATTTCTCACTCTGCATTGTTAAACGCCAAAAACAAACTTTGGATTTGATGTGAACTAAAACAACCCTAACGTACTACATTTCTCATACTGTTAATCTCTACATGCCTTATGTATCATGTATAATTTACTTATTATTATTGATGGTGGCGGTCAATTACAACACTTGTCCCGGTAATTTGGTGGGTCTAAGGTACTTTGTTACATTTTGACATAACACTTCAAGAACAGTCAGAGCCAGGGTATATACCCTGGAGCAAGGGGCGGGGAGGGGCGGCACCCCCCCCCCCCTCCCCGAATTTTCGCTCAGAAGTTTTTGGTATATAGTCTTCGTATGAAATTTTTTTGGTATATACGGTTTCGACCCCCGTTTTAAAAAAAAAAATGTTATATAAACTAAAACTTTAACCCAAAACAAAGTAATTGTAAAGACCAAATCCTAAAGTTCTAAGCCCAACAAATACATGAGCGGGATAGTAGATTCAATGAGCAAGCGATACAGTTGTTATCTCTTAGCTACTCGAACTCGGCTTGGTAAAAAGCTCGAAACAAGCCGAGCCTTATCGAGCCCGAGCTTGAGCTTAAAACAAAGCTCGTTTACTAATCGAGCCCGAGCTTAGCCTAGCATGGGAAGCTCGTCCGGCTCGTCGAGCCTTAGTGTAATATTATGTTTATTAATATTTAATAATATTTACCCCTTCATTTAAACTTGTTTACTAAACGAGCCCGAGCCGAACTTCATTTATCGAGCTCCGAACTTATTATTTATATTTTTTTATTTAAAATATTAACTAATAGATAGTAAACTAGCCGAGCTCGAGCTCTCATAAGTTTTCGAGCTCGAGCATGGGCTTAGCTTGGCTCGTTTGCACCCCTATCCATAATTGAAGAATTCAAAAATCTTAAAGGTCGGCGGGTTGAATTCTAATTCTTTATCCACGTACCAACCCTTTATCTTTTTTTAATGTCTTTTTCAATTGTTTGTTAAGCAACGTTTAAAACTTTGATATTTATTGTATTTAATGTTTGACTCGACCAGAATCGAATCATCGACCCGAACATATCACTCGAACCATAGCTACAGAAAAAAATTAGGTTCCGTCCCGTGACCACTGACTTCTGATCTCCCGATTCAAATTTTCAAGCTTCGCCACTGCCTGAGCTTGGAGTGTCCATTATTAAGCTTAACCTTGTAATGAGTATGTTTCCATGTTCATGTGTAAACAATAGAAGGAAGGTAGGAAATCAAAGAGAGTGAAATCACGTGTTTTTGTTTGTAATTCTTCATATTTATTTAAAACGTTTCTTAATTTGTTTCTATTTAGAATATAGAATTCTCGGTTTCTCATTGCCTCATGAAGAAAGTGTTAGATTTGACTTTTTCAAACGTCAAATATTTTTATGTGCAAAATGCTTGTAGGCCCCAGACAGGACACCAATGTTCATGTCAGTCAGTGTCCAAGTCCGACTTTATTATCAATCCCTTTGTTTAAAGGAAATTAGTAATATAAGTAGGTTTTGCTTTCCATTGAACTTTCGGTCAAATTTCGGTTGCCGCTATTGCAATTTGCTCTACAGTCTACACCTAGTTAACTTTTTAAGTTCCTAGCTTCAACCAACCAAATAGGATATAGATAGATAGTTAGTTATGTTTGCTTTTTTGTTTTTATCTATCTATTTTGAACTCTTGTCGACATAAAAAAAATGAATGTGTACGTAGAATATCTAACATAAAGTTATTTTATGCTTGAAAAATAGAAATTATCGAGGTTCATATCAGGTTTTTAACAACCAAGAAACATTTACTATTTACATCGTTTAAGATAGAAACAAAACAAATCGACTAATTTTTAATAGCCAAACCATAGCGCAACTTCTTTCTTCTCATCTCTGCTGCTTTTCATGCATGTTAACTGTTAGGACAAGTTTCAGGATATCCTTACAAAAACTAAATCAACTTAATTGACTTAAAATATTTAAAAGTTTATAGTATCTTTTAATGTTTATTTTATGTGTATATATAGATCGTTATTCCAATTACGACTTAAACCAACTCATCCAATTTATCATCTAGGTTATAAATTTCTAAGCTAAGTTCTTTTACGACATTTTTAACCGAAATAAAATCGTCAATTGTTAAAAGAATTACATTTTCTTTTGGTTAAGTCAAACAATGATCTTGAAAACGATTGAAGCATCGTACAACGGGATTAACAAGTAAATGATATTGTTCCTCCTTTGTTTCATTATGGCATGTATCAAAAGTACATATTAAGAAAGTGATATAGTTTTTGGTTGATAGTTCCATCACCCCCAGGCCCCAGTCCCCACCATGATTGTTAACCTTAATAGATGGTTATTTTGACTTCAATGTTCTGTTACATTTACTGTGACAAATGATACATACAAGAGTTTACAATCTTTTATCACTTACTATATTTATCTTATCTTTTATTTTTCGAATAACGACCACATTTGGTTGGGAAAAATTCACTCATGTCCTTGCATTAAAGGTCTTTGGAATTTATCTTATCTTTCGATATTATTGTTTACTGTTTACTTTAGATTAACAATTAACCATACCACTTTTTATTACTTTTAGGGTTTCTGTTGAAGATGCATTGGTGTATCACCATCTATTATGAACCACAATAACGACACAACTGAGTGCAGATATGACGGGATGCTAGAGTATGTTTCAATTTAAATTAACTAGATTATGGCCTGTGTAATAAAACGAATTACAAATAAGTGTCAGGTAAAAGAGCAATAACGCCACACCCCTTTTGAATAGCAACCCAGACTATTAGTTATAAAAATAACTTGATTATAGCACGTGTGGATACACAGTCCAACAAATAACAATACTTTACTCAATTGAAAATAAAATTAAACGAAAATAACATAAAATTTAATATAGATACGAGGATAACAAAAAAAGAAACATAATTAAGTGCCAACTTCGTAAAGTTGCAGTTTTTGTGATTGACTGTTAATTATAAACTAGCAGGGAACCCGTGTGTTGCAGCGGAATCGACAATACATGGCGGAAACATAATTCAAACCTTAAAAGGATTAAAAAAATCAATATGTAAGGTGTATGTTTGTGTGTGTGTAAGCACATGTGCTTCGTAGTGGGGTAATTTTTTAAAGTCTACAAGAAGACATGATGGCATGCTACGTTCTATATACCATATGCAATTTGACTTACATGCCGGTAAAAATAAATGGAAGAAGCGGTTTGACTCATTAATTAACAACTATTATTATACTAATAGTCCCACTCAATACGTTGAAAATGCCAAACGTGGAGAGATTGCCGAGGAGAAGAAAACTTTATAAAATCCACATTTAAGAGAAGGTTGGAACGGCTCATATGTAATCAACCTGCAAA
Organism: Ambrosia artemisiifolia; assembly: GCA_032199755.1. Taxonomy (NCBI): domain Eukaryota; kingdom Viridiplantae; phylum Streptophyta; class Magnoliopsida; order Asterales; family Asteraceae; genus Ambrosia; species Ambrosia artemisiifolia. The sequence goes on along the minus strand of CM063529.1, from coordinate 44,806,101 downwards.
AAAAAAAAAACATACCCATAACTTTTTCCACATGATAAAAGCAATACAATAAAAATGTTAATCAAGTGCACCATAAATTTCTATCAGTGACATCGAAAAATGAAATTGAAAGTTAGGTTAGTTGAAAATATTCCACATTAGACCTCTTAACCTGAGAACTTTCTAGACGTGCCCAGGTCGGTTTCTTTCTAGGAACTGAACCAGTTCCAAACCGGTTCTGTTTGGTGCCGGTTCGTGTTTGAACCGGTTTCGGTTCGGTTTCTTTTCTAATGTCATATTAAAATTCATGTAAAATGACATATGTGTACATCTCTCCTCCTTTATAATGTAGTATATATATTAGGGGAGAGATAACGTATAAAGCCCCCTTAACGTAAGAAGCGTAAGAAGCAATCTCAGCCATTAGATTAAGGATGCAGATTAAAAACCCTAACCATACCTGGGTTAAAACAGACGCACTCATCAAATTTTCAGACGCACTCATTAAAATTCAGACGCACTCATTAAAATTCAGACGCACTCATTAAAATTCAGACGCACTCATTAAATTTCAGACGCACACATTAAAAATTCAGACGCACTCATCAAAATTTCAGACGCACTCATCAAAAATTTCAGACGCACTCATTGAAAGTTTGGACGCACTCATCAAAACCCAACAAAAATTCAAACGCACCTTTACCAAAAAAACAAACGCACCTTACTTTGAGTTGTTAAGTTCTCTTTATCCAAAACTTGAAGGGTGCGTCTGAAACAACTCTTTAACTTGAAGGGTGCGTCTCAAAACAACTCTTTATCCAAAAAGCTTGTCCCCTAAAAACAAACGCACCTTTAGTATCATGTGATGATTTCGTACTGTATTTTTGTCTTCAAAACAGAGGTATCTTCATTACCACCCACAGTAAGAAAAATGCACTATCGCACTATCAATCACATGAAATGACACAGTGGAAATGTATAAAAAAAAAGAACGTGGTGTTTGGGTGGTAATGGTCGGTATCGGAGGAGGAGTCCCACCGGAGAAGATGACCGGAAAGGCGGTCGGTACCGGTGGTGTTCATCTCTCCCTCACGTTCTCTCTCCCTCTCTCTTCTTTAATGTCCAGATTTAATTGCAGGAAAGAAGGGATGTTTTGGGTTGAGTGCAAGGAAAGTTGGACTGACGGTTCTGCTGCTGCTGCTGGTGGTGGTGGTGGTGGTGGTGGTGGTGGTGATGATGGTGGTGATGGTGGTGTTGGTGGGTGTTGGTGGTGATGATGCTGGTTTGTTTCAAAATGAAAATGGCTTAGGTTTAAAACAGGGAAGATAGGTTTTATTATGTTTAACTCTGGTTAGGTTAGATTGACAGGTGTCAATCTCTGGTGGCTTCTTACGCTTCTTATTTTAAGGGGCTTTATACCGTATACTTTCTCTATATATTAATGGTAATTGAAGGTTATGATAAAAAAATGTGTACAAGTAGGTTTTGCATGAAGTGTAGAAATGGAAAAAATTACATGACATTTGGGTTTTAAGCATAAAACTTTTCTTATGTCATCTTAAAATTCATGTAAAAATGACATTTGTAAACATCTCTCCTCCTTTATAATGTAGTATAGATATAGATATAGACGTGGGTCAAGTTATTTTACATGGGGTAACAAAAATGAGAAGGGTGAGAAGGATACAAAAAACACATTAGATCTTGAAATATGACATGATGAGCCACAAAATATAACACAGTGCCGAAAAATATAACACAATGCTGAAGAAAAAAGACACAATGAATTGAAAAAAAAATGACACAATGATGAAAATAAGAAAAAGACACAATGCTACATAAAAGACACAATGATATAATGATATAACGTATATTCTAAAAACTACAACCTAAAACCCAAAAAAAACCGAATACCTAAAAACTAACATCGTAGGGTTCGATGAGACGGTTTCAATGCCGCTTGAATAAGTTCAATCTAAGTCCGTTTGATACCCTTCCTATAACTTTTTATTTTTCTTTCACTGTGTATTTGATTCTAACCGGTATAGATATAGATAATAAATTACGTTTTGATCCAAAATTTAACGGTTACCGCTAACTCGCTAAGGTTCGTCGGCAGTGAGTGGGCCTTTAACCCAATTTAACAGCTAAAACCCACGTGACAATCGGCCTATTCACGGTCCATCCTTCAAACATAATTATTTCAAAGATATCGCTTTGTTTTTACAAATCACTCAAATCAAATCAATTTACACTGTTTGAATATTGACTTGCTTATTACAATAAGTGTTTCAAAAAATAAATATTTCTCCATATAAATATTGTTTCTCCAACTATCGTAACCTTTTCAAGTACATTTATCTAATGTAAGTTGGTTTAGTGTGTATTTAACCTAAAATGACTAAATAAAATAACTAAAACAGAACAGTTCAAGTTCATTCGGAAATATAGTATGTCATATTTACCACACTAGTTGCTTGTTAAAGAACGATACATGAAATGAAAAATGTTTGAAGTGAACACGTCTAATCGAACTTATTCTAAAATGTACATTTAATCATTTGACCCTTTAATTCAATCATATTAATACTATTATAATATGATTAAATACAACATATAATTGACGTCAAACACGGGTGTTCAGAATTCGATTCGGATTTAAAAAATTCAAAATTCCACTTAGTTCGATTCGATTACCAAGAATTCGATTCGATTATTAAGAGTTCGAATTCGAATTCAGTAAATCGAATACAAATTGAACATAAATTTATGATTTTTTATTCGATTAGAATTGAAACCCGAATAAAAATTGTACATGTATATTTTTTAAATAAATATACACACATATGAATCGAATATAAATTTATGATTTTAATGTCGTCTAGAACCTTCGACACGGGAGTAGATTCATCACATCTATGTAATATATAGTATGTATTAATGTATAGTTTTACAATATCTAAGCAAATAAGATGAAACATTTTTAGCATGTCCATTTTAACCTCATTTGTTTTGACCTTACCCATTTTTTTCTCAAATCATAAAAATTCTGATTTGACATGTTGATTAATTTGAGATTAACTCAATTTAATTTGAGGTAACTCAATACAATTTATTCTTATCCAGTCGATCTATTATCCAAAAATAAGTCATAATCTCAACCTTCATATTCACATCTACCTTGTTTCATAATATAGAACTACTGTAGTTAATTAGTTCTAATTAAATATAGAAGTAAGCCATGCATAAATCCACGGATATTGTTTTTTGCTGTTTCCTATTTTTGGCTTTATTTTTGTATCATGCTTTGGCCAATATCGTACCTATCCGGTTTTCATTTACGTTATGGCATTAACTGAAAAAAGAAAGAATTAAAATAAGGCGTCATATGCAGGTCACGTGGCTCCAGGTCTCAAACATAATAATAACCATGATACACACACTACACGCTCACTGTGCGTATTAAAAGTTTTCAGTAATCATTATACCATCATTTTGACATATCCCAATTCCTCTCGTTTCCACAAACGTACCGGTATCAAATTTTAAAACTATCCGTTATCACCCACGAGCGACTAGCCGCGAGCCACAAAACATTTCACGTGGATCACTCGAACCATAACACCCTTCAGCGATAGACGGCGCGAGCGAGTAGCCGTTAGTGCACTCGCGTCTGTTAGCGAGCAAAATATAGCTGTCGGCAGCCACTAGCCGTTAGCCAACGACTAGTTGGCCTATTTAAATACAAAAGATGTCATTTTTTATCCACCAAACAATCAAATACAATATTCATTTTTCAAGCTACACTTCAAAAATCAAGCAAACAAAAAATGGACTCACAATGGCAAGTATGCTACCAACCCGCAATGGAATTTCTTGAGGAAGAAGAGTATGATGTTAGTCCAACGAACAAAATTGAAGTTAACCTAAGCCAAATGCCACCGCTTTCACTTTCACCGGATTTAGTCCCAGATACACAACCACCAACAACTCAAAGGCGAGGTGGTAGAGGTGGTGGCCGAGGTGGTGCTAGAGGTGGTGGCCGAGGACAACCGGCCTGCCGAAGTGGTGCAAGGGGTGGTGGTAGGGTCGGTGAATCGCCCGACCAAGATATTCGACCAAGGCGTCAAGGGACCCCTTGGACCAAAGAGAAGAAAATAGCCCTTTGTCGGGCTTGGGTTGAAGTATCGGAGGACCGAAAAGCGGGTATGTATTTTTTTTTAAATATATACTTTTTTTTAATATACATAATTTATTTTTTAACATTAATATTTTTTTTTCTTATGTAGCCAATTATCAAAAGGCTAAGATGTTTTGGCGACGAATTCGAGACCTCTTTCATGAGCAAGTAGGGAGCACTATGCGTTCGGCCGATATGATTTCCGGCTGGTGGGCGGAGATTAGGAAATATGTGGGTTTGTTTATGAACCTTCATAACAGTAACGCTGCTCGATTGCGAACGAGCGGGTCAAGCGATCTTGACGTGTATCAATTTACTTGTGACGAATAGAAAGAAGAGGTCTTGCGCAAGTACAGGACCAACAACACGTGGGATGAGGACTATTTGTGAAGAATCCTACGTAATTGCTCCAAATTGGTGGAGCTAATTTCTGTTGAAGACATGAGCGAAGGCGGCGGCTCATCATCAAAGCGAGCCAAGACGTCTTCATCGGGTGGGTACATCTCCTCTACGAGCTCGGATGCTCACGTGGGGATTGACCTAAACAACGATGAGGGTCTTCCCCCGTCTCCCCTTGGTCGACCCGCTAGAAGGGACAAGACAAAGGCTAAACAACCTGTTAACGAAGCCGATGCGGAGTTCTCGGGGGAAATTACCAAAATAAGTACGACAATGGAGATGACGGCGAAAGCTAAAGTCCATAAAGTTCGAATGAGGGATATGGACTTTTTAGCGAAAGACTTTAGCCACATACCAATGCCTCGTCAAAAGATACTTGAACTAGAACAAGCGCGTCTCGTGAAAGAATACGAGATGGAACAAGAACACATCAACGACGAGGAAGAGTAGTTTATTTTTTTTATTATTTTATGTCTTTTTAATTTTTTTATTAATGAAAAATTTATGTTTATTATTTAATTTGTGTTACAAATTTAAATATTATAAATTTAAAATAACAAAGTTTAAAAAAAATTAAAAAATAAATAAAAACTGGATAAAGCTGCTGCTCACCTCTAGCCACAACACCATCAGGCTAGTAAGCAGCAACTTTATCACCCTGCCAACTGGGTGCTTACGTGGCTCAATATGAGAGGATAGAGCCATTGCTCACCTCTAGCCACAACGGATAGTCTAACCGGGAGAAAATACTATAATTTTTTTTAACTTGATACTAGTTTGGTTTAGTATACTAAATCTCTAAATATGTTAGAAATGTATGAAAAAAGTCACTTAGATCACTATTAATGTACTAAAACCAATAAACTTAACACAAAATGATGAGTTCTCCTTTTCAAATTGATAAGAATTTGATTAGGTAACATTTTATATAGAGTTATTTTACGTTCTTTTATGTTTGAGAAGTTTCAAGCCCTGTTATTACTTCGGAAATTACACTGAATGTCCTTTATGTTAATATTTTCTAACGGGCTGTGACCCATAATCATAACATCGTTAACTTTTGTTGTTAATTCCCCCACACGTGAGGGTAATTGTTGTATGTCTTTCTCGTGCTACAAACAAACACACACAACCACCTTCTAATTTCATAAACTAGAGAGAGATATAGCTGGACAGAAAGTGAGAGAGGGAGGGAGTTCGAAGAAGGTGACGCCAGCCATGGCCTCCGACCGACATGTTCCGACTTTCGATTCGACAACGAAGACAAAAGCTGGTGACGATGGTGGTTTTAGGTGGAATACAGAAGGTGACAGTTGGAGAGATAAAGTGAGAGTGTGAGAGAGAGAGCAGAGAAGGTGAATTCGATCATGGCCTCTGGCAAGGCTACTCCGAAAATGAAGACAGAAAGTGATGATGATGGTGGTGTTGGGTGGAATACAGATTTTTTTTTTTTTTGGAATGGCCACGACAACTTCTATTAAAATAAAAACCAAAATCACACCATCAAAGCAAGCTACTTCCGTGGTTGACATTACATCAGTTTACAGCATATTACACAGCAAACTTCATTTTCAACTATTATATTAGAACATAAACTCTCTCCATTCGTTCCAACTTACGCCCACAATCTTTGACTTATGTTGCAGCCACTCGAGCAACTCCTTGTTGATCTCTTCCACCGTTTTATAAATAGAGGCCTTAAAAACTTTATCATTTTCTTAACTTCCATAAACGCCATAAAGATTGTAGAAAAATAGCATGAATGACCTTCACTCTACTCATCGATAAACCCAACCCATTCACGCTTTGCAAAGGCTCCCCAACCGTATCAAACCTCTAACATGTAGGTAACCTGAGACATGAAAACATCTGCTGCAATACGGAGACTGCCCACCACACGAACATGTTTACTTTTGTGTAGCAATCTTATTCCAACAGAACTTACTAACCATAGGATTTGTCCCAACCCGCTGTGAAAGATCTTGCCTTACTAGTTTTACTGAAAATCCCACATCCTTATCTGTATTCTATGTCCACCTATCTATCACATCTGAAAACATTTGTTGTTGAAGTAACCTATTCAAAGCATTCATTTCCGACTTCTCTTCTATGCTACTTGGTGTCCTAACCCACACCCAATCCCATAAAATACCACCCTGACTCTTCTTGTAACATTCTTTCACCAAATCTCTTTTATTCTTGGATAATTGGTATACTAAAGGAAAGCACTCCTTTAAGGGATTAACAATCGCCCATGTATCTGCCCAAAACAATGTTTTATCTCCAAGTCCCACCAAGCTTGTAAAACTCTTTTTTACTTCAATCCCATACTTACTAATATCTTTATCTATCCCCATAATCGTCTTCCAAACACCATCATTAGACTTCTTAATCGGTAATGATGAAACCAATTTTGAAATGTAATGAATGGACCTAATTACTTCAGCCCATAGTTGTATTGGATCCATTTTCCACCCCCAGCACCACTTCAATAACAATGCTAGGTTCAATTCTTTTATACCACCTACACCAAGACCCCTAATATTTTTTGAAGTTACTATCTTCTCCGATTTAACCCATTTTGCTTTGTTGTTTGCTCCATACCCTCCCCACATAAATTTTCTTCTAATGCCTTCCAACGTCCTTATAACCGCAACCGGTGCTTTGTATAGAGAATAAAATAGTTGGGTAAGCTTCCAAGGACCGATTTTATAAGTTTTACTCTACCCGCAAAAGACAATAATTTAGCCTTCTATTAAACATATCGATTACCTCCTTCCAACTCGACACTCGATTCATATTGGCATTTGACAATAGCCTAAGTGTGTAAAGGAGAATTTACCATACATGCAATTGAACATTGCTGCCATTTGACACAGCTCGTGCTCCTCTCTCCCAACCCCATACAAGTAGCTTTTCTTTTGATTTACTTTTAGGCCCGAAACCATATAAAAGCACCTTAAAATTCTCCTTAGGTTCTTCAGATTTTCCTTCTCCTATGTGCCAACAAAAATAACGTCGTCTGCAAAGAACATATGTGAAAAATAATAACCGTTATTAGGTAGTTTGATACCTGAAAACAATCCCGCATTTGTTTCCTTCGTCATCATAACATGTAACGCTTCCATCACCACATGAAATAAAAACGGGGATAACGGGTCTCCCTGTCGCAGGCCCCGCTTATATCTAAATTCCCCTGTTGGGGATCCATTGCCTATAATAGACGATCTCCCAGAAAAGAGAATCCCCATCACCCACTTACGCCATTTAGCTGGAAAACCCATGAACGACAATATTGCTATAAAAAAACTTCCAACTTAGGGTGTCATACGCCTTTTCTGTATCCGCTTTAAAGAAAAAATTTCTTTCTTTGTTTTCTTTGCCCAACTCACAATTTCATTAAGAATCAGCGGACAATCCACAATATTTCTATCTAATACAAAAGCCAATTAAACATTCGACACCACACTTTTAATATCACTTTTCATCCGGTTCGCCAGAATTTTAGAAATAATTTTATTAATAACACCAATCAAAAAAATTGGCCTAAAATCCGAAAGTGTTATCGAGTCCTCCACTTTAGGTAAGAATGAGATAAATGAAGAACTGACGGATTGTTGTATAGACCCGTGAACGAAGAACTGTTGCATCATATCCATCATAATTGTTTCAAAATCACTCCAATATCTCTTTATAAGTGCCAAAGTAATCCCATCCAGACCGGAGGCTTTATCGTTGCCGCAATCTCACACCGCCTTATTAAATTCCAAAGGTTCAAATTCCCTGACGACGGTCAGCGGCGGATCGTGAAGAAAATTTCAGGGGCATCCTAATTTTTTTTGACCAAGAGATATCCTAATATTATCTCAGGGATATACAATACATGAAGAAAATAATTTTACACTAATTTTATACTCTGGTGACAAAGTTCAGGGGTAGCCCATGCAACCCCTAGTTACATGCTATATCCGCCCCTAATGATGGTGTCTAGGGTTTCGCCACATCATACGACGTTGATTGTTGTTAACACATATGCCATTATGATGGTGTTGTACTAGAGTGATGATGGCATAAAGGGTTATGGACATTGATTACAACGATGACGGTAGGTGGCGCACGATCGTGTTTGAGTTTCTAAAGTCGTTCCGGTGACAGGGTGGAGTTTTGGGTGAATGTTGTGGTGAGGATTGGTGGTTGCGGTGGAGGCACTTCCGGGGCACGGGTCACTGGTCTTTACATGGTGGTGGTTGTTGATAATGTTAAGGCTGTAGTTGTGGTTGTGGATGATGGTAAGGTTCTGGGGGTGGTTATTGTAGCATCCCACATCGGTTGAGAAGGAGAACAAACACTTCCTTATAAGGGGTGGGGGAACCTTCTCTACCAGACGCGTTTTGGTCAGTCCTTCGGGGGTGAGACCAATGCAAAACCGTGAGCTGCGGCGAAGTGGACAATATCGTGGTATGGGTTAGCTTGGGCTGTTACAGTTGGTATCAGAGCCGGGGCCCGGGTCGGTGTGCCAGTCGTGCCCGCGAGGACGCTGGACTCCGTAAGGGGGGTGGATTGTAGCATCCCACATCGGTTGAGAAGGAGAACAAACACTTCCTTATAAGGGGTGGGGGAACCTTCTCTACCAGACGCGTTTTGGCCAGTCCTTCGGGGGTGAGACCAATGCAAAACCGTGAGCTGTGGCGAAGCGGACAATATCGTGATACAGGTTAGCTTTTGTTGTTACAGTTATAAACTATGATGGTGATGGAAGGTGATTGTAGTGGTGACGATTGATAGTAGTGGTGGTGCTAGTGGTGAAGTCAGGTCAACGTGGTCAACATAAAAGGCTGATGTGGTTAAGACCATGTGTAGTGGGGGGCTTTATGGGGCTCCATGTATAAAGCCCCTCATCCTGATTGGTCCACGTGGCTGCTGAGTCAGCATGGAGAGAGAAACTGAAAAAGGGGTGTAGTGGTGGGGCTTTATATATAAAGCCCCTTTTAATATTTTATTATATCTTTTAAAATAAAAAAATAATAAAAAAAATAATAAAAAGAGAGTGGGGATGAGGTGGCATGCTCTGATTGGTGGGGGGGTTTTTCTTCCGGGCGTGATGATGATAACGCGAGAAGAGATTTTTGAACAATGGAGCCCCCCTGTAATGGTGTGGGGGGCGCCATTGTTGTCCAGCTCATGGGGGGCGCTATCAGTAAAGCCCCAGTACACACAGTCTAAGGGTTGAAGGAAATGAAATTAGATGGTAGTGCATAGTGGAGTAATAATTTAAGAAATAGTGCCTTCAACTTTGTTCAAACATAAAGGACATAATGCAATTTTGTTATTAACATATTGAAGAAAAAAAGTTATTTATGAAATTATATAAAGTTAATAAACTTTCTAAAAATGCCGAAGTATTGATCATCAAATCCAGATAACTTTTGTAAATCTAAAACAAAAATATGTTTTGCAACAATTTTCTTAAATCTGTTTCCAAAAGTTTGGAGGTGACATAAAAATACAATAAATGGGTCATATAACACATGCATAACCATAATTCGTTGTTTCTTAAATTATTACTCCACTATGCACTACCATCAAATTTCATTTCCTTCAACCCTACACACGCTCTACCTTTGATATTGTCTTCATATAATATATATATACACACACGCTGCATATGCATGGTTAACTTTAATATCGTGACTTCAGATATCAAATTGAATATTGTATGATAAGTTATTAAATTGCGGCTAGTTAGAGAATCATATACAAGTTAATATGATTATATGGGCATTCTTAGACGAAAAAAAGTTTATTTAAATGAAGATTGAGACATAATAATGAGGGAAAGTTTGATTTGGCTTTTCTTTCTCATGGACAAACACGCCTTTGAGTGAGGATTAAGGTTTGTCATAAACCCCACATGACATGCAACCTACTACAATTATTCCTCACAAAACCTAGCATTTAATTTTAACTAATATCTCTTTTTTTTCTAGTATAAAAATATGAAATCAGTCATGGGAACTTTTTTCATTAAGTGATTCAAGATCGATCATTATCTTTTATGGTAACTAATAGAAACAAAATGTGAATCTACACAAGACCTCATGGGAGGTGTCTTGTCTATGTTTTACAAGTTAGATCTAGTATAATGACAAACACAATAAATGAAAAATGACGGAACGGGATGCAGTGGCAGAACTTGAAAAAATTTCGGAGGGGCCAAAAGTCACAAGACCTTAAAACGGAGGGGACCGGACTCAATACGTATAAAATTTCAAAGAAAAACATATAAATTTACACTAATAAGAAAAAAGCTGCAAGGGCCTGGGCACCTCCCGGCCCCTTAAAAGATTCATCGCTGACGGGATGGGTGTTAGATCCTGTAAATCCACTAGTGGATAATTTTTCTTATCAATAAGAATACCTAATGTTTTGTTTCTTTATGTTTAACCAGTCAAATGGTCGTGGCCGAACTCGAAAATATATATCTTATGGATTTTTTTTGTTATTAGAAATATGTTTGAAATATAAAGTTTAAGAAAAGTTATTTACTTTGCCATTTGTCCATGACTTGGTATCATGCTCCAACAAAAACGGATGTATTGCACTACTAAAGTTTGAGTCCCTTGATTAGATCGAATACATAAGCATACCTCTCTATAGTATGATTTTTTAAATCTTTTAATAAGCTTTTTTCTAATCTCCCTATTTTGGAAAATTAATTAATGTGGTCAATTATAGGTGATAGGGTTAACTTGACTTTGAAAAGGTACTTTCGGATCCTATAATTCTATTCAATGAAAGGGATATTATGATGCAAAACCCTTTTCATATATATACCATTACTTGGCGACGATCACAACCACGCATTTATATCGCCAAAGTCTACCATACGTTCATTCCTAGCAATATTGACTTTTCCAATCAAAAATCTACTTGGTCCTGTTTAAATTTAGGATTTTATTTAGAATCAATATATTAAGTTATACAACTGCAAAATCAATCTGTCTAACATGATGAAATACAAATACAAATATAAACATAAGAATGGCAAAAATGACGAACATTAAATTACTATTAAGTTTATAACCAACGCAAACTTTCATTATTAATACATTGTAATGTTAGTTAAAACATTTAATAAAAGACTAAGCGAATATGAGGAGACAAAAAGGTGATTTCCGCCAGGGCGATTTCCGACCAAGGTACAACAGGGGAGTTCAAGATCCAAGACCGGTGACCACTTTCTTCATCACTAATCTTCCTGAGGGTGTGACAGATTCTCTATTATGGAAAGCTTTTCAACCTCACGGGATTGTCAAGGATGCGTACGTGGCCAGAAAGAGAGACTCGAGGGGGAATATCTTTGGATTCATTCAATATCTGGAGATGAAAAACATGAACGAAACATTAAGAGCAATGAACACGGTGAAGATACATGAAGCTAAGGTGGGTGCGACGGTGACTAGATTTTCGAAGGATAACAGGCGACTAGATGGAGCTCAACAGCCACCACCTCGGCAAACGTTCCAGCCGATGAGACCACCGGTGTATCAGCCTACTGGGACGGTCCCACAGAATGGGATTAACTGTATGGCGTACAGGAATATAACAACGGGTGAACCAGGTACATCAAAAGTCGTGTCCAAAAGGATTGATCTGGACGTGAACGCTGCTCTCTTCCCTGATCATTGCATTATGCGATCGGTCATAGGAGTGGTTAAAGATATGGCTGCTATGAATGATTTACGTAAGATGTTATATACTGGAGGTTACAGTGAAACTCCGGTGAGTCATGTTGGGGGTCTATAGGTTTTCTTGGCCTTTAGAGATAAACGTACTGCTTTGGAGTTCATTCACCGAAAGGAAGAACTTTGGGATAAACTGTTGCTTTCTGCTTCTCTATGGGAAGGACAAGAGTTATCGAATGAAAGAGTGGATGTCTTGAAAGTTAGAGGTTTGCCATTGGTCCTGAGGGAAGCAAATGTTTTCAACAAGGTTGCAGGATTGTTTGGCAGGCGTGTGAAGGATTGTGACTTCTCATGGTTAGGTACAAACAATGTTGAAGGGAGGGTGTATGTCGTAACCGATTCCATGCTACGTATCCAGTAGGAGATTTTAATCGGTTCGAAGGAGAAGGAATTCACAGCCTGGGTTGTTGAGGAGGAGACTAACCAAGACTCCACGCTTGCCGAGATGTTAATATCGTCCGGTGTGGAGTCACCGATTGAGTCTAATGGTTCCATTGCTGCACCGGGTGACAAATTTGAAGAGGGGGAATATAGACCATCGACGGAGGTGCCGGAAACCCAATCGCTGGTGCCTGAGAAGTTACCGGTAGAAGGTGAAAGGTTAACTGAGGTGCATGCGGGGGGGTAACGTAAAACATCGGGAACAACAGAAGTTGCATGGGAATGTGGGGGGACAATTAATAATGATAATAATTACACAGAGAATAATATTAATGATAATAATATCATTTACAATTCCCATAATGATAATAATAGGGGTGGGCCACATGGTGGGGTAAATGACAAGTCTGGGAGGTCATTGGATCTAAATAGGCCAGCCCCCTCTTTTAATATTGGGCCGAGTAATATTAATAATGAGATGGTGGGTCAGAAATCTAGGAAGAGGCCCAGAGTATATAGAAGCCCAAGCCCGGATGTGATAGGCACGGAGAATACTTCTCAGGTTGACGGTGGTGTTTTATGTTTGGTATCAATACGGAATTTTCTGAGCAACCAGATATGGGAGTTGATAATAACCATGTTAATAGGGTTGGGCAAGAAACGGATCCAGACAACCGTACTGATCTGAATGAGGAAGTGGACGCGACAGTTTTTGCTGGCTCGATTGTAGGGATTAAAGTTGACGGCTTTGGGGATGAGGTGCAAGAGATGGTTTTGGGTGAAGGCGAGGTCGTAGTTCCTCAATGAATTTCTTAACAGTAAACTTAAGGGGGGTGAAGGACGGTAGGAAGACGTCCTGGGTACGTGGTTTAAAGACTAGCAACGGTGTGCAGTTCATTGGTATACAAGAATCTAAGTTAGGGCCTGAGGCGACGTTCCAATTATCGGCGTTTTGGGGCTGCTCAAAATTCTGTTCAGAAATGGTACTTTCAGAAGGAAGATCGGGTGGCATTGTTAGCATTTGGAACCCGTCCGTGTATCGAAGATTGGGGGTCGTTAAGAACAGGTATTATTTATTTTTGTCTGGGGTTATTCTTAATTCAGGTGAACCGCTGAATATTGTAAACGTATATGCGCCAAACGATCCCGGTACGCGTAGACGTGTGTGGTCGGAACTGAAGGCAATTAAAGAATCCAATCCGGGGTTATGGGTGTTTTTAGGCGATTTCAATGACGTTAGGTGTATGGAAGAACGGTTGAATACAGAATTTATCCATGTAAACGCTGCCTATTTTAATGACTTCATCTCCGAGACGGGGTTGCAGGAGTACAATCAAGGTGGCCGTAAGTTTACTTATGTCTCTGACAATGGTTCGAAGATGAGTAAGTTAGACCGATTTCTGGTTTGTGAAGGTTTCTTCAACAAATGGCCTACCGCGGCTGTCAGTGTCTTGTCTAGATTTGTATCCGACCATTGCCCTATTCTTTTATCCGTGGTTGCTGCAGATTATGGTCATACCCCCTTCAGGTTTTTTAATACGTGGCTGGAACTACCGGGATTTATTGATATGGTGGCTGTGGCTAGTGCGAATATCGCTTTTGTCGGTCCAGCGGATCTTGCTCTTGCTACTAAATTAAAGTACTTAAAAAACAGAATTAAAGATTGGGTGGAATTGGAGAGGAGGCAGACACGCGGCACGTATAATTCTAAGAAGATGGAGCTGGAACGGCTCGATGTTTTGGCCGAAAATCGACAGTTGTCTTCGGCTGAGCAGATTGTTTGTGATGAATGCAGGGTCTTTGTTTTGGATTTCGATAGGAAAGTTCATATGGATGAGCGACAAAAGGCTCGATCTAGGTGGGCAATAGATGGCGATGAAAATTCTGGTTTCTTTCACCAGCTTATGAACGCAAATACGTCCAATAATCGAATAAATGGCGTCCGTATTAGTGGGGTGTGGGAGACCGGTCCAACAACTGTCAAAGACGAGGCGTTTAGGTTCTTCGAGGCGAAGTTTCAGGAACCTTTGGGGTCCAGGCCAGGTATTGCGTGTACACATGTTAATAGGATGTCGAACCAAGAAGTTGACCTACTTGTTTTACCGTTTACATTGACTGAAATTAAAGATGCGGTTTGGGCGTGCGACGGGGATAAGGCGCCTGGGCCTGACGGGTTTAATTTCAAGTTTCTTAGGCGTTGTTGGTCAAGTCTTGAAGCTGACTTTGTGAAGATGTTTCATGAATTTTATCATTGTTCGAATCTGTCCAGTGGGTGTTTTTCCTCTTTCATAACATTGATCCCAAAATCCGATGACCCCATGGATTTCTAGGACTTCAGGCCTATTAGCTTGGTGGGCTGTATCAATAAAGTAATATCCAAGGTGCTAGTTGCAACACTTAAAATGGTAATTGGGAAATTGGTGTCACCGGAACAATCCGCTTTTCTTTCGGGTAGAAGTATCACAGATGGACCATTAATGCTAAATGAGATAATCGGGTGGTTAAAG
The DNA here is from genome assembly GCA_032199755.1 of Ambrosia artemisiifolia. Lineage (NCBI taxonomy): Eukaryota > Viridiplantae > Streptophyta > Magnoliopsida > Asterales > Asteraceae > Ambrosia > Ambrosia artemisiifolia. The sequence continues at coordinate 44,790,910 of CM063529.1, read as the reverse complement.
AAGACGAAACGACAAGGTATGATCTTTAAAGTTGATCTTGAGAAAGCATACGATTTTTTGAATTGGTGTTTCCTAGAGTCGGTCTTGGAGCAAATGAACTTCCCAACGATTTGGCGTAAGTGGGCTATGTCCATTGTAACGATGGCTAGATGCTCGGTTTTAGTTAATGGTTCACCGACCCAAGAGTTTGATTGTAAGCGTGGACTTAGACAAGGTGATCTGCTCTCACTTTTCTTGTTCGTCTTAGCTATGGAAACGCTTACTGGGGTCCTTAAGCGAGCGGGTGAAGCGGGTTTATTTCGTGGATTGAGGTGTGGCAATGGCGACCTTGTCTTGTCACATTTAGTCTATGCGGATGATGTGGTGTTCTTAGGTGAATGGAGTAGGCCCAATGCGGCTGACTTGAAGCGGATACTTAGGTGTTTTTACCTTGTATCCGGGTTGAGAGTTAACCTCGGCAAGTGCAGCGTTTTTGGTGTAGGAGTTGATGGTGGGGAAATCCAACATATGGCCGATTTACTTAATTGTAGGAGGGGTTGTTTTCCGTTTACATACTTGGGTTTATTGGTGGGGGCGAACATGAATTTGGTTAAAAATTGGGAGCCAATTATGAAGACGTTCCGAAAAAGATTATCTAATTGGAAGGTGAGGACATTGTCATTTGGTGGCCGAGTTGTGCTTATCAAATCGGTATTAAACTCTTTACCCACCTATTTCTTCTCACTATATAAAGCCCCGGTTAGTGTTTTGGATAAGCTCGATCATATACGTAGAGTATGCTTTTGGGGTGGGTCGGAGGAGAAAGCTAAAATGAACTGGGTTGCGTGGGTTGGGGTAATTGCGCCTTGTGATGGTGGTGGACTTGGGTTCTGGTCACTTAGGGATAATAACTTGGCACTACTCGCAAAGTGGTGGTGGAGATTCCGGACAGAACCGAAGGGACTATGGCGAAAAGTGATTTGGTCCATTCATCACTATTCTAGGGCGTGGAATCCGATCCCTTGTAAATTGTCAGTTCCGGGTACGTGGAAAGCAATCGGAGGGGCTGTTGAAGGATTAAATGCAGTGGGTGTCGATGTTGGAATGCTCACGAAAGGTATTGTAGGCAACGGCAATACACTCCGGTTTTGGTTGGACAATTGGTCTGGAATTGGACCATTGGCAGCAGCGTTTCCGAGCCTTTTTATGGCTGCTGGGAACAAATTCGCTGTCATCGCTGCAAGGGTTTCCAATAATGGTTTGGGTTGGGTTTGGGAGTGGAGAAATGGGGAGCTGAATGCATTAGAATTAGCCGAGTTGGGTCGTTTTGGGGCTGCTCTGCAGCCGCCTATTCTTGGGAACTCTGCAGACTCGTGGTTGTGGGCTGGACATGGGCTGGGGACTTTTTCAGTTAAGTGTATCAAAGATTTACTGCAGCAACAGAATTCAGGCGCCGCTACATGGATCTTTAAGCGAAACAATTGGGTTTCACGGAAAGTCGAAATCATGGCGTGGCGTGCGGGTCTTAATAGGCTACCTACAAAAGACGCGTTGGGCAGGCGAATCATCTATGTGGGCTCGGGACTTTGTCCTATTTGTGGTGACGCAACTGAAACAGGGGATCATTTGTTTACCTCCTGTGCGTTTGCGAATTCGATTTGGCAAATAATATCTCAGTGGTGCAAAGTGGGTGGTCTATATGTGTTCGATGTCCAAGATGTTCTGTCACTACACAATTATACGGCCGGCTCAACGAAGATGAAAAAGGTCTTTTATGTGGTGTGTTTGACGACTATGTGGTGCCTTTGGAGATGCAGGAACGAATCAGTTTTCAAACAGTTGCAACCTTCTTTACACAAGATCATCGGGGATATAAAAACACTTAGCTTTATTTGGGTCAAGGCGAGAGCGAAACTCAATGGTTTGGATTGGGAGAAATGACGCGGATTCAATTTATCGCATATAGTTTAGATTGTCTTGTTTGTATTGTTGTATATGGGTGGCCGTTGATGTTTGTTATGTTGTATGCCGGGCGATTTTGCTAGTTTCCCGCTAGCTTGGTGTTTAATAAAATTTGTTGGCCGTTAAAAAAAATACATTGTAATGTAAAATTTGTTTCTTAAAAATGGTTTTCTAGAAATCAACAATAATTACGATAATTAATATATCATTTAGTTTTATGAATATAATATATTCTTAATTCTTAATTAAAATTGTGATTGAATTGGATTTTCACCAATTTGACAATTTGATACGTGTTACTAATTAACGTTTAAAAAAAAGGTTAACTTGATGTGAAATGACACATACTTATATCAATAATAAAAGAAATCTTAAAACCTCCGCTTCATAGTCATCCTTTCTTTTGCCCGCTTTACTTCACATGATATAACTATCAGAAACTTGATTAGTAATCGGTTCTAAGCACATGCAAGGGCTGATCTTGAACGTAAAACATGGTAGAGTCGGGCTTAATACATATAAAATTTTTCAAAAGTTTTCGGTAAAAGTTAGTAATTTACACTACGAAGCGAAAAAGTTGAGTGAGCTAAGGCCCGTATGAAGATCCACCATTGTCTAAGCATGATATCAATTGTAATAGTTTTGGAAGTCTGTTAAATGATCTAGAATGATATATATGTTAAGTGTTTTCAAGTGATATATATATATATATATATATATATATATATATATTTTGATTATTATTGCAAGTTATGCCTCAAAATCGATATCCTTCAGCGGTGTGTGCGTGTTAGCTTTATAATTCTTTCAATTTTTTTTTGAACGGCTCGATATGTTTCAACTAACTAGTGTTTTCGAAGTATGGCCATGATCTACGCAAGGGGAGATCGAACGTAGGGGAAAGAACTATACGAACATAGGCGAACGTAGACGAAAGAACTATATGAACGCACACAAAAGTATGCGAAAGTACTATACGAATGCAGACGAACGTTGGCATAAGTACTATACGAACGTAGACGAAAGAAGTATACGAACGTGAACGTAGACGGCAGAATTATACGAACGTACACGAAGCTAGATGAAAGTATTATACGAACGTAAACGAATGTTGGTGGCGAAATTGGGAAAAAAAACTTAACCAAAAAGTCGGTGTCCAAATTGGGAAAGAAAAATAAAACAACTTACGTTGACGAACAGAGACGAACGTACTGTACGAACGTAGACTAACGCCGCATAAAAAATTGCTATACGAACGTCAACTTGGGTTAAAGATCGGGTGTTACAGACGAACGGAGACGAACGTATTATACGAACGTAGGCGGACACTACGTAAAAAAGAAAGAAATAAAATGTGGCAAAAGTAGGGAAAAAAACTTTAAAAAAAAGGGTGTTACAGACGAACGGAGACGAAAGTACTATACGAACGTAGACGGACACTACGTAAAAAAGAAAGAAATAAAAAAATCGTGAGAGAAAAAGCTACCCAAAAAGTTGGTGGCCAAAATGAGGAAAAAAAATGAACACCTAAAGAAAGGAAAAGAAAATGTGGCCAAAATAGGAAAAGAAAAACTTAATAAAAAAGTTGGTGGTCAAAACGCAAAAAAAAAACTTAATAAAGAAATCAAAAAAAAAAAGAGGCGGAAAAAAAAAAGTTAGAAACTCACTATTTGCAAGACCTCTACGTTTAATATATATATAATGTGCCTTAAATGCATAAGAGATTGGCGGAGAGAACTATAAACAAAAGCTCGCATAAACGAGAGACAGACAGTCCAACACTTGTAGCCCAGTTGGTTGAGGGCCTAAAGTTTCCTATTGGAGGCTTGGGTTCAATTCCCACTAGCTACATTTAGAGGACATTGGTGGAAGTGAAATGAGGGATGACCCGGCCATTGGCTTGGGTTCGAGTCCTGATCCCGACCGGTTTTACCGATTATTTCACTGTCGTGCATTCGGGCGGGTGAGTGATCGGGTTTTCCTGGGAATTAGTGGCAATTAGTGGCCCGGGTACTCTCGAGTACCTGATTCGCCAAAAGAGTGCCCGAAAGTGTTCGGAAATTGATTTGTTGGCCGTTAAAAAAAACGAGAGAGAGACAAAGTAAAAGAGATAATTAGATGAGTGTGTGATTTTCACGATTTCATATTTCCTTTTAAGTATAAATACAAGACGACTTTCATATAAACATACTAGCTTTTATCCTGGGAGTGTCCCGGGGTTGAAATATCTAATATTAACATAATAAAATATTTAACATGACAACTTAATTAATGATTTGCCAATACATGATTAATGAATAATAATAATAATAATATTATTATTATTACTTATTTTAAACAAATTTATGCCATAAGTTATCATATTCAAATATAAAAAAAAGGAATCTCTGCCTATGAAGTATTAGTAGAGTAAAATATATTTGAAAACAAAACCCCATAAAAATAGTTGTTTTTTTTCTCCGTTTTTTATATAGCACTATGGTACTCGTTGGAAAGATAATAAAACGCTCGTTAATTTGGTGTAATTTTTTTCTTTAAAAAATCTAGTATATAAAAGATATTAACGTTTATAAGTTATGGGAGGAAACATTAGAGAGAAAATTTAATTTTGTTTTTAAATTCTTATCTTTTCCTAAAATAATTATAATATATATAGATTTATTAAAAAAACTCAAAAATTAAAAAATCTTACATGATGCCACGTGGCACATTCAAGGAGGGGTTGAGGCCTCCATTAAATGCCACATCATCAAAGTTCAATTCTTTTATTATAAGTTATAGATTACTAGTAGGAAACCCGCGCGATGCAGCGGGGCACCAATTTACAAGGTGGTAATCGTTTTTATTAGTTTATCTATCCTATCTATGCCTTGTAGATTCGTATATTACACAAAGTTTACATAAACTAAGTATTTGTATTAAATGATTATCCTCATCTTCAATATACCATGATTAGTTTTGTTGATTCATTATACTCATCTTCGAAATACCAAGTTAGTTTGTAACATCATAAATAGATACACCAACACATATATAACCGAAGTGTATTGGTATATGAAAAACAATGTTGATGGCAATTATGTTCCATATTTTTAAGAATATCTACATGTTAGTATTCATAATGCATATAAAAAAACTTGTATCGTTACCTTCAAAACATGTGACGATTAAGAATTAAGCTAAAAAAGAAAATCTTAATTCTAAAGTGAATTCTATTGAGGTAAACATAATCTTATATGGTGGATTCATTGGTTTAAGTGGCTTTCATAATTGCTTTCCCCTCCCAGGGTCACTTTGAAATGCATATAAAATAAACTTCACAAACTACCATATTAATAAACAGTTAGATTAGCTTTGTACAAGTATAGAAAATGGGAAATAGATTAGTTATACAAAGTATAAAAAATGGATTAGAAAAAGTTCTTTCATACTACCTTTTTTCCAGCTTTGGCATCATAAAAAGCTTTTTCTTGCTAACAATATATAAAATGGTTACACTCATCAGCACCTATTTTATGCTTTGAAAAGCATTTTCACACACAGAAACTCCATCAACACAAAACTTTGAGGACATTGCAAACTCTTATGCACATCAGCACATGCATATCTAACATTAAAGAAAAAACTTTGGTTCGTATGAATAGCGCACTTACATCTTAACGTCACACAAGTACTTACAGCCGACACATCCTTGATGTTAGAATATTTTTTTTTCTGAATGTTATCCTAAACTCCTCACTGTAAAAGAACATGAACCGAATCAGCAACATTATTTATCAAACAAACAATCAAAGAAAAATTCGTTATGTAAGTGGTTAGAAGAGTAATTCATGTTAAGATTTATGATTAACATCCACAATTAGATCTATAAACTTAGCTTGGCCACTAAAGAGTAAAGACTATTTAATTCGCTAGTAATTAAAAAGAAAGACAAAAAACTAATAAACCAGATATAAAACAAACCTCGCATTGTCAACCTCTCCTTGATTCCAGGCAGATCTGACAAACAACTCCGAAGAAACTGATACATTAATATCGGTGAGTCCAGCTCCGTCATCTTCGTCCAGAACAAGTTGTTCGAAATCCTATCTCTGGGGACAGAGCTCGTAATCGAAGTGAGAACCGAAGCTGGGTCATATGGAAACCCTGTAACATTTTTTTAGGAGGTAAAAATGACAATAAGTTGATAAAAAGAACATAACTTGACGAAATATACGATATGCTCCAATTTTATTTTGATTGCTCTTCCCTTTTCTCATATGTGCTCTCTTTGGTTTTTTTCTCGTCCTCCCTCTCTCTCTCCCCCTCTAAATGAAAGATTAACTGTGCAAATTAAGAGAGAAAAGTAGATACATGTGTATATCAATAGCTTGTTTCACTAAATCAATAACTATAAAATAATTTATAAGTAGAGTAATTGCTAATAAGCAAATATAACCATTAGCAAACCATAGATGCAAAAACCGTTAAAGCACATTTTACATAACAGAGTTCATGATGAAAAAACATCTATATTATAGAAGCTAAAAAAATCGATTTGAGTTAGAACTATATATATAAATAAATAGAAACAAAACACAAGGTGCTTGAATATAAAAAAAAGAGCCAAATCTTATCAAAATTAAACTCATCACAAAGATGAACACACCAGTAAACCATGATGTGTATTTAGGCCCACAAATTAAAAAAAAAAAACCATTCAAGAAGCATTTATGGAAAAACTATGAAAACAAATTAAAGGCTATTTTAGATATATGATACAATCATATTCATCAAGATCGGAGTGTAAAAAACAATATACTACAAGTTGACGAATCAAAAGTCAGAAGAATTTAGAGTGGTTCAACAATAGTTAGAGTTTGTTTCATGTACCTTGGAATGATCAATTTAGAGTTTAATCGTGAGTAGGAAAGGCGGTTACTGATCTTGGAGACACGATTGGCACTTAAACCGTCACCGCTGCTAGGGTTTAATCCCTACCGACGATGCTCGAATCCACCTTACACAACTACAAATTTGTCAAATTCATATCATCAGCAACATAAATAAGCACACGATACATACCACGATGCATTATAGAACAAACTTACCGCTGTCACCGATCAAAAGGAGCTTAACCAGGTAACCGTAATCTACTCCTTCTCTTTCTGGAGGAGCGGCCATTGAATATTTAAAATGCACTCAAATAAAAAGCCCTAAAAACAGGGTTCTTATATATATACACACTTTATATTTTCTAAAATGAAAATGTTTGTGAACCAAAATTCATTTTCAGATTTAAACTAAATTTAGGGTTTTCAAAATGATGTTCATAAACTAAACCAAAAATCAAGAATGTATGTTTGGAGTTTCATATCAGATTGAAGAGATACAACTTAAAAACGTTTGTAAACCAAAATGGATCTTTCTCCTTCTAAACCAACATCAAAGACGGTTGTATGAAAAGAATATTTGAGATTTTAAGGGTGGAGGTTGTGCGACCGGGGGGTTGTGCTTGAGGAAATCGTTAGCAAATTTAGGGTAAGTGGGAGACGTATCAAGCAAAACGAAAAGTGGATTCAGGCTGTATCTCTTTGATTATTTCTGTCTTTGCAGACAATGGAGAATTCAAAATTTGAACGTGCTTGCGAGGATTTAGGAATGCAGAGAAAGTTAGTGTTTATAGAAACTAAGTAAAAGACATATTTGAGACCTTGATCCTCTCCACCTATTTCGGTTTTATTTAACCTCCTCTTAGCTTTGCTTCTACAAGCAATTTTTTAGCATAAGTTGTTAGAAACTAACTAAAAGACATATTTACCCTTAAAAATTCTTTATCATGTGTATTAAGTGTTGTATCTTAAGCAATTATACTTGTATTACTTAAGTTTTAAGAAGTCCCTGGCTCATGCATTATAATATAGTATAGATAGATTATAGATTATAGATATCCTAATGGCTAAAAAAATACACAACTCTAACATACTAATATGGGTATCCAACATAATACAATATATAACTTTAGTATTAACACCTATCATAAAGGCTTAAAAAATGCATCTCTAATATCAATATTTAATACCTAACCTAAAATAATGTTTAACTCTAATATTAACACCTATTATAGAGGCTAAAAAAATGTATAACTCTAATATCAATATCAATATTCAATACCTAACATAAAAAATATATATATAAATCAATGCTAACACCTAATACTTCAAACAAAAAATAGTTGTTTTTTTTTCGTTTTAAATATAGCACTATGGTACTCGTTGAAAAGATAATAAAACGCTCGTTAATTTGGTGTAATTTTTTTCTTTAAAAAATCTCGTATATAAAAGATATTAACGTTTAAAAATTATGGGATGAAACATAAGGGAGAAAAATCTAATTTTGTTTTTAAATATTTGTTTTCCTAAAATAACTTAATCCCTTTTGTTTTTTTTTAACTGCCACATAGGATGACACATGGCACACTCAAGGGGGAGAATGCCTCTTTGAGTGTCATGTCATTAAAATGGCTTTGGTTTATTATATGTATAGATTTCTGCCATAAGTTATCATATTCAAATATAAAAAAAAGGAATCTCTGCCTATGAAGTTATGTTTATCGTTTGTGATTTATTAGTAGAGTAAAATATATTTGAAAACAAAACCCCACAAAAATAGTTGTTTTTTTTCTCCGTTTTTTATATAGCACTATGGTACTCGTTGGAAAGATAATAAAACGCTCGTTAATTTGGTGTAATTTTTTTCTTTAAAAAATCTCGTATATAAAAGATATTAACGTTTAAAAGTTACGGGAGGAAACATTAGAGAGAAAATTTAATTTTGTTTTTAAATTCTTATCTTTTCCTAAAATAATTATAATATATATAGATTTATTAAAAAAATTCAAAAATTAAAAAATCTTACATGATGCCACGTGGCACATTCAAGGAGGGGTTGAGGCCTCCATTGAATACCACATCATCAAAGTTCAATTCTTTTATTATAAGTTATAGATTATAGATTTTCAATTAGTCAAATGTGTTGAGACAAGCTCCATCAATTATGGTGTGTTGGTAAAGGTGTTGCTTTTTTAAAAGGATAGATGGGGAGTTCAAATCTCATAAAAGACAAGGGAGCTTGATGAAGCTAAGCAAGGGTCTTCTTTGGATGCTGCATTTAGGTGGGAATCTTGGGCGCCTCCTATATGTAACATCTTGGTGTGGAGGGCGCAGCTGGGCAGAATTGCAGTTAAGTCGGAGCTGATGGCGAGAGGGATCCCGATGCCTGATAGTAGCTGTGTCCGCTGTGGTATTGCTGCTGAGGACACGAATCATTTGCTGGTAAATTGCCTGACAACCAAAAGTATATGGTTGGAGATATGTGTCTGGATGAAGATTTCTTACCCGGCTTCATGTGACGACCTTGCGGACCTACTTTGCTGCTTTGCGGACGTTCCCGGAAATGGAAGCGTCTTGTGTTTACAATCGCTTATGCTACTGTTTGGCAGCTATGGCTCGCAAGAAACGCCATGGTGTTCGAGGGCAGATCCGTCCAGCACAGAAGGGTGGTCGAGCAAATTAAGGAGGATAGCTTTGTTTGGTTCTCTAACAGGGCTAAGGCCCCAAGTCCGTCTTGGGCTAGTTGGTTGGCGTTTGATGTTTCGGGTTGCTTTTAACCTGTCTTTTGTTTCGTTTTTCTCCTTTTCCTCGTTTTCTGTATTTTCAGCCCCTTGCTGGCTCTTTTTATATATATAAAAAGTGATTTGACGTTAAAAAAAACAAAAATGGGTATATTTAAAGAGGGGAAAAATTAGCCGTTCAAAAAAACTGTGTTGAGACAAGATCCGTTATTTAATAGAAAACAAAAAACATGCGTAAGACTATGTGTTGTGGCTCAAGGTGGCCCAAAATGTGAGCAGTGGCCCTATCCAGATTTTATTTATATTTTTAGGCTTTCTAAATTTGTATAAATGTAATATTCATACAAAAATAAAATTAATAGAAGATGTTTGATTAATATTAACAAGAATACAAACTATAAAAAAAATAAAACTAATTTAGTACAAGATCATCGGGACGTCTAGCCTATAAATGCTCGACCAATTCATGGCGAAGGTTTTCGTGTACCTTACGATTCTTGATATTGTTTATGTTATCTAGTTTTTGAAGATTAGTGATTGTCGATTGAGCATATGACACATCACCTTGGTAATTTTGACAAATAGCCATGCCTTGGTCCTCCAGTTTCATGTTATGTAGAATGATACAAGTGTAGACGACGTCCATTATTTTCTCTCGTGTCCAAAACCTTATTGGGTTGACAATCAACTGAAATCTTTTTTTAAGAGCGCCAAACGCTCTTTCAATATCTTTTCTTGCTGACTCTTGTTTCTTTGTAAAGTACTTGCGTTTGTCTTCAAGCTGAGACGAGTAAGCTTGAACAAGTGTCGCCCATTCGTTGTAAATACCATCGACCAAGTAGTGGCCGTACTTGAAATTTACGTTATTAGCATAAAACAATTGGACGGGCTCAACCTCGTCGACATGGTCATCGAATATAGGTAATTGGTCGATAACATTTAGGTCGTTATTTGACCCACCAACTCCAAATAACGCATGCCAAAACCAAAGATCATGCGAGGCCACCGCTTCAAGTATAATACTCGGCCCAGGGTGATCACCTCGATAAAACTGACCTCGCTAAGCCGTAGGACACATAGCTCAGCCAACATGCGTACAGTCGAGACTACCAAGCATTACGGGAAACCCATGTTTTTCAACATTAACCTCGTATATGCGTTGGACGTCAAACATTGTTTATTTACGCAAATATGTTCGTGCGTAAATAGATATGATCCATACGCAAAGAAATATAGTTTAAACGATGTTGAGAATAAAAGTTTAAACAATATGTGAAAGTTAAGTAATATATATATATATATATATACACACACCTTGACAAAAAATGAGGCGACTCGCGCGCAACTTTTTGGACATTGCTATATACTCATTTATTGCATCCGACGAAAGCTCATATGCCAGTTGCCGAAGAGCTGTTGTACATTTTTGTAAAGAGGTGAACCTTAGTCGTCCCCTTGCATCTTCTTTTTGTTGAAAAAAGGATATCGCTTTGACAAATCATTTGACATAAGCTTGAATAGTTGTCTACTCATTGGAAAACGTAGCCTAAAATGGTCTTCATTATAGAGAGGCTCAAGGCTAAAGTAGTGTCGTATCAAAGTTTCTTTTGCTCCCTCTCTATCACGATCAAGAGGTGGTTTTCTCGTTAGCACGGGTTGCTTTTGCCTTCAAGACCGGGCAATCAAGTACTCGACCATTATCCTACCCACTTCTATCATCAAATCGTCTTCCTCTGAAGAGTCGGACAAAGAAAATTCATTCCATTCCATTTTTTGTTGAGAGTGAGGAGTGAAAATTTGATAATTTGATTATGAAAAATTTTAAACTTTTCGAAAAATAAAAGGGTCGCCAGCCACCAACGGTCAAAAAATGAATTTCCAACGGCCATATTTCACCTGCTAACCCATGCGAGTGTGATAGGGTGGCCTCACTCGCAAGCACATTCACGCGTGACTATTATGGTATTCGCAAGCCACGTAGATCTTTTAGCTGCTCACAGCCCATAACAGATATTCTAACACAATAAGTCATTCATGTAATCTATATATATAATAAAAGAAAGCAATTTTAATGACATGGCACTTAAGGAGGCATTCTCCTCCTTGAGTGTGCCATGTGTCATGTCATGTGGCAAATTAAAAAAAAACAAATAATAATATAAAACCTAATCTACTAAAATTAAATTGAGTTATTTTAGGAAAAAAGAATTCAAAAACAAATTTAAATTTTTCTCTCTTATATTTACTCTCATAATTTTTAAACGTTAATATCTTTTATATACGAGATTTTTTAAAGAAAAAAATTACACCAAATTAACGAGCGTTTTATTATCTTTCCAACGATTACCATAGTGCTATATAAAAAACTGGAGAAAAAAACAACTATTTTTTGTAGGGTTTCGTTCATACAGGAAAAAAAACACAAAGTGTTCAGGTTATTCATTAATCATGTTTTTTCTTTTAAACCAGGTTCTTATCTACGATATTGAAATTCAGCCCAATCGTCATGCTATCATTGGAATTTTACTCTTCTAAAGATGCATAGATATACTTCATCAAGAGAAGCTAGGAGAAAGAATCGCGCAACACATGGTGTCACCTTATAGCAAGGTTATTTTTATTTTATTTTATTACAAGAGTAATAATTATAACTATTAGTATTAGTATTATTAGAATTGTTATATTTTTAAACCCCAGGATCTTTTATCCAATAGTGAAGAGCCTGAACCAAGATTTCCAGGTGAGCTGGGTAGGGTATTAGTATATCTAATACATAATTTAAATGTGAAAAGTTGTCCTCTAAAAAAGAAAATATTGAATGAATTGATCGTAAATTATCGGATTTCACTACCCCTTTCCTTTCTGGGGAAGATATTAATCGCAGAGACAATGGATATATATGGCGCAACCCAATTTTTTTTAGAAATACCTAAAAATCACACAAATACTAAGAAATTCCCCCTTGACAGTGATATATATTGTAAGTGTTATATCTATATATATATAAAAGAAAGCATATATGCCCATTGAGAGTGTCACGTGGCTTAATAATTGAGTGTTTTTGGTGTTTTTGAGTATTTTTCTAAATTTATCTCTCTATCTCTTAATTCTCAATTACTAAAATTAAATTGAGTTATTTTAGGAAAAAAGAATTTAAAAACAAATTTAAATTTTTCTCTCTTATCTTCCTCCCATAATTTTTAAACATAAATATCTTTTATATTCGAGATTTTTTAAATAAAAAAATTACACCAAATTAACGAGCGTTTTATTATCTTTCCAACGAGTACCATAGTGCTATATAAAAACGAAAAAAAAAAACGACTATTTTTTGTGGGGTTATATTCATACAGAAAAAAACACAAAGTGTTCAGGTTATTCATTAATCAAATTGTAACATATTTTAATTTACGTGAATATGATTATATGTTGAAGGTTATCCTTTTAATACTTTATTATGTTTAATATGGTTTATGCTTTTTATTTTTTTAACTTTTTAAATAAATGTTTTTTAACTAAGATTGATTATGTTTAAGTTATTTACTCTTTTCGTGATTTGAATTTTCTTTTTTTTATCATTTTTTATTAAATCATATTAAATTTTTCAACCCCGGGACCTTCCCGGGATAATCGGCTAGTGTTGTATATGTAAATCCTAGATGTGAAAATATAAGCCATTTTAATGACATGACATTCAAAGAGACATTCTCCTCCTTGAGTGTGCCATGTGTCATCCCATGTGGCATTGAGATATTTTAGGAAAAAAATATTTAAAAATAAAATTGGATTTTTTTCTCTTATGTTTCCTCACATAACTTTTAAACATTAATATCTTTTATATACAAGATTTTTCAAAGAAAAAAATTACACCAAATTAACGAGCGTTTTATTATCTTTCCAACGAGTACCATAGTGCTATATAAAAAACGAAAAAAAAACGACTATTTTTTGTGGGGTTTTGTTCAGAGTTATACATTGTTTTAGGTTAGATATTAATATTAGAGTTATACATTGTTTAAGGTTAGGCGTTAACATTGGAGATACATTTTTAATTGTTTTAGATTAGGTGCTACCCGAAGCTTTCTTGCATGTAACTGTAAAGCGAATCATTCTATTTCATATGTAAAATTAATATGTCATATTAGATTTCTCAACCCCGGGACGTTCCCGGGGTATAATCTAGTTAAGTGTATATACATATTTGTTCTCACCTTTTTATTTCATTCATTATCATAAGCATTAATATTTAATTTTATTTTCTAAAAGGCATATAAATTTTTCATTACTTTTAGCCTTCATATGGACATCCACGTTACAAGTGAGAAACCGGTCGAACCGGATATCATATCTTGTGAGGCCGACCAGCGCCGCGTGCTCATCTTTTGTATCTGCAGTGCACAGTAAACACACCATCTCGCCCACTCATCCTCACCTACCGGTCAACTAAAATCGCCTCCATAGCGTAAATCACGCCTCCTCGTGTGATCATATTTTAATAACCATTTACTATCTTCTAAAATCTTATTAATTACAATTAAATTAAATTCATTTCATTTTAGAAAGAAATAAAGACTCATAACGAAAGAACATAACGATCCGATTAAAAAATATCACACGTCTTATTATTATTATTCCTCTAAAGAAAAACTCACTCAAATCTTCTTTTTTTGGAAGATTACATCAAAAAGAGATCCTAAATAATTTATAGATAGTAATAATATTACTATTACACGACTAATGTCGTTTTACAAAACTGTTTTTGCCTTTCGGTGCAAAATTTGTTGGGGTGACCCCAACCCAACGACTGCTCAGAAACACCCGGTCATGAGAACATCGGCGGGAGGAAACTCTCCGGTAATATCTTGAAAGTAATCATCGACTTTTAGTACTATAGATGACGATGTAACATCAAGCATCATGTCGTTGCACATTCCAAAATCTTCATCCCATAATATATTGTTGGCCTCCTTACCCCATATTTCTGCATCATCGAAGGGTGCTACTGCTGCTGCAGCAAAGTTATCCTCTGTCACGTATTCTGATGATGGAGCTCCGCTTTCCATACCAAACGGGTCGGGTAACTCGAACTCGTTTAAGAACGGTGATTCGACTTCAATATGTGAGGCTTCAGGTGTTGGATAATCAAACATGTTATCCAAAAACGGTACGTCTAATTCCAATTGATCGTACAACAAATCACCTGAATCCACATCTTCAACGATACTTATATCATGACTTGTTTGACAATCCAACTTCTCCTTCTCCTGACCCGACCCGTTGTCTGATTGACATTCATCCGCTTCCTTAACAACCGGTTCTTTTGAGTTGGACTCGGTGGTCTCGAAGCGTAACACAGAAGTAGGAGACTGAAGGTTGTTTGACTCAGCACCGGACTCGTAACCAGAAGTTGATGGAACACTGAGTTCATGCTTTGGTGGTGGCGTTACAAAATTTGTTAAAGCGTCGGGACCACGTAGTTTAATAGCAGCATTGTCGTAGACCATGGCAGCTTCCTCTGCAGTGTCATATGTTCCCAACCACAACCGTACACGTCTTGCTGGGTCCCTAATCTCTGCCGCCCATTTACCCCACGGCCTTTGTCGTACTCCTCGAAACTTTCTAACACCCCCCACCACCGGAACACCACCGCCACTCTTCATTGCCTTCTGCTTAACTTGAAGCACTGCACCACCCTTTTTCCGACCACTTACAGCCGCCGTCACTGTCTTACACGAGGTTTGAATATTAACCTCGTTCACAAACTTCTTAACCCGCCGTCGTACAAACAGCTCGTCCTCATCATCACTGGAGGAATCGGTGGCATCAGGATCAGTCATTGATATCCTTACAACTTTTGGCAGCGACGTCGTTTGATGATTTTGTGGCTTCCTAGACTTTGCCGGTATTAATGAGTTAATAGCCACCATTGTTGTAACGTTTTTGTGTTGGGTGTATTTGATCGGACGTAACATTTCGTAGCTCTCCATATTATTAAATTAACTATTAACTAACAAATCGCATCCAAGGAAATGAGCCAAAGTTTGATCTTTAGTGACAAAGAAGCTTCACCTAGAATCAAAACTCAAATCAAAATTATTACAAAAAGGAGTGTGTTAAAGAAAAAAGCTAAAAAAGGGTTCTTTAATGGGAAAGAATGAGAAAAGGAAGTGTTCAGGCTGTAACACAATGGAGATTTAGAGAGAGAAAGAGAACGTATGAAAAGAAGACCAAAGGAATTTGGAAGTTGAAGTTACGAGAGAAGGGGTATTCTGAGTTTTTATAGGATCCGACTACCGACTACGGGACCCAATATGGGAAAACAATTTATTTTAATTAATGTATATCAATTGGTTTTTTTTTTTTTTTTTTTTTTTTGTAGAAAAAAAAAAGGTTAGTATTAAATAAAGGGGAACACAAAAATATCTCAAGCTGTTATGCACCAAAGTAAAAGTGACCGGGGGTTGGTCGGAAATTAAAGATTCCGGCGTATCAATGGATAGTGACACGTTAGAGACAATGGTCCAATAAGTGAAATAGAAGCAATGCTGAGTCAGCACATTGTTTACCTCGTACGTCGTGAAACAGGTCACGTGACACCCAAGATGCTCGGCTCTGTTAAAAATAAAAACTCGCCCCAATTTAATCACCTCAACTTCCCCTATACTTTGACCAATTTAAAATTTCTTTTTTAAAAAAAAAGGTTTTCTGTTTTCACTAATTAATCCTTCAATTTATGAGCTGTAACTTTTTGACCTCATCGTTGTTAACCAAATTTTATACCGCGTCCGTGCATTCCTTTTCTAGTGTAATAAAATGTTTACTTATGCGTTTGAATAAAAGAACAAAAAAGGAAGACCATAATATGTATATTGGTCTAAAGAAGAATGAAAACAAATTTCAAAAGTTACTAATATGCTAAAAGCTTTAACTAATACTTTTTATGACAAATTTGAACTTTAAGTTATAACATGTAGTTTCACTAATAATACAATCTAACAGGTTTAGTTCTTCCCAATAGTTGAAATTTGAAGGTGTTTTTATTAATGGCGGATCCGGAAAAAAAACCTAAGGGGTATTGCGGGCTAAAAAAAATTGTTTAGAGTAGCTGATACGTAAACGCTGAAGAAGAAAAAAAATTACACTATAAAGACATTGGTATCCACAATTCAAGGTTTGTTGGGTTTTAGGATGATTTTATTAGTCTTGGGAACTAGTCGGAAAACTGAATGAAACAATAAATTGGCATTGTTTTGAAACTGTTTCAAGCCTTTCGGCCTCTAGAAAAGAGAGTGACATGAATACAAGATTTTTGTTTCAATGTTTCTATTTTGCATTTGACTTTTGTTTCAAAGTTTCTATTTGGCAATTTAAGCATACAAGGTGATGTTTGGGTATTGGTATGATATTAATTTTATTTCAGTTTGGCGATGGTTTATACGTTGTTCTAGTTTGATGATGGTATATGTGAATGAGTGTTAAATTAAGAATGAATTTGATGAATTATTAACTACTAGATATTTGCCCGCGTGGACACGCAGTTCACCAACGTAGGATGATTTGGAGTAGTATAACGTATAAGAAAAATAAAGTAGACAAATTTTATTAAAATTTAAAAGCAACGAATACACAGTTATTCAAATATCGCTGAAAATTTCCTTATAAACTACATTCTTTGTTTTAGTCATCACTTTCCCATCAGCATCAAGTATAAGTAATTTCACACCAGCCCTGCTTTTAACTCTTGACAATGCGACATAATGGGAAGAGACCCGTGCGTCACACGGTTTTTACAAAAGTAAAATGAAAAACAAATATCAATATTTTAGTATGCAAGTTGTTTTACTTATTGAATGTTAGGTAATACGGTATTACAGTTGGTATTGAATTTGGCTTAGTGGAATAATATCATATAATGCTTTTAATGTAACGTAATGATCGATATATCGATCATCCAAAGTTTGATTTGACGAAATTTATAAACCAAGAAGGGAATCAAATAAGTAAAACCATATTTTTTAAATGGAAGCCAAACGAACATATAGAAAGCGAAAACATATACAATAATAACAAAAACAAATTTCTACATCAAGACTTTTGAAGAAAACATTAACAAACCTTAAACAAAAAAAGAGAAATTCAAAATCTCATAAAGTTATTTATAAACCTTCAAATATTTCTTTGTACACAACATTTGTTGTTTGGTTCGTAACACTGTCATCTCTGTTCAGTATTAGTATCTTCGGTCCATTTCAACTCTTGACTCTTGAATCTAGTCTTGACAACGCAACATACAACTGTCCATGTGTAAAAACTTGATCCTTCAGACATAATTCGACTCTTTGTTTTTGTCATTCAGATTGTGTCCTTGACTTCATGGTTGAACAAAATATAAAACGACAACTGGAAGAAGATATACGTAAAATGAAATTTTGGCTAACGACGGGAATGAACCCACGCTTGGTGGATTCACGATCTATTGCCTTAATCCATTTAGCTACATTAGCCCCTCAACTATTATCTAGTTTTATTACATCTTTCTATTAACATATAAAAAAACATATTACTTCTTTTAGAGATAAATAACAACAAACACACGGATAAAAGGATAAAAAAATATGAGTCATAAACATCATAATTTAAAATAAAAACCCAAACACAGAAGTAAGAAAATATTAGTAACAAACATAGTACAATTTAACAAAATTAGACTTTTTTTATTGAAGTTGATACACCAGTTCTACTTCTTCAGTTGCCTAATTATATTCATTAATATATAGAATCTTGAAAAATATGATAAGATTTAAAACCAATTGCAGCATGGTCATAAAAGATTCAACCTAAACAATAAAGTTTCAAACTTTTCAAACAATATTTAATAATAATCGATACCCATCACTACTTTCAATCATAATAACAGTAATAAAACTTCAAACAGACTAAAAGTATGAAAATAATTCATACCCAGAAGTCTAATTTTAACAAACAATTAAAAAAAATAAAAATAAAAAAGTGGTGGAGAATACCAAAAGTTGATACACCAGTTCAAACAGACCCAAACACCTGCAGTTCAGAAAATCTGCATCATTGTTGCACACTGCAGCAACCGTGTCTTGTTTATCACCACCAAGCGAAACAAATTAGGATACGCCTCTTTGAAAGGAACCGTCCCATGCCATGTATCAAGCCAAAACCTGACATTCTTCTCATTCCCAGCAACAACTTTGATCCGAGAATTAACTAAAGACGACTGCAGGTCTAATATTAATGTGGTTGTATCAAAGTTACAAAGTTACCAAATTAGCCCTCATTTTCTACTCCCTGCAAAATATTTCTAACACACTCACCACTAAAAGTAAACAATCGACACTCGAGACTACCTTTAACTTCCTTCCAATCAGCTTGCTGTGCACAAAACAATCATATCAGCGTTTTCACAGCAGCAGTTCAATGTTTTCACAGCAGCAGTTCAGCGTTTTCACAACAGCAGTTCAACGTTTTCACAGCAGTAGCTGTTTGCAACTGTTGCTGCAGCTGTTAGCACACACTTTATTTATATGTCCACACTAATACTCATGCCTATATATGTTGTCAAGGAGTCCAGCCTCCTTCACTTACATCCCACTATCTCATTTAATTTCATTGATATTGAAAAAAACACGGCCAAAACATGCCTATACGTGAACACAGATCATTACTCCGATAAAATTGTGTTGTCAATATATAGATTATATTTGCATATACGTGAACACGGGTCGTGACCTGGGTAAAACTGCCAACTGAAACACAGGTCGTCAAAACGCTAATGTCGCCAACTGTGTATAGTCAAACAAAAGACCTATATTCAGATGCATATACTAAATAAACACAGGTCCTGACCTCGCAAATGTTGCCTAATGCGTATAGTCAGCTGCACATAGGTTTGTATCTCCTTTTCCAAACGAAATAATCCTAAAGAAAAGCTTAATTTATAGTTGCACATCTTTGTATAAGTCATTTGTCCTCTTATCAACCTATTTCTATCCGGCCTTTTCATCTGTTGATCAGACTAAACAAAAAAACTTTAATTCTTCCTTCAAACGGCATTTGTCGACAACCTAAACTTTACAAAGTAAACGCCTAATGCACTTTCAAAACGCCTAAAGAAAATAATACCTGAAAACGCATATCGCCTTGCAATAACAAATTAACGCTATTACTAAACAATGTTAACCAAAATTTCAAAACGCCTAAAGAAAATAATACCTGAAACGCCTATCGCCTTGCAATAACAAATTAACGCTATTACTAAACAATGTTAACCAAAATTTCAAAACGCCTAAAGAAAATAATACCTGAAACGCCTATCGCCTTGCAATAACAAATTAACGCTATTACTAAACAATGTTAACCAAAATTTCAAAACGCCTAAAGAAAATAATACCTGAAACGCCTATCGCCTTGCAATAACAAATTAACGCTATTACTAAACAATGTTAACCAAAATTTCAAAACGCCTAAAGAAAATAATACCTGAAACGCCTATCGCCTTGCAATAACAAATTAACGCTATTACTAAACAATGTTAACCAAAAAAAAAATAATAACATAAACCTAATGATCAAAACAAACCGTACATAGAAACTATACGGCAAACAAACCGTACGCAGAAATTATACGGCCTCTAAACTATAACATAATAAGCAAAGAAACCAAAACCAGTTTTATACTACAACGAAGGGAAATGTTGAAGAAAATGCATAGCAGATAAATAATATAATTAGAAGGATACTAAAGCTAGATAATAGTGGGTGTTTTTGATCGAAGCCATACCTATCCATCAATGGATTTATGTGGTTTTATGATTTTTGGTGTGCCTGAAAGATGATTTAAAATTTAAAGAGCAGTGACGTTGATCATAGCTATCGAGTATTAACAAATTAAATGGCGATTGTACCCTCATAGCTCTTGTGTAAGCTACCATTTTTGTTGAACTGATCAACGTCCACCCTGAAAGAGGTTGTTACTGAGCTGCAATTCAGGGAAAAATTAGAACAATTAGTTAGGAAGAACACCATCAAGTGTTACACGGCACGCGCTGACGCGCGTTGCGACGTGGTAAACTGTGACATGGTAATGGAAGTTGGACCGATATCAACATTCATATTAAAATGATAATACGTATCGATACTCGTTTTAAATTCGAGATATTAAATATATTATTTACCTTTGCGTGTATAACAAAGTAACAAACACCTTAGGATCAGCAGCCATTACCACATGTAGATCAGGGTTCCTAACACCAAAGTACCAAACAAACGGTTACCATACATTCAACGTGAGCAAAAGTGCAAAACAAATACGATGACAATAACACAAACAACTTGCGTAGGATAATTATTTTCTCTATGATTATAGACAAATATAAATTCAAATGAAATAATCTACATCAGAATTAACACAATCTGTACTAAAAACATACTATTCAGATAGTGCTTAGCTCAAAATTTCAGCTTTGATTCGACAGTTATAAAAGGGAAAAATGCAACAAATATGCAAA
Organism: Ambrosia artemisiifolia; assembly: GCA_032199755.1. Classification (NCBI taxonomy): domain Eukaryota; kingdom Viridiplantae; phylum Streptophyta; class Magnoliopsida; order Asterales; family Asteraceae; genus Ambrosia; species Ambrosia artemisiifolia. The sequence continues at coordinate 44,769,821 of CM063529.1, read as the reverse complement.
ATGCTAACCTACTGCTCAACCTAATCAACAGATATATATAAAACCGAGTATGAATAATGAGCCAACATAGTAGCTGAACAACGAAGGGAAATGTTGAAGAAAATGCATAGCAGATAAATAAAATAATTAGAAGGATACTAAAGCTAGATAATAGTGGGTGTTTTTGATCGAAGCCATACCTAGCCATCACTTGATTTATGTGGTTTTATGATCTTTGGTGTGCCTGAAAGATGATTTAAAATTTAAAGAGCAGTGAGGTTGATCATAGCTATCGAGTATTAACAAATTTAATGGCGATTGTACCATCGTAGCTCTTGTCTAAGCTACCATTTTTGTTGAACTGATCAACGTCCACCCTGAAAGAGGTTGTTACTGAGCTGCAATTCAGGGAAAATTTAGAACAATTAGTTAGGAAGAACACCATCAAGTGTTACACGGCACGCGCTGACGCGCGTTGCGGCGTGGTAAACTGTGATATGGTAATGGAAGTTGGACCGATATCAACATTCATATTAAAATGATAATACGTATCGATACTCGTTTTAAATTTGAGATATTAAATATATTATTTACCTTTGCGTGTATAACAAAGTAACAAACACCTTAGGATCAGCAGCCATTACCACATGTAGATCAGGGTTCCTAACACCAAAGTACCAAACAAACGGTTACCATACATTCAACGTGAGCAAAAGTGCAAAACAAATACGATGACAATAACACAAACAACTGGCGTAGGATAATTATTTTCTTGATCCAATCACCATAATCAGAATACACACAATTTAAGATATTGAAAACTGATTGTTGTATATAAAACATAAAAAAACCTTAGTCAAGAGATATGCTGCACATGAAGCAAAGACAGAGAATACTGGGGCAGTAAATACACACACAGTTTCCACAGACAGGGGAATATTCAAGGATTGAAGCACCCTAAATTTATAAAATGTTACTGAATTGACAGTAATATTGATAATTAAAAACAAAAATTCAAATACGCACTTCCATATGGTACCAGCAGTCAAAGTCAACCCAGGGTAAACGGTTCCACCAATGACTCGTCCAAGAGGATACCTATGAAAAGTAAAAGATACTGTGTCACATTTGCTTTATTATGTAACAAACACAATCGTAAAATGAAACAAAAAAGTAAAACTATCCACATACCAAGTACGATCATCAAACCACTTCCAGAAGTCGTATATCCCATTCTTTGTGAGGAACTACACTCATAAGAGAAACATATACATCATATACACAAACACTTAAGGGATATGAAATAATAATAATAATTCAAAAGTCATGGAAGATAATTATCAAAGTCGATAAATAACCGCACATTCATTTACGTTTTGAGAACATACATGCATTAACATAATCAGGTCATTTATTGCTAATACATAACAATGTATTAGCAATTCAGCATAACATCTAGATTCATACAGATTACAACATCAGACAAGTTGAGGTTCTCATTTAACTAATAATATAACAACAATAATTATAAGCCATAATCCAAATACATAAAACTATTGCCCAAAATTATTATTGAAGTGAAATAATAAACGAAGAAAAATCTAAAATAACATATAATAAGATGAACCTGAGTGACTCTGTAATTGAAATAAGGATCGAATTCATGAATAACAATTTCATACTTAATAACCTGAAACAAAAAAAAAAACGCATAAAAAACAGATCAGTTAACACAAATCGATAAATACGTCTATCATATACGCATCAATGAATGTATAGAAGTTTAAATCCACAGAATATACCGAGAAAAGACGGATCGATAAGGCAAGCACTCCAATCAACAACAGAATGAAGAACGCGAGGACATTACCAAACCGAGAAAACCCTCATCATCATCATCAAAACAGAGAAAAAAAACCCTTTAATCTACAAAAAAATCAGGAAAAAAACGAACACAGAGAAAAAGATAGATGAACATCGATTAATTGAAATAAGAATCGAAGAGAGATTACATTGGATTGGAGATGAATGAAAACCTTGAATCGCCCTGATTAGGGTTTCGGTTTGAAAGGAGGCGACAATGAAAGTGAGGTTATGTTATGTTTGTGTGTTTTTTAGGGCTATTTATATTTTTCTGATTTTTGAAAACCTCTCTCTCTCTCTTACGGTTTCTCTCTCACCTCTCTCTATCCGATTGTTGCAGGTTTGTATATATGGATGTATATTGAATTGTAGTAGGGAAGTTGTTTAGGAAAGGTATTAATTACAGATTTTGAATATTAGGTTATCTGATTAGGAAACCTATTAATGAGGGATTATAACCAATTTTGACCATATTTATGTGTTTTTAATCTAATTTTAATTTTTAAAAAAAAGAAAATTTTTATAAATTATAAGAGAAGGACACATGGCACAATGTGGGAAGAGAGAGAAACTGAGGTGAAATGAGGGAGTGCCAAGTGTCCTAATTGAGTTTGTTTTATTAAGAGTATAGATTGTTGATCTTTTACATGTGATTGTCTCCTTGCGCTTTATAGGTTCTTTATAGGTTATTTCTAGTAGTATATCTTTTCCATTTTTACCATGTATTCTTTTCACAATGTCGGTGATATTGGTAGTTTAAAATTTATATATTTTTTTACTATTCTAAGCCGAGGGTCTCTTTGAAAGCAACCTCTCTATTCTCAATTCTCAGGAATAGAAGTAAGGTCTGTCTACATCCCACTCTTCCCAGACCCTACCAATAGTTTACTATTCGTGAGATTTCACTAGGTATGGTTGTTGTTGTATTAACCATTGTTGATCAATCAAATATGTTATCTAATAATAAACGTTTTGTAATTCAGCAAGATTTTGTGAAATAAACGGGGCTTTATTCAAAAACAAAATAAATTATTTAGCAAATATGTAAATACTAATTTTTTTCTATATTTTAACCTACTTACCTACAAAGGTTATTGGTTCTTACAATCTCCGTAGAATTTCAGTCATCTCAATTCTCTAACATGTTTATTTTTTTTTTTTTCAGAAAAGAAGCATGTATTGCCTTTTTAGTGAAATAGTAGATTGGTTTGCATATGAATTAACAATAGAATATTAAGTCGAATACTTTATTCAATTACAGATTGAGCCTTGAGGTAGTTAAATTTTGAATTAGATTGTAGTACAACTTTTTACAGCAACGACCAACATGGTGAACCTCGTATCCGGGGCCATACCGTGTACCGATGTACGTCTCTAGGCTCAACTCTCTTTCTCTAATTACTTTTTCCAAGATGTTTTTTATTTTTATTTTTTACATACCAACCCGAATAAAATTGACCTAGTTGTAAAATTTTTTATTTAATATTAGGTAATGTTTTTTTGTGTATTTAAATTTTAGTAAAGGTTATAACTACATAAACAAAAGATCAGTTGTTAAAAGAAGCTCAAAAGCATGCTTCAATCAGAAAATCGATCTCATATTACTTTACGGCACATGAAACATTTTTTTTCATAAAATATATTAAATGCAAATCAGAGAAGAACATTCATAAACCAACTATAAAATGTGGTATGCTGTAGTAAACGATGTTTTGAAACTTGACCAATTAACGACTCAACCATACTTCTGGTTTGATGGTAGAATCGTACTAAAAACCTGGATGATGTAAATTCCATAATTTTTTTATGAGAAAGTATTGGGTACAAAGTACCCTTAACCTACAAAGTGTAGGAAGCCACAACTTGTTGCCACGTGGATCATGTCTGTTATCTCATAACAACTGAATACAGGGGTAGTTTTGACATTTACATCGATCAATAAATCACATTCAAAATTTTGATTTCACAAATCCCTGTTTTATCGTTTCATCATAATTAGATTTTTCATAACTGATTTGCACGATTTTCTTCATCAATTCATACCTTAATCAAAACTATAATCACATTCCGTCTCTATCGTTCAAAATTTCTTCATCGATATCACAATCAATTTGCAGAGTTCATCATGTTTGGTACGTACTCTGTTTTTATAACTTTACTTAATCGCAAGCTTATTTTGATTTTAATTGTTTATCAGATCTAAATAACGAACTGAAATCGTAAACGAAGACGAAGATGATGTTGTCAATCCTTATAATCTGAATTTTGAAGGTTAGTTTTTACTTTTTTGATTATCATAACTGTTTAATTGATGAACGAGATGAACAGAGGTTTGATCGATAACTGTTTAATTGTTTGTGTGTAGATATTATACATGAAGATGTTAACAACACTGATGAACATAGTTGTGAGAGGTTTGATTTCATGGTTGATGACAGAAGGATGCAAGGTAATTGTTGGTGTTATTATAAACAATTTGCGTTTTAGGATTTTTTTAACATGCGTTTTTTGATATATGTGTTGTTTAATGTAGCTGATAATATATAACATGCGTTTTATTGTATTTTTAACATGCGTTTTGAGGTTATAGTGTGGTTTGTATTTGGGTACAAACAAATGGCGTTTTATGGTGTATTTAACATGCGTTTTTTTAGATTGTTAGACAGATCATTTTTTAATGTTCATGTGAGCTTCCATTGATGATATTTAATGTGTTTTATGACAGATCTATCTAACAAAGATGTTTCGATTGATGATGAAACTCCAACATACAAACCTGTTGTTGCATCTTCAATGAAACCAGAACTTGGTATGGTTTTTCCAAGTATAGAACATGCTGTTGAGTTTTATCAGCGTTATGCAAAGGCTTCTGGGTTTACTGCTAGGAAGAGTACACAATATGTTCATCAAAATGTTCTTCGTATCAAATATTTGTATGTTACAAAGAGGGTGAGAAGCCATATAAAGTTAGTTCACAGAATGACAATAAAAAAGTTAAACAAAAGAAAAGACCTTCAATTCGTACAGGATGTAATTTAGTGTTTGTCCCCACCAATGATTATTTTGATATTGACACATGCGTTTTACCTTATTACAAGATGCGTTTTACTGATTTTTTTCACAAATAATACAACTAGTGGAATAGTAACACATATGATTCTATTTTGTCATGTGGTATATTATTTTTCCTATATTATCATCAATATGTACATTCTGATTTTACACCACAAACATAATTTACACTAACAATGTCTTCTTCATCATCATCCTCTGCAAGATCTCTTTTTATTAAGAGGATTGAGGAACAAATCATTATTCGGATAGTGTTTTGATGAATGATTTGAACAATATCCACGAAGGCATATCTAGAAAAGATGAAGTTTGTAACATTCTCAAGACGATGCCAAATTATAGTCTTCAACATTTACACCCTGTCAAAAAATCAATACATGCGTTTTAAGTATTAAGAAATGCGTTTGTAACATTCTCAAGACGATGCCAAATTATAGTCTTCATGAATTGGCATTGATGTTCATGATTGATTCAAAACAAAGAGATATGAATCTTGTTGAAGAGCTTACTAAATCCATAGCTCTTTTAAGGTGCTCAATGGAAATGAAGATCAAGTTTCTCAAATCACTTTAAACCTTCTAGCCTTCTTAATGTCTTTGTGTCTATGTTCTTTTTCTGCTACTTTATTATCATTTGTTTTAAGTAGTGTTTGTGTTGTTTGTTTTCATGATGTAAAATGTGGCATTAATAATAATGTACGTGCGTTTTAAGAGATATTAAATGTGTTTTATGTTTTGGTTTTATATCACCTGTTAAATAGATTTCCATATATCAAATGCGTTTTAGTATTTATTGAATGCGTTTTAACATGCTTTCATGTAAAACATCAAATGAAACATGCATTTTGAATACCAAAAGAGAAATTCATGTCTAACACTGTAACATTCAACAATGTAAAGATGCAAAATTAACAAACTTATCAATCTTAAAACTTTTACACCGTACACTCCTGGCTCTATTGTTTGTAACATAGCAATTACTGTATCACTTATATCTTCATCTTGAAATACTTCTGCAACAACATTATCCTTTGAGACATTCTCAGCAACCAACCTTGATTTATCCCCTGCAACATTCTCGTTAACCCTATTTGATGTATTGTCTCCAACAATTTCATCAATAACATGTCCCCTGCTACATTCTCATCAAGCATGTTTGATGTAGCATCTTCAACATTTACACCCTGTCAAAAAATCAATACATGCGTTTTATGGATAAACAAATGCGTTTTAAGTATAACAAATGCGTTTTATCGAAATGTAGTACGTACATGTTTTTTAGTCAAGTTTTCATTTTGTCTACTTGTATCAACACCCACCTTCTTTGGATCATGGCCGTATCGTTTGTTCATCAGTAACATTAGTAAAACGAATTCATAATTAACTAAAACGCCTATTTAATCATATCCATCAGTAACATTTGTCCAACTTCCAAACACAAAAATCATCTAATGCATCAATAAATTCATAAAACGCCTCTACTAAAAGTTCAAAACGCATCTACCACTATAGATCACCAAAACATCATATTCATCAGTAAACTAGTAAAAGGCATTCATAATTACTTAAAACGCCTTTACGATCACATTCGCCCAAATTTTCAAACAATGAATAACCTAAAACATCATATCCATCTGTAATATACCTAAAACGCCTTCATAAACTTATAAAAACCCTTTATAATCACATTTGTCCTACTTTAAAACACATAAATCATCAAATCATCTCATGCATCAATAATCAGATAAAAAGCCTTTATCATAACATCTAAAACGCCTTTTATAATTCCATAAAAAACATTATCAGATCCAAATGTTCATCTTTCAAATCATCAAAAAACGCCTTCAATAATTTTATACACACGATCTAAAACATACCTGCAATGGTCCCCTTCGATGGCTTGTCATTATTCATTTTGCTTCTTCTTTCCCTTCCTTCGCCTGTTACGTTTTTGTAGGGTTTTTATCAGTTGATTGTTTTGTTATACGAGCAAAATGAAAATCATAATATGAACATTTACTTACTTGATTTGCGTTTTGGAGCCATAATCCTTGTTTGATCGACTGTTATTTGCTTCGTTCTCTTTGATGCTCTGTTTTTTGTTTTACAGAGGTTTTGATTTTTGTGTGTGTTTCTAATTTTGTGAATTCCTTTTGATTATGATTAAGTAACTGTCCATAAATGAGAGATGAATTAGGCGCTATTATTAAAAAAAATTCAAATTATTATAGTGGCAATTTGTCTAATTTACCCTCCTGTTGTTAACTGCCTCCTTAAAACACTCGTGGGAAATTAAATGCAGATGATCTTGATTAAAATGCAATGGAGGGTCAGGATGCCTTCTTACACTTTGTATTTTAAGGAGGCTTTGTACAATAGCCTCTCTCTTTTTTTATTAGATTGTCGACCTTTATTCTTTTATTAATGTGTCGCCCTAATTTAACACGTGTTGATTGTATATGATTATACGAGCCCAACATGAATGTATTGGGTCAGTTGAGTCTAATAATGACCCTACTAACTAAGAAAACCTAACAGTAATTTGTTGGTTCTATTTGTCTAATTTTGGCTTATGGACCATGATTGACCAACTAAGACCGATTTGTGACTTCTTTGAACGGCCAACAAATCTTCTAATGGTTGTTTAGAATGGGTGAGTTATGTAATCATAACATATAAAGAATGGTTTTAGGAAAGGTAGGTGAGATGATATGGCTAAAAATCTATGTTAACCATACATCACAACAAAATCAGAAAAAAATTCAAACGATATACCTACATGCCAACCAAGAATTGTTATGTTCAATCACGTGATAAGAATTGTCAATGATAAAACAATTATATATGATAGGAAAGTAAATTACTCTATATATTAATTTTCATCGTACTTAGTAATAGTAACTTAACGGAGTTTCTATTCCTCCGTTAAGTTACTATTTACTATTCATCCGTTAAATAACTCCGTTAAGTTACTATAGCGGAGGTATTATTTCTACGTTAACTTTTAACCACAGATAACTAACTAAGTTATGAATAGTGACTTAACCAACTGTGTAACTATTCTCAGTTATTTTCTTTGCGCTTGTGAATAGTAACTTAACATAGTTACTACTAACTGAGTTACGATACTTGGGAATAGTAACTTAATAGAGATCTGCGTAACAGAGTTACTACTAATTGAGTTACGATTAGTTACTTAATAACCTTACTATTCTATGTGAATATGCGTTACTATTCCCAAATAACTTAGTGTTTGGGAATAGTGACTTAACAAAGTTATTGCTCTCCGTTATTTTTAACCACCGTTAGTTGAGTTGTAAAACACATGTACAGTGTTGTGCCGAGTGTTGATATCACGCTAATATTGTAGTGAACTGAACCAGATTTCATGGAAATCCCGTCGCGAAGCACGACTGAATGACACTAGTTAATTAATTAAATATTATGAATGGTTGGCTTCACGGGTAGCTCAGTTGGTGAATGGACCAGGGTTCCATCTTGGAGGTCCTGGGTTCGATTCCCACGAGGGACATAATGAGAAATGATGGATGACTCCTGGCCTATGGTCACGAGTTCGAGTCCTGATCTCACCCGGGTTTTACCAATCCTTCACCGTCGTGCCTACGGGCGGGAGAGGGGTTGGGTTTTCCCCGGTTTCAGGAACTGCATGGGCGGGCCTGACTACGCCAGCCACCCGAGGTACGTATGGGCCGTCCATTGGGTTGGTCGTGGGGGTCTGTCCATAGTGTGGGGACTCTCCTGGGTAGTCAGGCAGAAATGTTTGTTGGCCGTTAAAAAAAATGAATGGTAAATTATAAAAATTTAGTAATAGTTTTTCGTATTTGATATATCACGACATTAAATTTACACGTAGTACAAACATTCTAAATACCATCCACAATTACTAATAATCAAGCTAATATGTCTCAACCTAGTTAAAATGCTTCCTTATGTTTCCTTTCATATTGAAAGAAGATGATCGAGCAGTTTATGCTTGGTTTACCTTAGTTAAGTGCAAGTTGTGTTTCTTGGAGTTTGGCCATGTTGCCATTGAGCCAAGTGAACCCTTAAACAAAACTTGTAAATATACAAGACAAGTCATATCAAGTACATGGAGCTCGACAAAACTATTAAGTTAATCATAAAAAAATAATTAAATTAGTAGTCTTTGATTTGTATCTGGTTACATGTATTTGATGCTTTAATATATTTTGTAACGCTAAAAGTTAAATTACTAGTCACAATATCCAAGATGAAGATTTTTATGACAATTAAATTAACTTTTCATCAAACCCTAGACTATTGCTGTGTAGTAAAAAACCCAAAGGCTTGGGTCTATATGGCATATACAACCACGAGTCCACGAAGACGTGCAACTCTACCCAAGCAGACCGTGGCCACGGTGTGACAAGAGTGGCGGGGATTTGTTTCACGGGATGTTAAAGGCTTTAAAAAAGTTCCATTTAAAAAAAAAAAAAAACAAAGGACCGTTGTGCAATAAATATCTTTAAAAAGTATTCCTTTTTTTTAATGAGTCATTTTTAATTATATATATATAAACTCAAAAAATAAAAAAGTTAACCAACTCTACCCCATACAAACAATTTCAAACTTCTTCATCTCTCAATTTTCTTCTAACAATCAAGAAATGGACCCGAACAAAAACCTACACAACTGTTGTGGAAATAACCCGCTCGAACCTGATGGTCGAACTTGGCAACCCGCCGATGGTCAAACCGGAAACATGTATAGTTCTAAAAGACGATCAAGGCTATGATCCATATGAAGATGAGATACCACTCATGAATTATCCGATAGAGACGATTTTGTGCAATGTCGTAATGATGCCATGATAAACGATTGATAGCAATATAACAAATGGGACCATCCGCGTTTGTATCCATACGGCGACAAGTATGATACGGATTCAGATGTCAAACGACAACCGTCATTGGAAGTAGTAGACGTGTATATTTTATTTTCTGTGTATGTCTTCGTATATTTTTAATCTTAGTTGACGTATGTTTTTAATACGTTTTTAGTATTATTTTTTATATGTTTATAATTTTAATGATTACTTTGAGTTTCTTGTTTTTTATTTGTATTTGTTAAAACATAAAAGTATTTAAATAATAAAAAAAAATGTGGTAGTGAAAGTAGAACCACACCCTTCGCAGTGTAAAAAAATGAATTTATCATGAAATTTGATGTGGCATTATAATAACAACGTAAAAAGTAGAACCACACCCGACAGTTCTAGAACATTAACAATTCGGCAAGGGAAGCCCTTCAAGATAGCCTTTAGCCTATTTCATGGTGTCGAGGGAGAGATGAATATTATATCTAAATAGAGATAGGGGAGAGAGAGAAGTGGTGGTTCAAAATTCTACTTTTCTTAAAAAGCATGAGAAATTTACGTAGACATTGTGTTTTAAATTTTTGAAGAAATGTTATATATAAATATATATATTTGCATTGTGTTATATAGAAAAACATAAAAGGTAACAATTTAAAACACAATCAAATGTATTCAAAGCATGAATTTTAAAACATCATGTGAAGATAGATAATCAACGTGTATTAAATTTCATGCTTAGAATACATTTCATTGTATTTTAAATTGTTTCTTTTATAGTTTTTTTATATAACACAATGTAAAAAAAAAATACAAAACACTTCTTTTAAAATTTAAAACATAATATCTATATAAAATTATCACATCTTTTTAGATAAAATAGATATTTTTAGCCAAACACTACCCAAGAGATATATCTATAACTTATAATAAAAGAATTGAATATTGATGAGGTGACATTCAATGGAGGCCTTAACCCTCCTTTGAATGTGTCACGTGGCACGTTGAGGTGAGAGTTTTTAATTTATTTTTTTATTTTGTTTTCATCTATTCTCCTACACTTATCTAACTCTAATCTCTTTAAGAATTTAAATACAAATTTAGATTTTTCTCTCTAATATTTCCTCCCATCATTTTTAAACGTTAATATCTTTTATATACGAGATTTTTTAAAGAAAAAAATTACACCAAATTAACGAGCGTTTTATTATATTTCCAACGAGTACCATAGTGCTATATAAAAAACGGAGAAAAAAACGACTATTTTTTATGGGGTTTGGTTCATACAGGAAAAAAACACAAAGTGTTCAGGTTATTCATTAATTATGTTTTTTTCTTTTAAACCAGGTTCTTATATACAATGTTGAAATTTAGCTCAATCGCCATACTATCATTGGAATTTTACTCTTCTAAAGATGGATAGGTATACTTCATCAAGAGAATATAGGAGAAAGAATCGCGCAACACTGCAACACATGGTGTCACCTTATAGCAAGGTTATATTTTTATTTATTTAATTACAAGAGTAATAATTATTACTATTAGTATTAGTATTATTAGAATGGTTATATTTTTCAACCCCGGGACACTCTCGGGATAAAAGCTAGTATAATATATATGTACGTTGTTTTTCAAATTGTTTTACATTCATTACTTGTCTGTCATGTGATTTTAATGACATGTATATCATATTTAATTATTTATTTATCTTTATTTTTTAATCATTTTAAATATATAGTAACATATGAAAAATCTGTAATGTAATTATTTAAAAATATTGATATGTATTAACTTTCATACAAACTAGTAGAATTCCTCGCCGCTTCGCGGCGGTGGCGTGGTGTTGTGTTGTGTTGTGTTGTGTCAAGACCTACATCACTTATGGATCTTGTTTAGATCGAAACATGCAGTCTCGTCGCCTTGTGTTCATCGGAGATCCAGCTGCATCCCGTCGCCTTGTGTTCGTCAGAAATCCGCCTCTGGTAGATGTCGGTGTTGCAATGGTGGGTTTGTGATGAAAGTTATAAGCGGCAGATGGAAAATTAAAGTTGATGTAGAAATCGACTTGATAGCATCAATTTATGAACGTTAGCGTTCTATAATATGGGATTGAAGTAGTGGATCTCGTAGGTACGAAGGGTATGAATCTGATTTTTGAGTTGAAAAGAAGCAAGCAAGTGGCAAAGAGAACTCAGTAGCAGGAAGAAGGCCAAATTATGAAAAGAAGAAACTAAAGTATTAGGTGGCCAATTTTAGAAAAAGTAAAGTATACTATTGCCTAAGATGATGTGAATTAATATATAGTATTATTTCATTTCTTGTATACAATACTTTATTGTTCTAAAAGGTATTATTATAATAAGTTGTATTTGTGGTTCTTATAAAAAAGGGATTTAGGTTATTTCGAGAAATATATTTAACCAACTCTAATTCTTTTTTTTAATTAACATTTTAGAAGATTTAACAAAGTCGCTATCACCTAGATTTTTACTTTTTTAAAATATATTAGTCGATGAATTAGTAATTGTTGTTCTTGTTTCTTTAGTACCTTCAGTGGTTTCTATCCTCGTCATGTTCCTTGGATTATTTACAAGTGGTATTCAAGCTTTTATATTTGCAACATTAGCCGCAACTTATATAGGTGAATTCATAAAGGGCCACTGTTGACTAGTTTACAAAACAATCTGTTTTTTTTAATTTAACCTAAAGCAATGTGTGTGTGGCTAAAATTAAATTTCGAAAATGAAAATATACAACTACACTATACATGATACAGAATAATAGAAAAAAAAAACAAGGTTAATAATAATAATATTAGCAAAAAGAATTTGAAAAATGAAAGAGATCTGAAAGATCTTTTTCCTAAAATTCCATAATCATACCTTCCCCGATCAATGATAGATTGGTCATTGAATTCGAATATTCAATATTCGGAGTCGTAACTTGACAAAGAGTTCTTGTGGTATTAGACATATTATTCCGAGTATTCTACTCGGAGTCGTAATTTGACAAAGAACTTTTGTAGTATTACGCCGTGTTATTAAATAAAAAAAGAATGTTATATAGAATGATTCCCCTTTTCAGTTGATTTTATATAGCGATTGTGAAGTACTTTAATATAGATAATAATTTGACTACCAATATGAATGTGTATAACAAAACCTATTACTAATATTATATTTTTTACAATAGAAAAATACAAAATTGTTTTATGTATTATTTGTTATTAAATGTAAACTAGGATTTTTATCCGTGTGTGTTGCAGCGCGTCGGGTGATTCCTGCTTCATCTTGAATTTTTTTTTACTTGGTTAACCTGTGCAGAACTTATTAAGAGTTATATAGTGTACATCTGACTTTTATAATTGAAAATTTTAGAAACAAAAGGCAATATGTTTTATCAAGATTTTTCATATCATGGTTTCTATTTCATGAGTTGCCATACATGTAAGAAAAAAAATGAAAGAGACAACAAAAATAATTCTATCACATGGAAGTTTATAATTTTTATGTTAATCTTGAAAATGATAGCCTAGGCAACAAAAAAATAGCTTGAAAAACAATTATACAAACCATGTTTAGAACTTGTGATCTCAGCTTAGGGAAATACACCCGAAACCACTACACCATCAACCTAATTCGTCTTGTATTCCCAACCCAATTATATATAATATAAAATAAAGCCGCGTAAATGAAAAAAATAAAATAAAAGCTCCAACTGAGGGAAAACACCTCAAATCACTCCACCACCAAGCCAACTTTAGTTTTGATATGAAGCCAATTATATTTATTATCAAATAACGCTATAATATATATATATATATATATATATATATATATAGTGTTAGGTTATTTTCAGAAGAGGGTTTTAGTGCGAGAAGTGCGAAAAGAAACCTAAATGTTAATTTTTATTAGTAATGGTTGATATATTTTTGAAGTTTTTACTTTTTATATATCATTGTTTATGTTATATATACAAAAATCCATAAAACTAATGCAATCAAATTTTTTTTTAAGGTTTAAACTCTTTCCTACACATGTGTTATATTATGCGTAGGTAATGTTCATGCACAAAATTTGTACATATGTAGGTCATATAAATGAATGAAATTACTTCATATAGTTGTTTTATTTTCTAGATAGATGAATAAACAACACATTTTAACAATTTTCTTATATTTTTATTTTTTTCAATGATAAAAATGAATATTTATCTTCTTCTCGCACTTCTCGCACTAAAACCTGTTCTGAAATGAACCATCCCATATATATATATATATATATATATATATATATATATAGTGGAGAGTTCAAATGATAAGAAAATGTTTTTTAAGAAGAAAAAGAACAAATTCTAACCAATAGGAAACTTTCATTTAATAATTATATTGAATGTTAAATTGATTATTATTTTTTTGTAACCCCCTCTAAACTAGTTAAATGAAACTCATAAATCATTTTTAAAATGTACTTTTCCAAATCAAACCTTATGTAGGATGAATTTTTATATGTGTGGGATAAACATATGATAATCTCGATACGTGTAGGATAAATATATGATAATTTCGATATATGTAGGATGAATTTTTATATGTGTAGGATAAATTTTGATAATGTATAAGATAAAGTGTTATAATGACAAATTAATTAGATAGATGATAATTAATGTAAGAAGAGTTAAACTATTTAATGTTTAACCATTATGTAACTTCTTTTTGTTCTCACATGAATTTTGTTCTCATTTGATCATCTCCCTATATATATAAATATAATTGCCACTGCCCCTCTTAACCAATGAGAAGCGACGGATCATTAATGTTGTAAATAAATGCAATGCACAAGCCTTGACCCCGTGACCTCATGCAAGGAGCCACAATTGTGTCCGGATCCAAACATCACCGTTGGGTGGCTTTTGGATCAAATACAAGCAAACAAATGGTGGTGGGAAACCCCCCTCCACACACACGCACATACACACATAGTGTTTTAAACTACGGGTGTTTGAAATTGGACGTAGCATTTTAGTGGAAATGGTTATGTTTGAAGTCTAATGTGGTAGTTAAGATGACACATTTAGATTTAGATGTGTTTGAAAGATGATGTATTAGAGATACTCTAATGGACATGTAAGGATATTTGTAGAATTGAAAAGAAAATACTTGTTTATGCAGAAATTGTGAAAGTTAAATGTCAGCGTTTGTAAGTATTTTCAGCCATTTGCATTATGTATTATGCTCTAGTTTCTAGACACGCTCTAGTTTCCAAACACATTCATGAGTTTAAAGTGGTATGATGTTATTTAGATGTAGACCTTTGATTGCTCAGTATAATTGACAACCCTCGTAGTCGTATATGTGCTATATCTTTTATTTTCATTATATCCCTTCACCAAAATGGATTTAATCTATTATATTGTGACTAAAGGGATATGATACTGGATCCGATAATTCAAGTTGGTCTTACCCATGGTATTTCATCTACATGATAAGTTGTGTTGAGTGCATATTAAATGTCTACCAATCACATACTCGATTGTCACTATAATATGGTTACACGCTTTATGGGGTCCACTATCCCTCGACATTAACGGCTAATACTGAAGATGTTTTTATTCTGATGCTTATTATGACGTCGGAGTATAATCATATTGAAACATCCTACCTTATTGTTTAGCATATCGATCAACCAACTCTAGTCAAAGTTATTCATCAAATATCATCCTTATAAAAAATACTTACTCAATTTCTATTTCGCAATGGGAATTTGTTTCCTCTGAGAAAATAAATATGAAGAAAGAAAGAGAGAAATTAAATATTAAATAAAACATAATATGGCGACAAATTAATACAGAGATTGTATAAATATATAATAAGATTATGTGTAACGTATCAATAAGCATTTTTATTATTGGTAAAAAATTTATGTCGTGATACTGCATCCATAATGATATGTAACGGCCGACGGGCAATCAACCCCAATTCAAAATTCAAACATGTTTGATCATCATATAATTCTCATTCATAACCGATAAAAAAATCAAGTTTTTTTTTGTTTTGTTCGTTTGATATATTGTCCATTTATACATTATATTTTAACAATGTATAATAGGTTTATGGATATGCTTCAAGATATTCAGGCATAAAGTACCATACAAATAACCATATTGTTAAATAATTAACGCGTGGTGTTTTATATTAAAGGCAAATTTTGATTATTTTTCACACAACATTGGTGTTTTATTATATTCATGTAAAAGGTGTTAGTCATACATAGTCTTTTATCATTTAGATTTTTTTTAAGATGCACAAAACAAAACAAAACTAACTAATATGCACAAAATAAAACGGGTTCATCCCGTTTGCCTTTGACACTTTAGGATCCCTAGCCCCAAAGGCAGTTCACTTTCTGGAGCGGGTACAGAGGGTAGTTCACAGTGACTCGTAAAGCCTGAGGAACCAAGGGTTTGTATTAGTAGAATAGGCTTTGCGATTCAAAAAGGGATAACGACGCAACTTGTTGCTCACTTACCAATTATCCAGATGTAACTTGGTTGTTATTGTGTGAAAAAACCTACTAATATGACCACCATGAAGATAAAATACATTGATATGAATAAAAAAACAAAACCCCCACAAGAACACTATAAAAATAGAACATAGTGATATAAATAGCTTACATCATATGAAAAACAATTATCAATAACATATTTAAAACACCATTCCAGACGTGAATAGTAATGCAATCATTCCACACGTTAAACCACCATATGACAACTATGTAGATAAAACACATTGATATGAATAAAAAACAAAAAAATCCCCAAAGAACACCATAAAAATAGAACATAATGATACAAATAGCTTACATCATTTGAAAAGCAACTATCAATAACATATTTAAAACACCATTCCAGGCGTGAATTATAACGCAATCATTCCAGACGTTAAAACACCATGACGTGAATTGTAACGCAATCATTCTAGACGTTAAAAAACCATGACTTGAGTTATAACACAATCATTCTAGACATTAAAACACATGACTTCATCCTAGTTTATGTGAAATCGTGATTACTTTGAAGGTTAAACCCCATATTTTTTCGATTTTCCTTATTTGATTTAGAAGCTTGATGATCACATGTTTTAATGATTTTAGGTTTTGACGTGAGAGAGAGGTAGAGAGGGAGAGTAGTAATCGCAGGTTTTAATGAGAGAGAGATGGTAGTATCTTTATTTAAAACATGACCAATTACCGATTTATCCCTGCCCACCATGTTTTTTAAAATAATATTTACAATTGTGACATTATCAATCTAATAGCTCAAAACTCTTATTACACTTCTCATAAAACTCATCATTTGTATAGAAACCTCTACCTATATATATATAGTTCAAATGAGAAGAAAATATCATGTACGGAGAAAAAAAAAGAAGTTTAAACCAATAGAATTCTCCATTTAATAATTGTTTTTAATGTTAAATAAATGATTAATATATTGTAACATCCCTAAAACTAGTTAATAAATGAAACTCAGAATTCATTTTCAAAATATATTCTTTGAAAGCAAACTTAATTTACAGTGAATGATAATTCCAATAAGTGTTGCATAAATGTACAATAAATTTCTATACGTGTAGGATAAATATATAATAATTTCGATATCTGCAGGATAAACGTACAGTATTTTCGATATATGTAGAATGGATTTTGATATATGTACAAATTTTAATATGTGTAGTATAAAAGTGATTAATTAATTAAATAGTAAATAATTAATTTGACAAAAATTAAACTATGATTAGTTTTACCATCCTTGATTGAGTAATACTTATTATCGCTTGTTAAACTATTACATTGTATTAAAAAGTTGTCTAATAAATAGCTGGCAGATAAATGCTATTTTTTGTAACTTTTAATTTTTTATTGAATTAATGAATAAACAATCCAAAGTAATACATGAAAAAAGGAAAACAAAAAAAAGATATAACATTTACACACACGATGTCATTTCACGGTTTTCAAGTAAAAGGTTTTTCTTGTTCCAATAAAGATTTGAGAGAATTACACAGATTGTCCTTTAGTTTTACCTGAAATTGCATCCTTTGTCCTTTTTTTGAATTTTTAACTCCCTATGTCCTTTGTTTTATACACTTGTTACACTCTATGTCCTTTAAGCCAAACCCAGTTAAATAATTCAGTTAAGTTGGTCATGTGCCCCTCATGTGAGGGGCAATCCTGTCTTTTCACCCTCTCTCATCATCTTCTCCAAAGCTTCATTTCATACCTTCTGCATATTACCCTATAACTTCATTTCACCCAATCAACTGCATACATAACCCACTAAAACACACAGATCAGTAACCCATATCACAGATCCACACCCTTTACTCTTTTTTCAGGTAAATCATATATTTTTTTTTTTATAATTTTAGCTATGAAATATAAAAATAATCCGTGTATTGACTGTATTCATTCGATTTTGTTTAGATAATAACACAAAAGTTCACTTCTTGCCCATTCGATTATGTAATCAGCCACATAATAACCTAATAATGTTTAACACAGCTTCAACAACCTTAAAAATCTGGTAAACCAAAAACTGAAATAAAAAAAACGTATAATTTCTTCACAAAAACAGATTTAAACGCTATTTCCTCAACAAATTAAAACAAAAAATTGAAAAAAAAAAACATAATCCAAACATGAATAACAAAGCATACATAACGATATAGGACTTGGTCGTGAATTACAGCCACTCGTGTTTGGATTAATTACGTATCGTGCGATTGGGTTCAGTGAATGATATGGGTCCCTATTGTGTGTAGCGTCATAGCCACGAGTTACGAATATGGGTCCCTATTGTGTGTAGCGTCATAGCCACGAGTTACGAATATTGTTGGTCAGATGACAGCTATTGAGATTAAAATAAGTGTGATTGAACTGATGAAGAAGACCTGAGATATATATTATTAAACGATAGTTTTGTTGATTGTGAGCATTGGAAACGAAACGTAGATATAGAAGGAATGGGAGGAGGAGGTGATGAACTGATGATGCGTTGGAGGAGGTGGTCGGAGAGGAGGTGGGAGTCGGCGGTGGTGGCAGTGGAGAGGGAGAGGGTGAGGAAGAGATGATTGGTTTTTTTTATTATTGTTTATGTTTTAAGATGAAATGACATGTTTGCCCCTCACGTGAGGGGCACATGTCTAAGTTAACGTTTGTTTTTAACGGAAGTTACCCTAAAGGACATAGAGTGTAACAAGTGTATAAAACAAAGGACATAGGGAGTTAAAAATTTAAAAAAAGGACAAAGGATGCAATTTCAGGTAAAACTAAAGGACAATCTGTGTAATTCTCTCTAAAGATTTTGTTTTTGTTTTACATATATGTTATGCACCTTCTTTGTCTAGTAGAATTAGGGGTGTGCACGGTCCGTTATCGTTTCAAACTGGTTTGAATCGGAATCGAACCAGAATCATTTAGTGCGAAATATAAGAACCAGAATCAAATCCTTTAAAAACCTTGTGGTTCGGTTTCGAACCGGGTTAAACGGTTCCTGTTGGATCCGGTTGTCAACTATATCCTAAAATTAACAATCAAATAAAAGATAAATTTAATAAACTTAAGTTGTGGTGTTGTAGTCATATTAAGGACATATGATACATTTTTAGAAGTGCAAAGTATCAACCATATATATGCAATGACTGTAATTTTGACACTACGAATGATATGCGTCATGCATTACTAATGTCACATGTTACATTACATCATTGCCCCCGATACACATTATAAGGCAACTCGTGCACCTCATAAATGACTTTGTAAGCGTTGGTTCTCAGTTTTAGTTATTTTTCCCCCTTTTATCGTACTCTATATGTTTTATAGAAGTTACATAATTCGAATGGAACTCCTATCTCAACAAGTTTGTTAGATGTTATATAGTTAACATGACTTAAACAATATTCTTTATAAAGATTAAACCGGGAAACTGAAAATGTACATGGTCAGCTTACAGACTATTTGAAAAATTCCACTAAATTAATAGGGTTTTTAAGTATAATAGTTAAAATTTTAACCTAACCCGATTCTAGCGGTTCTTTAAACAGACCTACGGTTCTGAACTGGAAACCGTTTTCCCCAAAATTTAAGAACCGAAACCAGACCCTATATATGAGAATACGGTTCGAATCTTGAGGTTCAATTTTGGTTCCCCGGTTATGACGATTTGAAACCGTGAATTGCTCAGCCCTAAATACAATTACGTAACGAATTTCCAAGGAATTCTCATATTCTAATGGTTTCAAAAATTAAAAACAAAACACATATAGAATTAACTTTGAGTCTCTATATCGAAGCTGACTTGGATAACTCTAGAGCAAGCGGACCAAGATCATACACAGACTTGGCTTGATGCGGAGGAAGTCGATCCAAAGAAAACGTCCAAATTGAAGTTAGGAAATGCAAACCCAAATGAATCGACAGTGTGGCAACTAGGGATGAGCATATGGTATCAGGTATCAGTATCCACTTATTTTGTTTTTTGGTACCGGTTCGATACGATACCAATATTTACCAATTTTTAGATGCGAATACCGGTAGTTTTCAATACCGGTTCAGTTCGGCACGGTACGATGCTGGTACCATGCTCATCCCTAGTGGCAACTACTCTATAGATTGCGTTGATCAAATTTAATAGCATATCCTTGGTCGAAGGCAACAATGAAGTTAACGATTCCAATTAAACGCTAGGCTGTGGTTCCTCATATACAGTGTTAAAGATATGTTTAAAAGAATTATGAAAATTATAAATTTTGTTAAGTTATTTTTGTAAACATTTTTATCAACTGAATAATAATTTACCTTTTATGTGATTTTTCTATGTGATTGATAAATGTCAAATCAATCAAAATGTACTTAGTCTTTAAATGTAAGGCCCTAACCAGTAAAGATGAGTCATGAGATTAACCATCAAACGTGCGAGTTAGGCCTTAATAAAACAATTCCCGATTTAAACATTTATCATTTTAAGAAAAGCGGCTTAATTTAAGGTTTTCAACATTTGAAATAACACTTTGGTTGCTAAAATCTTCACAAAGTTTTTGCTTATAAAATGGGAATCCCTTGCAGAAGCTTTTTGTGTGTTCGGGTGTGTCCGGCTCTAGACTTGACTTGATGGTTAGTTACATTGGCGATAATGCATTTAGTAATGAGCTCTACAAAAGTAGGCGTTAAAAACAGAAAGAATGGCTTAAAAACAGCTCAAACGAAGATTTTTGGGAAATCCCAACCTTGTGCTACGACCCTGGGTTTCAACCATCTAATGTTGCGCATGCTTTACAAAGCAATCATACTATCCACGAGGTGGCTAGACACTTCGGGATTTAACAAGATTAGACGTTACCATTATGTTATAACTCTAAATAAACGCTACATAACCATTTACAACTTTTAGTACTCGCGTAAGCATTGACAAGTTTGCATGTGGTCCATTAAAAGACATGCGCGATCGTCCCCCGGGCCTTTTGTAGAGTTCCCAGGTACAAACACGAAGTAACCACTCGCTAAAAAGGGGTTAGAAAAGCTTTGGAATAAAAAACGAAGCAAAACGGACAAGCAAGGATTGCCCGCCGTACGGCTTATGTTGCTGTTGTTGTTGTTTTTGTTGGCCGTAGCCTATGGCCATGAGGCCGTAGGTTACGGTCGTGGATGTCTACTCGAAATGGACAAAGGGGCCGTAGCTTACGGCTGTTGGCCATAAGCTACGGTTCGAAGTTGCTGAATTGATATGATCCTCGTATCTAACCCTGCACCATTCCCTAAAATAAGGGCAACTAGAAATCGAGTTCCGGGAGCTATTCAGGGCTTGAAACGACCTGTAATCAAGGCCTTTATACGCATTTAACAAAACCCAATACCCCCTTTGTGATTCTCATGTTCTATCTTGCAAACTATAATCATCCAACTAGACCCGTTAAGAGTTTCGACATGAACATACCTTGTATGCTAAATCGCTTTCACACAATCATACCATGGATTGCAATGTATTATTCCTCATGTCCCAATCGACAAATTTAAGGCAACTATGCATATTTCCTATAAGTCGCTCAATTACCATTTTCTTTAAGAGGCAGGTAGCGTCGACCCATGTACATCCTTTGTCATGACCCAGGCATCGAGTGCCCATTTTCCAATATGTTCACCTGCATACATTCTAAGCTGACAATGTTAATCCCTTGGGGCCAAAATGGTGATACCTCACCATATGACCCGTTAAGGCTCTTAGTTTGCAACACTATGACATTCCAGCCTTTAGATACGGGGAAAATGACAATCACACTTGACCCATTCACTCAAAATACATAACTAAATTATTCAAGTGATTTTATCCAAAATCTTTGAGTTTAGAAAATCGCTTGCCACGTGACTTTACTACTTGACCCATTTGATGAATTTCGTCATTTGATCACAACGTATCGTTTCGATCTACTAAACAAGTCTTAATCCATTTAATGCATATCTCCTCTCGTTTACGACAAATCCTTTCTTTAATAGTTATACAACGAGTTATTAAAATAACTCTTCGTGATTTGACCCATTTACTGAGTTCCACCAATTTGGGTGCAACACATTACTTCATTTATCATTATTACCAAGTTTCCACTTGATTCCACCTGTCTAAACCCGCTTAGTGGATTTCACCACTTAGGGTCCTACCCATACCCGATTCTTAGTCAATAATATGTTGTACATATATCATGTTTTTAGTTTGTGGGCGTAAGTAATACTTACCTTATAACCGTTCTTGCTTTCATACGCATTGAACTTGCATCCGTTTGACCCGTTTGCTCCCTAGTTCTTGTACCTAACATAGGGACATGTCAAAACTTGTTTCGTTAGAATACATACTATGGAATTCTTCATTATCCAAGACATCATGTATTCCTTTAATTTCCTAACTCATCAAGAGCTATTTGTTTATATAGAACATGTAGTTAAGTTAGTTTTTCATGCAGTTAACATTCTATATAAGTGTTAACTTTCACATGTTCCTAAACCTTCTAGTTTATTAGTTTTCACCGATTGGCATTTCATCAACTACTTGGTGTGCACCCACCAATTCATTTAGTTTCCAAAATCAAGTTTAGCCAAAGCCTAACCATGTGTCTAGTTGACATCACGTTACAAGTATTCATGTTCATACATGTTTTACATATTTATTTCCTCATTCAAGCATTTTATCCAACACCCCATATGCACTATTTTCATCATGTTAATTCTAGGTGTTCAAAACTTTCTAGATTTTACTATGGCTTAGTTAACTGTGACACCCGCCACTTTACCAGGTCAAAATCCGTACACTCTCTAGTCAACATTTGATTTTCTACACACCACCACCACCACCACCACCACCACCACCACCACCACCACCACCACCACCACCACCACCACCACCACCACCACCAATCTTTGAAACACTCTTTTAACTCGTTACTAAACATCATCTAGGTGATCGTAAAATCATTAGTTTAATTAATCTTTATAAAAACAATAATAACATGAAATTGTATGTACTCACTACTCATAGTAAGTTAATTTTTTTAATATAGTAAATATAGCAACAATAATATGTATAAGTAAATAAAAAACTAAAGAGAATATTGGTTAGTGCAATGATAAATGATGAGAAAATCGAAGAAAGAAAAACCAAGAATTAATCCCTATGTATGTAAAATCGAAAACTCAGAATTAATCCCCATGTTTCTTTAAATAAATCCCAAATTAAAAACAATGGGAAAAAATGATGTATACAAAAATAAACAATAGAAAGGATTCAAGATCCATTGTGAAAAGGAGGGCCAAGTTGCAGAAGGGGCACCAACACAGTGGGGTTTATTATGTTATCCTTCAAGAAGACCTCATGACTCATGAGGAGCTTTAAATTCAGCTCGTATTTTCATGACTTTTATATTACTTTTTTACTGACCCCAATGTGTAAATTGTAATTACATTCAATCTTAAAATTAAACAATGAATTTTATGGTACTATTGGGGCTTAAAATATTATGTCGGTATTGTTTTTCGCAAATGGAGCATAAGCTTTTCTTTGAAGCAAGAGATGTTTGTCTCTCCTCTCTATTCTACTACAGTAATAATTGCTTGCTACGCAAGTTACCATTTTACCAAATTACCATGCATTACACTATAATAATAAGGCTTTGTATTTAAACAGTAATTTTGATTTGTGGCATATTTGTAATTTTTGTATTATTTATGTCCCTTTATAAACATCTATCCATCATCCTTATCACCCTAAAACAGCTGGCATTCAAATCTGATTGTAAAGAAGTGTGTGGTGGCATGTCATTGGTTTATATGGGCGGTCGGTATTGTTTTTCGCAAATGGAGCATAAGCTTTTCTTTGAAGCAAGAGATGTTTGTCTCTCCTCTCTATTCTACTACAGTAATAATTGCTTGCTACGCAAGTTACCATTTTACCAAATTACCATGCATTTGAATAAAATACGCCCTCCTTCAAAGCGTTGTCCAATTCCAACAACCACCTAAGTTGGGACTCATTCTAAACAGATAGGGGAAACAAGAAATATGTATGTATTATGAAATAAAAGAAAATATTTGCAATGGTGAAGACACTTGCCGAGTATGTTGTCTCGGCTCCCCTCGCTCCCTTATTGAAGCCTGATAATGGAATTCGGTCCATTGCTGTGGGGGGAATTTGGCGAAGGTTGGTTTCTAAGGTGGCAATGAAAAAGGTTGGGAAAGACATTGTCCAGTACCTGGGGGACTTTCAATTTGGAGTGGGGGTACCAAATGGGGCAGAGGCGGTGCTTTACAGTGCCAATAGGTTCCTCAACTCTTTTAATGCGGATGGTTCCTTGGCTCTTCTTACAGTAGACTTCTCTAATGCCTTCAACATGGTCGACCGCACAGCCTTTCTCCGAGAGGTTCACCAGCGGTGCCCGTCTATTTATCCGTGGGTCCAGTTCCTTTACGCCCAGCCTGCTAGGCTGTATGTGGTTAATGATTGTATTGGGGCTACTACCGAAGTGCAGCAAGGAGATCCTTTAGGGCCCCTTCTCTTTGCTCTTGCCTTACACCCCCTTATCACGAGGGTTTAGGAACACTGTAACCTTCCGTTTCATGCTTGGTATTTGGACGATGGGACGATTATAGGCAACACAGCTAAGGTTGCTAAGGCTTTAGACATCATCAACGTGCATGGGCCATCTCTGGGGCTTCACCTCAACATTAAGAAAACAGAGGTCTTTTGGCCGACGTGTGACGGGCTGAAAGTTTAGGACAAGCTTTTCCCGAGGGAGATTGGTAGACCAGAGAGGGGGGTTAAGCTCCTTGGTGGGCCGGGCTGTTAGCCGAGATCCTATCTTTATTGGGGAGTTGGCAGGGCGGCGGGCTACGGTTGCGGTTGACCTTATGAAACTCCTGCCCTGCCTTAGGGATCCCCAAAGTGAACTCCTTCTGCTTAGGTGTGACAACCTACACCCTCATCTTTTATCAAGTTGCCAAAATCAGTCCTTGAACTCTTCGTTTTCTCAAATTAATAAATTCCTTGTTATATTAAACTTTTGTATATAAATCCATATAAACTTATTTCGATAATTTTAAACTAAATCCTTTACTGAAAGTTTATAAAAGTCTTAATTTAGAAATATTATTAAAGTTTCGATAAGAAAACAAGAAAATCTATACCTAATATGTTAAAATTTAAACTCAAGGGACCATTATTGCAAACATTTGAAAACTGATTTGCCTCCTTTTTCTCTGGCTCGTTTTTCCGGCCAAAGGACGCCGGCGGCGACCATGTTTTCCGGCGACTCCTTAAAACCTATCATTTATGACTATTAATCCGTTTCCTTGCATAACGGTCGTTTCTCCACAAATTCCATCAATAATAACGAGCAATTAACGTGGCTTAATGGGGTTAATCGAACATTATTGTGTTGTAACTGTTGAAGCATTGAATCGCCTTAAAACCCGTTTTTTTTAGTCGTCTGATATAAACTAGTTACGCCATCTATTTTCTACACGATTACACTTCTCAAACCCACAAAAAAAATTACTAAAACACGACTGGAAGCTCTTGAATCGGCCATTTTTCTGTTCGGGTATTAAAGCTTCGTTCACGATCTTGATACGCATTGTGAGTCCAAATTTCTTTTGCCATTTTGTTCTAAAATCGTGTCTGATCAAAAGCCCTATATTACAGAGCATTATCATGCTCTTAATCGGGTTTATTAGATTTTGGTATAGGGTTAGGGTTCTTAGTTGCTAGTTTGGGGAAGATGATGCATTGGAAACAATATTTATATTATTTGTTTTTTTTAATAAAATCAACTAACAAGTCACATGGTCTAGTGGTTAAGTCACAAGCAACCTGAAGTAAAGGTCAGGGGTTCGAACCCCACATCTGCCTCTTTCTTTTGATTCTTTTTTTTTTTCCTATTTTATTTACTTTGTTTTATTCACATAATATTGTTTGAATTTTTAAATATTCATAATAAATTCATTTTTGATCCAAAAATTATAAAAATTTAGGTGTCGCATCTTGACACCATAAAGAAAATTATCACACTTTTACTTTCTGGAAATTATTTAATTTTCGTTATTTTATTAATTTAAATTGTTTTAATCATAATTAATTGATTAAAAATTCGTTTTTAATGATTTTGATCTCAAAATTTTAGGATAATTATTTCTAAGCATTCTAATATGAAATAAAAATTATTGGTTTAGAAAACTTTTATTTTTATTAATTTTCCTATTTTTAAATCATTTAAACATGATTTAAACTCATTAAATCAGTTTTAAATACGAATAAGTTTAGAAAAATTATGGAAAAATTAATTTTATTTATTTACATCAGATTGTATCCATTTTCTATAAAAATAATATTTTTGGATCATGTCTTGTATTTTAGACTTAATTATGTATAATTAGACATAATTATATCATATATTTATTTATACTATTTAACATCTATCTTATAATTACTTTTCTTATAAAATAGACATGTTCCTATGTTTAAAAATCTTAATTACCGTTTTTTTTTGGATCATGGTGTAACTCATAATTATTTATTTAAACATTTATGATTATTGTATTTATTTACAATAACTTAGTGAGAGTAATTATTCAAACATATTTTTATCTAATTATTCAATTGGTAATATTTAGATTACTAACTCATATTCGTATACTTTTATCATATAACATTGAGATTCAATTTTGATATTATTTGACTTCTTTCGTAAAAACGTTGATTCCCCAAATCGACTTAGCAAACCCTAATGCCTTAGACCCTAGTTACCTTAGACTCTTAAACTTTTCCCTTATTAGTACTCTATTACGTTATAGGTTGAATTCCTCGGAATTCCCATTACTTAGCTCACGACCGCTTAAGTTGGATCGCTTTCGCAAACTGTGAGTATATCTTTCCCCTTTTTCATGTTTTACTCTTTTGGGGCTATTCATGTACACTATGACTAAATGTTACTCTTTCACTAAATGCAATTCTCATGTGTGTTTGCGTTATGTTAATTTGTGTGTCTATGACTTGTCAAAATCATTAACCTTTGAGGGCCTGGCATTTCAATGAATAGTACTATGGTATATACCCTTGTGACTCTGTTGAGAGTCCTTGTCATTGCTATGTATTTCATTACTATTAGCGTATACTATATATATTTCCTTTCATTTCTAGGGTTGATTTTGAACGGATATTACTTATTACATAATTGCAAATGGTACCGCACATGAATTGCTAAACACTTTTTTTTACTTTATGTATTCAAAACAGGGTATGCTCACCAATACATTTTTGTATTGACCAAATTATTTTCGTACATGTTTCAGGTTCTTATGAGATGACTTTTAAGCTTTTGGAATTTTACTTAGATTTTGATTTATTGTATTTCAGTTAGTTGCCATTTAGAATCGTTGTATTTCATTTCAATGTAATAAACTATTTAATCAATGTATCAATATTTACACTTTTAGTCCATGAGCTATTGAACAATCGTCACTACGTGACACCTCGATGTTTCCGCCATCGGTTGGGGTGTTACATTAGGTCATGCATGGGGGTCGCTAAGTTACTTTTTGGGTTGCGAACTTGTCAACCACACTTGATGGTGAATGCGGTTTCCCTTTTCGATGATGGCCTCCGGGAGGCTATTGAAGATATAGTTGTGTGTGGTGGCCCCTTCATCGGGGACCTCCAGTGGTGATTGGCATCCTTGCCAATGCATTTGGGTGGTTTGGGCCTCCTTTCAGCTCAAGATGTTGGGGTCTATGCCTTTGTGGCGTCTAGAGCACAGTCTTGGAAACTTCAGGATCATATCCTTCGAAACAATGGGGTCATTGGGCTAGACCCGTACTATCAACAGGCGATCGAACGCTTAAATGTCTATCTCCCGGACTTTGATATTGGCGGTTTTTCTAATAAGGACACAGCCCCCTCAAAGCCACAAAAAACTTTGGCGAATGCTCTGTTTAGCAAAACTGCTCAGAGCCTGGGAGAAGTTTTTGAGTTGTCCTCCCGCCAGATGGCGGTGATTGAATGTCTGAAGGGTCCTCATGCTCAGGATTTTTTGACCGTTATCCCGATTGAGGGTTTGGGTCAATGCATGTCCGCAGTGGAGTATAGGGCCATACTCAAATACTGGTTGATGATCCCTATGTACCCGGAAGATGAAACATGTCCTATCTGCCGTAAAGCTTGCATGGATAAATATGGAGAACACGCAATTCATTGCAAAGAGCTCCCTGGTTTCAAATACCGGCATGAGTGGGTAAGGGACGTTTTGTGGGACATGCTGAGAAGAGCTGGGATTTCTGCAAAAAAGGAGGCCCCTGTAAATTTTCTCACAGACCCTGCGGAAGGGAGATCAACCCTGCGACCAGCGGATCTACTTGTCTTTGGTTGGGAGAGGGGGAAACATCCTTGCGTGGACCTCACAGGGGTATCTCCTTTGTTTGGGTTAAAGGAAACAAGGTTTTTAGCAGGGCAAGCATCGAGAAAGGCGGAATTGAAGAAAGTAGAAAAACATGCCAAAGCTTGTGCAGAGAACCAACATGTCTTTATTTCCTTGGCCTTTGATACCTTTGGCTCCCTAGAGCCAGAAGCTATTCGTTTCTTGACTAGGGTCCAACGGGTCGTCCACAACAATAGTTCATCTCCAATTGGGCAAGGATTTGTCTTTAGTAGACTAGAGTTCGCAATTCAGAAAGGGGTGGCGGCACAGCTTGTTGCCTGTCTACTTTCTATTGTGATGTAACTTTCGTATTTCGTTTTAATATTATTTTACTAAAAAACGATAAAAAAATGGTGAAGAGGCATAATAGCTTATGCCTCGGCCCTAATTATAAACTCCGGCCATCACCAAGGGACGAAGCTCTCCAAAGGGATGGACGTCATCGTTAAGGACCGGAGCAAGTACACTTGACCCTCGGAGGTCAATAGACTCCGAAGGAAAGTACAAACACTCCGAAGTAAAGTACAACCTCCTTTGACCACTATAAATACCCCTCATAAAGTACAAATCCCACATGAATGCACACACTCCGAACTACACTTTCTCTCTCGAAACAAATGCTTATCCTCACGCCGGAGAGTGGTCACAGAGAGGCCCTCCCTCCTCCTCTGTGACAAGATTCTTTACTATGTGTAGGTCTCTTCAAGGCTTACAACTTACAAGATCTGATTGGTTCACCCTGTTCTGAGCTTACTTACAGATTCAGTCATCTCTTGGATCTTCAAATGGTCATCATCATCATACTCAGTTTATCCCACCTATAGCAAAGTTAAGGTAGGATTTTCAAATGGTATCACTTGTAATCACATAAAAGTTGTCACCATAACCAACAATTAAGTCTTGACACGCCAAAAAAGTGGAAATTAAATATGGAAGGTAATTTTGATAATTGCCTATCTTTCTAATGAAAAGTTGAAATTCCATCAAGCTAGTGAAGGATTCTCTAATTCCAATAAATGGTAGAATGTTTTCCAACTCAAGTTTCATTGTGTACAAACAAAACATATTTCTAACAGATTTTTTTCCCAGTTCCAATTTCTACTGATTCTACGAACCAAGCGGGGCCTTATTCTATAAAGTCGACGTTATGTAAATATTTCGTTCAATAAAATTTGAACCTTCTAGTAAGAACAATGTGTCTGTGCTTTCTAACTATTAAAGCATATTGGGTTGAATCGAGAAATAAAATAAATACGAGTGACTTAATTGAAAAAACTTTTAAAACATAGTAACTATTTTGTAAAAGGGGTAACTTTGTAGAATAGTAACTAACTTTTAAAAGTGTTCCACCACTCAAATTATTCACGTTTTATATTAACTAGAAGTTTTTCATCTATTTGTAGGTAACTATGATAATGTGGGGTTTTTTTTTCCTATTTATTAATGCCGACGTTAAGTGATAATGTGGATTTTAACATATATATATTTTGAGTAAATTCCTTTTTGAGTCCCTGAGTTTTCTTGATTTTAACTACTTGAGTCCAACATTTTCATTTTTAACATTCTGAGTGCTAGTGTTTTAAGTTTGTTATGGTTTGAGTCCAATTTTCTAACTCTGTTAGATTTTTTCTGTTAATATTTATGAAATGACCAAAATACCCCTACCATTAAAAATAAATAATTATTAAATATTATACTTTATTATATTATAATATTAAATATATACACACACAACACACACAGATCTCAACTCTCTCTCTCTCACTTCTCTCTCTTTCTTCTCTCTATCTCTCTCTCTAAATACCAAATCCACCACCACCACCCAGACGAGCCACCAACGACCAGACCTAACCACCACCCGAACCCAAACCTGACCACCACTCGACCCAGTAACCACCTAACCCAGACCAGACCATAACCCGAACTAGTAACCACCTAACCTAGACCTGACCACCACCATAACCCGAACCAGTAACCACCACCCGAACCCAGACCTGACCATAACCCGACCAGACCAGCCACCTCCACCGGGTACAGATCCGTTCATGTTTTCATCTTCTACCTTTCATCAATGGCTTCCTTTCTCCAAAGAATCATTAGAAAGCACCACCACCGTCCCCTAACCAGTTCCCCATTGCACCTAACCAGTTCCCCATTGCAACCCACCACCACCGTCCCCTCACCAACCAGCCACCTCCACCGGGTACAGATCCGTTCATGTTTTCATCTTCTACCTCTCATCAATGGCTTCCTTTCTCCAAAGAATCATTAGAAAGCAATCACTAACCAAAACCCTAATCACAGATCTCAATAAACAAGCTCTCTCCTCACCGACCCATTTATCTAAACCCAAACCCGACCCACCAACCCTCATCCTCATTCACCAACTGTTTACCCTATCTTCTCATTTGAGGCTTTTCTGAACCCAATTGTTTCTCTACCAGAAGACGACGTCGTTTCAGGTAATGATGACGATGATGATGGAAAGATGTGGGCTGACAGTGTGAAGAAGAAGAGGGTGAGGTTTTGCAGGTGAGGGTGAGGGTTCAGGTTGAAGATGGTTGAAGTGGGGATGCGGTGGTGGATGGTTAAACAGGGAAGACGATGATGGGTTCTGCAGGTGAGGGTGAGGTTTTGCAGGTGAGGGTGAGGTTTGTAGTGGTGGTGAGGGTGGTTCGGAGGTGGAGGTGGAGGTGCGGTGGGGGTGGATTGTGGTGGTGAGGCAATGATGGGGGAAGAGTCTGTACAGGGTTACATTAAAGAGAGAGAGAGAGAGAAAGAAAGCTTTGTGTGTGTGTATATATATATATATATACTTATTTATATATTATTAAATTAAAAACTTCATGCATTAAAGACTTGTTCCTTATACATTATGCATTAGAAAGTTGTACCTAGGTGTTAAATGACTAAAATACCCCTATACTTAACTGACTTGATTAACGTCGTTACAAAATTGGACTCAAAGGGTTACAAAATTAAAACTTAGGCACTCAGAATGTTAAAAATCAAAATGTTGGACTCAAGTAGTTAAAATCAAGAAAACTCAGGGACTCAAAAAGGAATTTACTCATATATTTTTTAATATAATTAACATGTTAGTTTTTTAATACAATTACATATATTAAAAATTCTGACCCTGACATTTTCTCCTTCATTTCATTCTTAACACATATAAAATTTTACATTACTAGATATGAATGTTAATTGACCTAGTTAGGACAAAAAGAGTATGAATGACATAATTAAAACAGTTTTAAAACTCGGTTATTATTGTCATGAAATATTCTCAAAATAAAAACAATCCAACATTGTTGATCCACTGTGTAACTTACTTTTCCACACTAGATTATCCCCTGAGAACTTCCCGGGATACAAAAATCTAATATGAAATGACAAAATTGTGTACCATAAAAAGAACATGTCGTTTCTTTCAGAAGAAAAAAAGAAATTTGTAAAGGATCAGCATTCGAGAACTCATAAAATGTAAATTCTATGGGTGCACCTTGCTCGAGTGAAGTCTCTATACAACTTTATCACTTCCTTTAAGATACTCTAACACTGCGATGTGAGACTGGGAAAATAACAACCAAATTGATATCAAATAATATGTCATGATAATGATGATGACGAGCGATTTAATGTATAAACATACTTGTTCAAACTTTATTATGGATAATACAATCGATCACCTTGGGTGACACCGAATAAAAGAATCAATAGGTAAGTAGTGAAGATCCATTTTGAAGATAAATAAAAATGATCTAACTGCTATTGACTAAAAAGATTGTAGGGTGGTAACTTTTCATGTATCCCAGCTATTTTCTCTACTCATATATAATCTAATTAAGTATCTAGAGTTAATTACACGAATGGTCCCTATGATCACAAAAATATCAAATGCATTCTCATTCATTTGGCAACTAAAAGATTTTTGCGCACGGTTGAACTTATGGAACGCCCGCCGGACCTGCGGGACCCCCCAAAGTGAGTTTCTCTTGTTGCGTTCGTGCATGGGGTCGCCAAATCAGTGTTCGGGCACGGGACTTGTCAGCCTGAGCATGTTAAAGAGGATGTGTCAATCTTTGATGCAGG
Source organism: Ambrosia artemisiifolia (assembly GCA_032199755.1). Taxonomy (NCBI): domain Eukaryota; kingdom Viridiplantae; phylum Streptophyta; class Magnoliopsida; order Asterales; family Asteraceae; genus Ambrosia; species Ambrosia artemisiifolia. The sequence goes on along the minus strand of CM063529.1, from coordinate 44,736,949 downwards.
CTTGCGGGGGCGGTTGAAAACATTGTTGTCTGTGGAGGGGCGCACTTTGGGGACCTCCAGTGGAGGTTAGCATCCCTTCCTATGCGATATGGGGGTTTGGGGCGCATTCGGCAGAGGACGTCTCAGCATATGCTTTTGTTTTGGCCTAGTCGGGTAAATAGCAAGGCCACATCTTGTGACGTGCTGGCATGGTGGGAGTGGATCCTGATTACACCGTTACACTTGATAATATTGGAATCCGGAACTTGATCTAGGTGGTTTTACTGATAAGGAGACCGCCCCAAGAAAACTCAACAAACATTAGCGAATGCTTTTTACGGTAAAGATGTTCAGGATATGGAGGAGCGGTTTTCTTGCATGTCTCCAAGGGGCCCGTGCTCAGGATTTTTTGACTGTTGTGCCTATTGAAGGACTTGGGAAACGGATGTCAGCGATTGAATATAGGGCCGTCCTCAAATACCAGCTTATGATACATCTGTTCCCTCCAGATGAACCATGCCACACTTGCAAAAAGGCCTGCTTAGATAGGTTTGGCGAACATGCCCTTAACTATAAAGAATTTTCAAGGTTCAAGTATCAGCATGACTGGGTTAGAGATGTTTTATGGGATGTGCTTAGACGAGCTGGGATCTCTTCCAAGAAAGAAGCCCCTGTTAATTTTCCGACTGACCCACGTGAGGGGAGATCTACCCTGCGTCCTGCAGACATCCTTGTGTTTGGCTGTGTGAAGGGCAAGCATGCATGTGTCAACCTCACTGGGGTGTCCCTATTGATGGGCTTGCGAGACAGCGACTTTGTTCCAGGGCAGGCGGTTTTGAGGGCGGAAGCTGGGAAAGTCGCTATGCATGAGGCAACATGTTTAGAGAATCAACACGCCTTTGACACATTTGGATCCCTGGCCACTGAGGCGGTTCGTTTCTTGGAGCGAGTGCAGAAGGTGGTCCACAGCAACTAGCAGAGTCCTAGAAATCAAGGGTTTGTGTTTAGTAAAATAGGCTTTGCAATTCAAAATGGGATAATGGCGCAACTTGTTGCTCGCTTACCCACTATCCAGATGTAATTTGTTGTTTGTTTAGTAATATTGAATTTCAAAATCCAAAAATTATTCATACTCTTTTAGCAACAAGATATAAGAATATTTTACCAGGGCAGTTTCATATATTCCTTTTACAAAATAACACATATTTTAAACTTGTTTTAAGAAACATATTACAAACTAAATCGAGGGGACATATGAAATTCCTCATTCCTCATACGTGATAAAACCAAATTTAATTTAACAGGAAGCTAGGGTACAAACTGAAAAATCTAAGATAGAGAACACACTATTTTACCAAACATAGACACACAACATATGAGGATTTGCAAACCATTTTCCCAGTTAACTGTACAACAACAATTCAAAGTTTTGTAATCTAACCAAGTGTGGAAGCATTGGATCGATCCAACAAGAACCTGTGGTTTCTGCAGCCACACATACACAAAAGTGGCAGTAATGACAATATGAAAGATTTGTCACAGGATTGCATCAAAACAAGGATTATTCACGTGGTTTGAAATGGCTTTTTCCGTTAAAAAAATGGATACAAATGAGTTGTATGTTCCGGGAATGGGAATGGACCACCGAAAAACCTGAGGCCAAGTCAGTTTCGCCACAAAACAAATATCGGAGTAGTCACACAAAGTACCATTCACGTTTGTGAGTAATTCTGATGCCGACTGAACACTGTTATAAGTTGATTGAGTTTTAATGTATTCAGGAATATTTAAAGTGAAAAATGGCTAAATTTAAAACAGTGATGATTATAAGCTTTTTTTTTACGCATATAATATAAGGCCGTTCGATATACTCCTATACAGTGGCGAAGCTTGACCCGAAAGTTCGGGGGGTCGGAAGTCCCTAGTTTCGGGGGGTCGAAAACCAGTTTCGGGAGGTCGAAACCCTATATTTTCAAAATTTTCTATACGAATACTATATAATCGGAACTTCTGCGCGAAAATCCGGGGGGTCGGCCGCCCCTCCCCGCCCCAACTATGCTGCGCCACTACTCCTATACCCATTCATTCTACGTAGACATCTTTAACACTCAGACCACCCATAACGCTCTTCACACCCTTCAAAGAAATGGTCCATCTCCATTAACGCCCCTCAAAAATAAATGTTGACCTAAGATTCTTTTACGCTTATTAACGCGTTAACGAATGACTCTTTTAATGCTCTTGACGCCTATGCGGGAGTGGTATTTAACACCCTTAACTACACATGTCATCTATAACGAATGAAAGCGTTAGAGTATACCCCATGGTCTAAGCAGTACAACACTCCAACCCTTATTATTTGCACAATTTCATATGATTTTCACTATTAAAATTATCGGCTTATCTATAATTAAACTTAAGATGTGCTTATAAATTACATAACGCCAAAAACTATTTGATTCATCTTGGGACGAGATCGTTCAATAGCCCTTGATAATAATTTCTACTTTTAATTTCATTATTATATAAGTTTCATACTTTGTTGGAGAAAAGCCGGATTCAAATTCTTTTTACATACATTTTCTTTTACATATTTTAAGTGTATATCTAGGGTTAAGTTATTCTACATAGTGTAATAAAAATGAGAAGGATACAAAAAAACACAATAGATCAGGAAATATGACACAATGAGCCACAAAATATAACACAGTGCCAAAAAATATAACACAATGCTGAAGATAAAAGACACAATGAATTGAAAAAATGACACAATGATTAAAATAAGAAAAAGACATAATGGTACATTAATGACACAATGATATAACGCATATTCTAAAAACTACAAGCTAAAACCCCAAAAAACGAAGACATAAAAACTAACGTCGTAGGGTTCAATAAGACAGTTCCAATGCCGCTTGAATGAGTTCAATTGGAGTCCGTTTGATACCATTCCTACGACTTCCTACTTTTCTTTCACTGTGTATTTGATTACTATATTATAAATTATTTCCCAATGACTTTTTAAAACATAAGAGGTACAAATTTAGTTGTTTAAGGTACAAAAGACAATGCACATGTTAATTACTTTTTAATGACAAATTTGCCTTTTAACCAACCTCATTTAATAAACCTCGTTTAATTAATACATTATTAAATTCACTACATTATTAACTATTTAAATAAATATATCTATATTACTTTAAATTTATATTTACTATTAATATTATTTATATTAAGACCTTGTTACTTTCATTATATTTTCTGATGAGGGCTGTGATGGTGGCATTAGGTTTTCTGATTCTGACGAGGCAATACTGGAGTGATTGAAGCGTATGGTGACTTTGAGGTACATTTATATTTTATCAATTTCAGTTTACATATATCATGCATATAATGTTTATATCTTGACTTCTAAAACCGAATAATGTAAAGTTACTTACCACTATCATAGGATATGGACTATGTGGGGCACTAGATAGATAACCATATTAACCATTATACGTTAAAATAATAGTAATTAGTGCTTACTCAAACTTATGCAGCCATTAGAAATAATTTGATATTTGTATTAGGCTGTATAATTGTATGATGCGTATTGTGTTCCCGCCGCAACGCGCGGATTTCCCACTAGTGTTTTATAAAGTTTGAGGCGGGTGGATGATGAAAGATTTACATATTAGATCATTTCAACGTACAACTAATGTACGCGTGTAAACGAATTAAATGTTTAGTGAATTGTTTTTTTTAACGATCAACAAATTCCATTCCACCAAACGCTAGCGGGGGGGGGGGGGGGGGGTACTAGCAAATACACCAATACATCACCAAACCAACAAAAAATATAGCAGCAAAAAATACAGCAACAAAAACATCACCATCACCCACCGACTTTACACAGATTAAAACTATTCCAAATCACCCAATCTAAATTTGTTGCTTTCGCCCTTGACTTGACCCAGAAATGGCTCAAAGCTTTTATGTCACCGATGATCTTATTAAGGGAACATTGCTTTTGGTTGAACACCGCCTCGTTCCTAGTCTTCCATAGGCACCATAATGTAGTCAAACACACACCATAGAACACTTTTCTTCTCTTGGCCGAACAACCCAAACATGACTGCATACCGAAAATATCCCTGAGATGAAAAACAATAAACGGGCTAATGCTGCACCATTGGGCCACGATCTGCCAGACAGACTGCACGAACTAACAAGCGATGAATAGATGCTCTAATGTTTCAGGAAAATCTCAACATAACGGACACGAATCTCGACCCACATTAACATTCCTCCTAATCAAAGCGCATTTTGTTGGAAGACGATCAAGATCAGCTCGCCAAGCAAGAACCTCCACTTTCTTAGGAACCCACGAGTTCCTGGGTAGAACATATGAAGCCAGGACAAATATGCATTCTTGAATGGGCGACTTTAAATCACCAACAGAAAAAAGGTTACGAGATTGCACGAACCAGACCCAACCATCCTCCCTGCCCGAAAGCTGTGGAAGAATAACCCTGTGACCCAGATCAGCCAATTCAGCAGCTTCCACCCCTGCATTTATGTCCCTTTTCCAGTCCCACGCCCAACCGAGCCCCGACTGTAAAACCCGGTATGCAACAGTAGCAAATTTATTTCGTTCCCACCAAAATAGCGCAGGAAAGGCCTCCGCAAGAGGCTCATCTCCCGACTCCCGCCCAGCAGTCTAGCCAAGTATACGTCCAACCCGTTTGCCACCACCCTTTTTATTGCCCTACCTACATCCACCCCGGTTTGTTTGAGCACCTGTACAGATGTTGCAACCTGCTTCCAAGGACCGGTAATAGAGAGTCTATGTGGTATAGAATTCCAATTCCTTGAGGAGTGATGTAATGCCCGAACAACTTTCCTCGAAAGACCATTTGAATCCATCTTAAACGCCACCACCATTTAGCCATCATTGATTAGTTTGCGTCTTGAAGGGAGCCGAAACCAAGTCCACCATACTTTATAGGAGACATAACCTTTTGCTAAGCCACCCAATTCATTTTTGCCTTCTCCTCCGAACCACTCCAAAAAACACTTGCCTCAAAATAGGAATTATCAATAGAAAATATTAAATGTGAACGCTCAAATACAACTTTGTGAAACCCATGGCTTCGTCTACAATCATCTTTGGCAATAAATTGGCTATTTGAAACCGTCAAACCCTTTAGATGTATTATGCCCGAGACAATTTGTCACACCCCGCCAAGGCGGAAACACGGGGATGCGATTCAAAAGATTTTCATGCACAAGGTTCGAGCAACACATAAGATGTAATTTTAAACGAAACCATCAAGTGATAACCATTGTCATACATAATTAAGAAAAACATAACATTGTCTGAAAATCATTGTATCAAATACCGAAACATGACATGACCAACATTATTGAATTTTAACCGGTGATGGTACCACTATGTGCATGCTCAAACCTCTCTCCCAAGTCCCCGCTCCTCATGGTCAATTACCTGAAAAACATGCATAAAAGATTTGTCAACATAATGTCAGTGAGTTCACAGGTTTTAATGTACTATGTAAAGTGCTCGTGAAATCCGTGTATGACCAATCATAGGCTAGCTAAGCGAATGATTACTGTGCAAACCATGAGTTCCATAACCAAACCTCTTGACTGTTGTGCCTCGCGCATTGTACAATAAAGACAACGTATCTGTAGTAGAATACTAACACTCTCTTGTTTGTAACCAGTTAGATCGACTAACCAAGAGCGGGGGTATTTACCCAATAGATCTATATAAGTGTTCCATGGCTACTGTTAGCTAATGGTTACAGTGTAAATGTAAGTACGAGGACTGTTGAGCTCATGAACCAAATATCTCATGTTATACATGGCAGTCATGATAGAATATTACTCAAAATGTAATGTACTAGAAATGTAGCATGTTTATCCCCCAAAAATGGAAATAGTAGAATGGGTCCGTGAAACTCACCTGATGTCTGGAAAATGTGGTCTGGTAAAGCAGAGAAGTGAGGTAACTATCGCCCCGACAATGATTGCCCTATGATTATCAAGGACATGGTAAGTTGTACGTTCTTTGTCGTTTACCATACAAGTTGTTCACCCGACTTGTGGACCCTTGTGTCAGTTATATGAGGGCCATGGTTTGTACACATGACAATTATTACATGTTTCATGTGTACTTTGTAAAGTGTACAGTTTCGTGAATCTCGGGATTCTTATTGTGAAAACGTATCTATGGTTAACAAAACGGGTCCCACACGTCATTATGGGTAATATAATATTCCCCAATCTAACATGTGTGGTGTATTTGTGGAAAAACCAATGGTTTAACATATGTTATGTTATATTGTAGTGTTAAACTAGTTTTAACATGTGTTTGATACCACTTAACGTATGTTTATCTTACTAGCTGAAATTTTTATATGACTAAGTGGCTCGAATCCGATTGTTTAACATATCAAAATGACTTACTAGTGACAATCAATGTACAACCGAATGTTTATAAGTGTGTGTTAGTGCATTTACATGAAATCGTGTGTAACTATATAAACATAATATCACATAACTTCGGGTTTAAACATACACATGTTTTGGTTATAAAATCGTTTATAGTGTTGTTTATCCAAGTCTTTGTGCTCGATTGTGAACTCGTGAGTTGATGTGTCAAGTATATATGTGCTTCCTTGTAGCTGTGGGCTTGTGTAGTGCACATGTACATACGTATAAGTTCAATGTAGATGCATACATGGTAGTGGTCTAGTGTGTGTGTTCCATTTACAAGTTTCGACATGTATGTGTGTGTGATCTAGACCGATTATTATTTAAAAGGGTTGGGGATCGGGTGAGCTATGATTAGGGCCGATTATAATAGAGAAAGGGACAAGTGTTCAAGTAGTTAACTCACCTTGGGTGTATGTAGGCCGAGGCTTGTGATTCCTAGTCGATTCCTTCAAGAGTGATGCTAGAAGATGGCTTGTGAGAGACCTCCTTGATTGTTCTTGAGTGGGTTCTTCAGCCGAGAGGTAATCAAGAGAAAGAGAGTGAGCGTTGTTTAGTTTTGTGGTGTGAATCAAACTAATGGAAGCCTCCTTTTATACTACATCAAATGGCAACCTTTTCACCTCAATCTTTGGAGCTTTGATAGTACCTTCCATCCTTGTGTAATTCCTTGACTTAGTGTGATGGAGATGGGTGCTTGTTGAACTCTTGGGATTCGGCCGAGGTTAAGGACAATAGGGATCTCCTTGTTTTGGACAATATCATGTCTAGGAGGATAGTATGTTGTCTAATCAAGGCCTAATTATGTATAAGGGAGGTTATCTTGTCCCTTAGTGCCATGCATGGACATAATAGACAAAATCCATTAATAATCATCAAACTTGGTGAGGTTGTTGTACTCCATGGCTGCCACGATAAGGAGAAAGGAAAAAGGAATGTGCTACCATAGTTGTCATGGGTTATTTGGTATAACAGAATGATAGGGACTTTTGCTTGATCTTATTTGCGGCCGTGAGGTGTCAAGGGAAGAAAAAGAATTTTATCTTGTGCAAGTACAAGATCTTATCATGGTGTCATCATGGGTGTTATGTCATTTTCGACTAGGTGGAGGTTTGTTTGTTTGTGTTGTGTAGCATTCGGCCAATTAAAGGGAAAGAAGTAGGATGTTTTGGGTAAAGATCATGCATGGGGAAGATATGATCATAAGGTAAAGGCCTAGATAGGTGTAATGTAGGATGAGTTGTGAGTTTGTCTTGCATTAGAAGGTTCCAAATTGTCTTATGTTGTCACCAATAAATCAAGTGCAAGTGTGGTGGTGTGGATGTGTGTTTCGGCCGAGAAAGAGGAAGAGGAGAAAAGGAAGTGGAGTTCACCATCTCATGATGTCATGGTTGATTGTTTCCATTTTGGTGAAATCCATGGAAAAGACTTGTTCATGGACACCCTAACTTGTTGTTTCTTGATGTATGTAATCGCATGTATGTATCTATCTAAAGTTTGTCTTTAATCACACATGTATATATATAAATATATATAGTCGAATGTGGGATCACATGGTGTGTTATTGTCATCCATTAGCTATCCATAGGAATGGATTAATATGCGTGTGTGTATGATATAGGATGTTGATAACATGTGTATTTGTAATAACATTGATCATGAAGTAAATACATATGTTAATTGAGGTTAAACATGTGTTGTTGGATGGTGTTACCACATGTTTGTATTTCGGGTAATTTTTCATGACCTTACGTGTGTTATTTTCATAAAACATCTTGTGAATTACTCGGATTTGGGTGGAATTGTGTAGTTTCCCACTTTGGTACTGTCATGTGTACTGTTGTTTTGTTCCTGTGCGGTAATCGGGTATCCGGTTGCTCTCTGTTGAGCGTGTGATTGACTTGATTGTTCAACGCCAATTGTCTTGGATATTTCGGGGTTGTATGCGTAAACAGATAATCTATTGCATATCTACAACAATTATGGCTTTACTAGACTTGGGGGGGGGGGGGGGGGGTAGGTATAGTGTGTGCAACAGGGTCTAATATGCACATGAAATGACAATAATAAGTGAAATGTGTACGGACGTTGACCTGAATCGTTGACTGGTGTCACACGATTATTACTCCTTCAAAGACCTTTCACCTTTTAATCGTTTGTAGCATTAAACCGATTTTTTTGTTCTCTTTGATAGCTATTTATAATGGTATACTCTTGATGTTAGTCAATCTGTTTATTTTTATTCTAAGAATCTCGATATCCATGTATCATGCGAACTGTTGTCGAAAATTATGGTGATCGGCTGCCAAATACCATCGGAAGTCTGGAACCACTACTAGACGGAAATCGTTGCACTGCTAGTGACTACGCATATCACCATTTGAGCCTTCGTCTACGAATTGTTAGAACTCAGAAATAAGTTATTTTAAATTTGGAACTTTATTGTTTGTGTGAGATTGCTAGAATAATTAGATTTCATGCAATTGGAAGAAAGAAGATGGAGTTTTGTTTCTTGAAAATTGTAGTATCTTCTTGTCAGGTTACATCATCCAATACATACATATTTATATATTAATATTAACTTTTTTACAAATCAGTAATTTCAATGGAATAAACAAAGAGTTAATGAAATAAATTATTTTTAGTACGAGTATTTTTTGTGTTGACTGTGTAAAAGTTTTTTCATATAATAAACAAAGTGTGTAAAACTACGATTTTGAGTATAATTAATAAACAACTCAATTTACTAGAACTAATCACAAATAACAAATAACATACGGATGCCTGACCCCTTTTTCTTTTAGTATCTTAATAATTGTTTTTCCTTTTGTTTTTGAATGGCTAATTGGAATCACTCACGGATCACTGGAGTATCATTGTGCCATCAGTGTTACTACGCGATCATATTCTATCACCAAATCACCAATTCAGGAGTAAACTTATAATTATGAGAAAACCCATTATGATATATAATGTGCACTCCACTAGACTCTTGATTAGTAATTCGCTCACAATTAATTTACTAAAATATTAATTTCCAAACTGTCAATTGCTTGTATTAATATTTGATACCTTGATTTTTAATAACATAAATTCTATAAATATAATTTTTACGTATATTAATCCGTATTTTAATGACATAAGTTTTATTGTATCAAACGAGGCACGTATGCTTGTAAATTGTCTACACCGTTACATTGCGCGGACTCCCTCCTAATATATATATATATATAGATATATGTGTGTGTGTGTTTGTTAATCGTGCATATAGAATATCAACAAATGAACATAAGCAATCACGAATACATTCATTTTCTTTAGTGAACAGAATGATCAAGAGAATTCATTTGTTTACGTAAGCGTGTTTATATTGATGTTCGTTTGTTTGTTCGGTTAAAACTAAACGAAGGAATATGGACGGACACACTCATTCATATTTATCCGGTTCGTTTACAAGCCTACAGAAAACTACAGTGAGATACTTAACATTTCAACTTAATTTACTAACTTAAAATGCGTTTTATATTGCTAACATCATTTACTAGTCTGCTTGTGAGATTTTTTATCAACAGCGAGAACTCGAACGTGAAACGATCAGAACTAAAATTAATATTGTGATTAACTACAGATAATATGAAAGACAAACCATAGTAGATGATAAATATATAAAAGAAACAAGTCGTGTGTCTAATTTTTAAAGTTATTTTATAATAAGAAAAAAGGGGTTATAAAGTAGCAAGACAAGACGTACCTAAACCTCTTAGTTTTGTAAAGATACCTGGAACAAAGGGAAGTGAGATATGGAAAAGGTTGAAGCCTGAAAATAAGGGCTGTTTTGGTTCAGATGTAAGTAGATAACTAAAATAAATATTAAACTAATATGGTTTAATTTTTCTTTGATTCATTTGTGGAATGTACACAGGATTTGGTCTTTCTTTTTGAAACCCTACATATGCCATCACTTTCACCTTCTTTTTGGTATTATTATTACTAAGTATTCTTATTGATTACAAATAAAACAAATTACAGATCATGAACTCAAATGATACCATGGTTGTAGAATAATTTATTAATCATTGTTTAACTTTTAAACTATTATTATGTATCTTTCTCATTATAATAATAAGTCATTTGTTTTGAGAAAGTACCAAAAGAACTACGTTTCGTAAATAAAAAACAGTTAACTTCAGTTACAAAGTAACTAATTTTGAATTACATCACCTAGCTTTACATATTTAATAAACACGATCTTAAGCTTTCAAAGAATGCGTTAGATGTGAGTAGAAAAAAAACTAACCAAATAAAAATTGTAAGGAAATCAAACAGTCGCAAATCAAATGGTTATGCTTTAGTTTAGCTATAGTTATATGTTAGTTTGCATTGTTTAATGAAAGTCGTCGTTAAAAAAAAAAGATGCTGTAGTTATATGTGTATTCGATTCAACCCCAAACTAATTGAAATCAGCCGTCATTAAAAAATAAAAACCCTGATTTTATATAATTCCTTTTGTAAGCTATATGTAATATTCTAACAAACTTTTGTTATAAATATTATATTAGTTGTCTGTTTTTGTAAATGATATTTTTTTCATTTTGTTCAAAACATGATTCGATTGGTTAATTAACTAGACTTCAGTTGAGCAAGCCATGGAACCAAAGATTAACCGAATTAATTGAACTAGTTTACTCCTAGAAAACAAACCATTCAATCGAAGTTGATTAAGACCACAACGGGTGGTCATCACACATCACTATATTACTAAACATTCCACCAATCAGCATGTATCACCTCATTTATTCGCATTTTATCACATCTATCTTAGACCGAACGTAATGAGGCGTGTAATGCCCTCATCACGCCAATTTCACGCCGAGCAACCACCCCCGTTGGCGTTAAATCAGAAAAAAAGGGTATGTGGCGTGGTTTATTTCACGCTTAAACTTTTGAGAGAATCAATAAGATGACAGTTACGATAAGTATTGATTCATTTAATAATTACCTTGGATATACACACTAGAAGCAAAAATGACAGCACACAATTATTCTGGGTTGCCACGTTTGCTAGTCATTTGAAATAGAATATATATAATAGTATTTTCAGGTTTTAAAATTTTTATAAATAGTGGTTATTTAAATATTGTATCATGTAATATTCGTTATTAAGTATTTTATATATAATGCTAGTCATTCGACATTTAGAGGAGAAAGAATATTTATATAGATCTTTTATTTTATGTTTAATTAGTTTAAATTTTATTTATTTTAAAAATAGTTGAATAAAAGAAAACATAAATTCATTTAATTATTGGGCAATTATTGAAGGGGTGTGAAATGAGTATGAACCACTACACACCTTTTTCACTTAAAATGAGTTTGCTGACATGAACGCCACATGACGGAAAACGCCCCTAAGTAGCGTGAACCACTACACATGGTCTTAAATCACAAGATGTAGTGATCACATCCATCACTACTTTTGTTTTTTTTTTCTTTTTTAAATAAACAATAATTAATAAATAAACTAAATCCAACATTTTTTAATTAAAATAAAATAAAAATATGAAATTAAATAAAAAATACAACCTAAAAGAAAAAAAAAACTCATGATTTATAACTAAAATAAAAACAACTCATCGTTGGAATCGGGTAATTGGATATCTAAACCACCAACATGTTTCGTTAGATCAAATTGTAGTCGAAAGTGTGTTTTTTCTTTCCTCAAATCCAAAATAATATCTCACTAACGGGTACCTATGTCGGAGGGTCCATATAGTAATTTGGCAATATTGTGTGTCCATCTTTCTTTAAGATCATATTGTGCAATGTGATACACGTATACACAATACTCCTTATTTTCGCTTGATTAACCGCACGTATCGGTCGATCAACTATACGCCATCTACCTTTCAAAACATCAAACACTTGTTCAATGTCTTTTGTTGCTGATTCCTGTAACTCTTTAAATATCTCGGCATTGTACTTTGGTTAATTTGGACAAAGTAATCATTCATTAGACTTCATTCGCCCTTAATCAATCACAATGTACATTTTTTTTTCTTTGATCGTCCTGATCTTCAAGTTCTGCAATTTAAACATCTCGGCATTGTACTTTAGTTTTTTAACCAACGGTCTCATGACCGTTGAAGCCCACAACAACTAAATTTCTTAACATCACGCTCGCGATGTATATCATGAATCGTGATGTATTTGTTCTATCACGGAGGGAAGGAGCAATGTTCACAGGCATCACGGGAGTCCATCACCAACCGTCCTGTCCTGTGTGCCCTAATTATGAAAATATAAAAGTCAAAACACTATTAATAGATACTATCCATCGAATTCCATGGAAATTCTTTCATCGGTGTTTGCATGTGACCTTTGAATGTATTTATTGTGTATTTAACAATGTAAACTAAACAATGCGCGCACATTTAAAAACTATAGAAGATCTTTTTACAATAACCTTTCTCTATATTTTAGCATATAAACACTACCTTACTTTTCTTATTTATACATGAAAAGTAGCCGTTTATTTGATAAAATTAAGGTGTGAAAAGGCCATAAGCCTGCAGCTTTCTTTGAAAAACATCCTGCTTTGCTTGCCTATTTATGGGGCTTCTTTAATTTTTTCTCACTCGCTTCCCTTCCATACTTGCAACGTTCAGTGGATCCAAATCTTTTATTGAAAACCTACGTGTTTTACTCTTGATCGCCAAAAAAAATATTCAATTACCAAACCTAAATCACTCGTCATTCATTACAACAAGACGATTTTTGTTAATCCCTTTTTCAGACATATATGTTGGTATATAATTCATTTTAAATCTAAAATTACGTACAGTTCATACTCTATAAATTTAAAGCAAAAGGAACATGGGATGATGTTCATTTTCATCCAATAAAATCAATCATAATTAACTATGGAACTTTTGATATGAAGATTAATGTTAAAAAAACGTACCATATATATATAAATAGGTAATTAATAAATGAAGAATGATTAGTAGACAAGATTAACTAAAGCTAGTTATGCCCATACTAGCTTCTACAAAGTACAACCACTACATCCACAATTTGCCACATAAACATCCCACTAAATTAACATTATATACCCTGAAAATAATTGAATTAGTGGGAGTCAACTGGTCTGTCCGCCAACATATTATAATAATAAGTTGATTAATTAAGATAATATATATAAAATAGTTATACGCAGAATTAAATTATGGGCTAAAAGGAAGCTGATTTTCATGGACCATGTTTTCTCCTCTTACTTCTCCACTTCTTAGCACGATCGGTTTATCATTTTTAATGTACTTTGAAGATCTTCCCATCACTGTTTGGCCGACACCTGCGGTTATTATTTTATTTATTACGCCATATTAATATCAATTTTTACATTACCTTTTAGATATTTTTAAAATTGTTAATTTATTAGATACGCATTAGATTTAGAAATAGAAATTAGAAAACACCAATTATGTTAATTGACAATAATTTTTTTTACTATAAAAACAAACTTTAAGTTATATTCACTTATATCTTAAAACGGAGTAAGGTGGAAATTGTTGAAAAAAACTTTTATACATTGTCAAATGAATAAATAAACGTGTTATATAATAGAAATCATAACTGAACTCAAACCCTATCATTGATCAATTTTCTTTCCTATACATGTTAACAATCTTAACTAAAGAAAACAACAAATAATAACAATAACTTGTTACAGAGGAAATGGAGAATAATTAAATCAAATCAAATCATAGAACATGCAACAGAAAGGGGTGGCGGCGCAGCTTGTTGCCCGTCTACCTTCTATTATGATGTAAACTTTCGTATTTTGTTTTAATGAAAAAGATACAGAATGTTAAAAAAAAAAAATTAACATGCTGTTTAGTAACACTAATAAAAGAAGCCCTTTGCTTCATAAGTTTAAGGGTATGCGATATATATATTCAATTAGATTATTTTGTTCTTCTTTGTTTATTTAGATTATTAGAGATTTTAAAGATTCATTAGCAGTAAAAATATGAAGGTAAAGGTGTAAAACAATGAATGATCCACAGCCAGGACAAAATAAATTCTACAATATCTTTTAACACCACCGTATATATACTTGTTTTATATGATCGAGAATTTATATTTTAAAAGTAAGATATGTTTATTGTCTTTTCCAAGGGTGATAGAGACACGTATTTTGAAATAAATGCTATTGACCCAATAACCCCAATAAAACCATATATGTCTAATATAAAATAGATATATGTGTCCTTTAGCTTGTGCATATAGTCAAAGTCTTCGTTTAATGGCGGGCATGCATGTATGTGTATTTGAGAATTCCTTTTCTGTACTTTATAACGTTATATGTTTTTTAGAAAGAAAACCCTTAAAACTAAAATAACGAGAGAATGGTGTGTATGAGATAGATCGGAAGGGGTCAGTCCTCCCTCACTCTAGGCATGTAAATCATTAAATCATCCCTATAACAAATAGTGACTTAAACTTGAAACGATACGAGCTAAATCTTCTCCTAGCTACTTGATTTGTATGTGCCCCCAAGTTTAAAATAGAGTTTGTACGTACATGGTTCAGTTACTAAATCAAAGTAATCAAATCAACTACATTTGTTTTCTTCTAGATAGTTAATGCATATCTTAAAACAAAGAAACGCAAACAAATCAAGTAGGGAGTTTCAATAGTTTCCTAAAACCCTAAACAATAAAGCTTCGAATAAAATTAAACTAGTCGAGAATCAAGAAACCAAAAAGCCAATCCCAGTGTCAAAACAATCTAAAAGTAAGATACTAGCCATCTGGTAAAGGGATCAAAGACAACTTACATCGAAGGCAGAGGACAACAACCGTAGACGGTAACGACAGTTTTATCCAACTATTTTATCGTAGATCTAAATTTGAAAGTACGTAGGGCAAAATGATATATCTCTATTACCTTATTAAGGACCAAAGTTGTCTAATAAAGTAATTTTATCAAAGTTTTAAGATGGGAGTTTAAGGGTCTTTTCAAAAATGTCTAATCTTTAGTCATTTTCTTCCCTTTATGTCCCTTGTGTACAAGATATAATGCTCATTGTATTTGTGTGTACTCCACACGTTATATCACACTCAACATGTAACCTCCTTTCATAACACCAATTCAATTTCAATAAAACCATGCTCTTATTAAGTCCTTTATGGTGCCATTATATAACATTAAACTAGACAGATAAAGCGGTAATTTAACATCAAGTTTAAGATGACAGTTGAAGGGTTTCAAGCTCCACACAAAATATGTTACATCTTCGCTTCATTGTTTGTTTCCTCATGAAGAATCAATAATATACAATGTGATCATCAACTTATGCAAGTTGAATCGTTTATCCTCCAAGAGGTCGGTGTTCTTTCTCTTTAACTTGATAATGTCTACTCTGCATCTTCATGTCAATCACCCCATCAACTTTAATTAGGTTGAACCTACCCTAGTGTTGTTGTACCAAGTGGGTCTCTTCATCTGCAACCGCGAGATCACACATTCTAGCTGTCAAAATGTTTGATGAAATCGACAAGCTTATGAATGTCCCAGATAAGTTGGCTCCATTAGAAAGCAAACATTATACACCAGGGGTATGCATTTTGCTTGGTTTATAACTCATTTACCTTGGTTAGATTAGAATATACATGTCAACATGGAGGACATTAATATACTACACTGTATTGGAATGCTGCGAGGTTGACCCTGTTTACAAATGCCCCGTATATTATTATTTTTTTTAAACATTGTTTTCCTTGTTTCGAGTTGGAAAAAATGAACGATTTTTAAAGGTGGAATTTAACACATCAGGTTTGTGGTGAGGATGAGCATCTAACAGTACTGCGTTGTTGTTAAAAGGTCAGTTTCTTGCTCTTGGCTTAGATGTCTTCATCTTGCATGTATATACATTGTACTTAAATATGATAACATACAAATCAAGCAACTTGTCTTTAATAAATTTGATGGTTCAGAAGCATGTGTGATTTTTGAAAAAACAATGAAAAGCAATATATTTGTTGCTACTTAGAAACATCTGCTGTTATTCAGAAGCATCTCGGGCTTTCCAAAACTTTTGTTTCTATAAAAAATCACATTGCTTTATCAAATTCAAGTATAGATGAAGTGGAATATAAATAGAGGATTATGTATAGATCGTAAAAGCATTTCTTGCTATTTGTATTATAGCACAATCCACACCGTATACATCTCACTATAGCAAAACTAATTAGGTAACATCATTTATACTTGGTAGAACTTAATTCAAAAATTAAATCACTTAACATTAAAAATTTTTGAGTCACTCCTCAAAATAAGAGTAGCATTAACAACATTTGATTAAACAACGGGTTTAGGTTTATTTATGTACTTAATTTTTTTTTCTTTTTAGCCATACTATATATAATTTTACCTGTTAGTGGAGTTCTATGTCAATTAGATTTTTTTAATATAGTCACCTCTAATAAAGCTATTTGTCAATTAGATTCTCCTTTTTGTATTGAGTCAGTAATAGGTCATATTTAAGGTTGCGTTGTTGTGCTGCTTGGATTTTTAGTCAGCTTGCAGGTAACATTTCATAGATCGGACCGTGCCACACTACCATCATATAACAGGTTTTTATATTGCATATGGTAGCGTCAGATTTGGGGTTATGTACATGCTGCATCGCGCGGGCCAACCCCCGGTAAGAAATTATGGTTCAAGACCACAAGTGATACATTACCGATCATTGAAGCTGGGCTTCTTACTTTGGCTATGTTAGGTGGTTTGTTTAATCAAATTTTTCCTAACAAACAACTTACATTGGCTTAGAAATGTGTATAAGCCAAATGATTCGAGTCAAAATTGCTCGATCTAGGTTTCAGTATATATTTTTTTAGCGTGGAAGCGATAAAAATTAACAAAGATACTATTCCTAAAAAGAAGATGGATTAGAAATTTGATAGGTATGTCAAATTCTTTAATACAAAACGAAAATAATGAAATTAAATACTTAATTGGACGCGTAAATTGATTGAATCAAAGATTTACGTGTTTTTGACTAAAAATGAGAGTTTGAGGATTAAAGAATTTGGGAAGAAATCTCGATTGACGAAATCGAGGTCTCATAAATCATACGATCTGGCTTGTCAAGACATTTCATTCGCTGCTCGCGGGCCCTGTAACTCTAGTTATTCCCTTTTAAAGTGTGGATGTTTCTACTTTGTTTCCCCTTATCAAACTAGTCTACGTATGTTTCTAGTAACTCTTGGATCAACTCGTCATTGTTTTTTAAGCATAACATTCCGTAAGAAAATTGAGATGCTTATTCTTCCAATTTTGTAGAGCGATGAACATTTTACCCAATGCTAATTCAAATTGCATCAGGGCGGTGGTTGTGTTGTGTTGGTGGTTATGCGGCAACGGTGGTGCGTCTGTTCCTTTTTGGCTTAACCGGAATCAGTGATCCGCCGCCTCCCTCCTTTCCCTTTGATTGTCTTATGTTGGTGGTTGTGGCCACGGTGAGCCGCTGCCTCCGCTCCTATTTTGGTCTAGGGTTTTCGAACGGTGGTGGCGGATCTGGTTCCAATACCTACTGTGAATGGTGGCGATGGTATTTTGAGTATCATTACAGTCGGTTCTAAATTTTTCACACATCTACCTTGGCGGTGAGATTCGAAATTTTTTCCGACTATAGATGAAAGTGGTGGTGCAAGGAAGTTGGATGTTGGGTTTAGACTTGCAACCCGCCTTGTGACTAGGTTTTTTTTTGTGAACTCTAAGCCAAAATTATGGCAAGCCATATGGACCAAACGTAAACTCTCTTTTAAAAAAAAAAATATATTGACATTTTCCAACTCAGAATTTGGTTTCTATGTTTTATTAAGTTATAACTCAAGGGAAGGGTGGACATGTGATGGTATTATTATTATTATTATTATTATTATTATTATTATTATTATTATTATTATTATTATTATTATTATTTATTTGTTTTTAATTACTTGTAGGATTAACATCCTCATATATGTTAATTTTCAAGTGACATTTCATTAGTAATTGAAATGAGTCAAACCATTGGCCATGTAGATTTTGCATATGTAATATTCTATAAATAGTTTAAAAATTACGTAAGACCATATGTAATGATGGTAAGATTGGGACGTGTTTGGGCAAAATACGCCCCCACCCAAATTGTATACCACCCCCACCTCGTTTTCTTGGGCGTTTTTTGTCCACCAGGGAAAAAACAATGATGTGGTTTAATATGGATGGACCAATCAGGAGAAGGCAGTATGGGTGTTCAGAAAAACTGAAAACCAAATAAAAACCGTAAATCGAACCGTAACCGTAACCGAAAAAACCGATCCGAACAATGAATTTGATGTTCGGTTTGGTTTGGTTTTAACCGAAACTGAATTGCTAATTTGGTGTTTGGTTTGGTTTTTTGTTCTACATTTTTTTTAATTTGGTTTATTTGGTTTATTCGGATAACCGAATAAACCGGTAAACTAATTAATTATTAAATAAAAATAATAATATTCAATAAGCCATATATAATTTATAAGCCCAAATATTAAATGTAAGCACAACCCAAAATAAATCCCACTTATTTCTATGATGTTTGTGTTTGTGTTTGTGTGTAAGACTATTTTCTGGATTTGTTTGTTTTCTTTTGCTTTTAAACTTTCTTTTACAATATATTGCGTGGTTTGATTTTTTGGTTTATATTAATTGCTAAATTTCTATTCGGATTTCGGAACACAAAGGTATATAAGTTAAAAAAAAACTTCGGTTCAATTTGGTTGAAACCAATTTATTTGGTTTTAAACCGAAACCAAACCAAATTAAATTTGGTCGAATTTGGTTTAGTTTACATATTCCTAATTTGGTTTGGTTTGGTTTTTGGTTTGGGGTACAAAATTTTGAAAACCGAATAAACCAAGTAAACCATAAACCGAACCGATGAACACCCCTAGAAGGTAGCGACAGTCTAACTTTTTTTAACAGTTCTATTTATTTTTTAATGGTAAATTGTTTTTTAGCCTTTGATATATAATAAATCTTGTATATTATCTAACCCACACACACTACACCATAAAGTTTATAAAAAATACACGCACTTCACACCATAATATTTATAAAGAATTGGGTTCTCCCACATCCTCATCATCCAATGCATATTACCAACAATTTTTAGCCAATGACGATGGCTCAACCGATGAGGAGATCGAGCAAGAAGCGGTTACAAGTGCTTGTGCGCTCGCAGCGAGGTATATGCAACATGTTAGTAATTCTCCGCGTCCTATTTTGCGAAGACAACGAGTTGATCGCGACCGTTTAGAGACAAACGCTCGCTTGATGAAAGATTACTTTGATTAAAACCCGACTTATCCAGACCCAAAGACTTTTAGGCTTCGTTTTCGGATGAAAAAAGAATTATTTCTATGCATTTCTGGAGACTTGGAAAACCAGTTTGATTACTTTAAGCAAAAACCAGATGCTAGAGGGACGTTTGGATTTACCGCTATTCAAAAGTGTACCTCAGCACTACACATACTTTCATACGGGAACACGACCGACATAAACGACGAGTATCTAAAGCTGGCTGAGAAGACCACACGCGATACCTTGGAGCATTTTTGTCAAGGTACACTTAATTTTCTTAAAAATTATATTCATTTATTTTTTATGTTACTTTAAAGTAATACTACATTTATTTTTCAGTTGTTTTAACACTTTGTATGTGAATTTTTTAAAGGTATAATACAATTGTATGGACCGCGTTATCTGAGAAGGTCCACGTGGTACGATCTACAAAAAATATATGAGGTGCATTCAGATGTACATGGTTTACAAGGAATGATAAGGAGTATAGATTGTCGTCATTGGCCGTGGTATAATTGTCCAACCGCATGGCGAGGTCAACACACACGAGGTGACCAGGGAGAACCAACGGTTATTCTTCAAGCGGTGGCTTCATATGACCTTTGGGTTTGGTCGGCTTACTTTAGTGTCACGGGGTCATGCAATGACATAAACGTTTTTGAGCAGCCGCCTCTGTTAGAGGATTTCATTTCTGGTAGAACACCAAAGGCATTTTTCTATGCTAATGGAAACTACTACCCAAACGTGTATTTTTTGGCTGATGGAATATATCCCAAGTATTCGATTATCGTGAGAACGTTTAGTAATCCGTATGATGAAAAAAGAGCACATTTTAAGAAAGTTCAAGAGTCTTCGCGAAAAGAAATGGAGAGGTGCTTTGGGGTTCTTCAACAGCGTTAACATTATTTGAGAAATCCTTGTCATGCATGGACGAAAGCGAAAATGAGAGACGCTATGTATGATTGTATAATCATGCATAATATGATATAAGAAGATGAAGGAAAGGCGATCTGTAAAAATTATATACCGGAAGCCGAAACAGAAATGCCTCAAGTGGACATGTCTCAAAAAATACAGAACGCGCTTCAAGTGCGTTGTAAGGAAACACACAATGCTTTAGCGATAGATTTGGTCCAACATGCGTGGTCAGTTCGGGATATCCAGAACAAGGGTTAAGAAGAAGAGGAAGATGATGACGAGTTAGCCTAGGACGATGAATTTTAGTGTTTTTTTTTTGTAGTATTATTTGTAAAAAAATTGTGTGTTTTATTTAGCATTGTATGTGTTTTTAATTAATTATTCCTAACTAAATATTATTTGTTTAAAAAATAATTGGATAATGATTAGAAGGGGTTTGAAATTTTTCACCTTACCACTACATCACTATACTAATTTGAATCCTTTCATGATCTCACATGCCACGTGTCAATGATGCCCTATGGTCAATGATTAAGAAAATAACACACAGTGTTTTGTAGAGATCAGAAACTCTCGATAACCAAAATATATTACTTGAATATATATATTATTGGTGAATATTTTTCTATTTCCTTGTGAGCAAGGTTGTAAAAATCTTGATTAATCACCGATTAATCGGTGATTAATCGCTAATCCTCATTTTACTGATTAAATTTGGGTTAATCACTCAATTAATCAATGTCGCGATTAATCACCGATTAGTCAGACCAAATTGGTCCTAGTCAGACGTAAAAAACTCAAAATTAGGTAAAAATTGAATTGAAACGGGTCAAAATGGAGCAAATCGATCAAATAAAACAGGATCTTACCTCAAAAATGGATGATAATCCATTATTTAGAAGCAAAATCGATGAAACTCCATGAACCCTAGTTGCGTCTTTTGGTTCCTTATGATGAAATAAGGAATGGGGAGGAAAAAACGGGATATGGTGACGATGGAGGTGATTAGGGTTAATTATGTTTCGGTATTTTAATATATAAGCCCCCTCTATATTCACTAGTTTATATTTGGCCCCGAAACTTCTAAATTTATACATATAAGGTATAAAATTAGCATTATATATGTATAAATTTGAAAAAATATATATAAAAATCCAATCCGATTAATCCCTAATCGGTACCCCACCGACCGATTAACGCCTAGCGAGTTCTACAACAGTGCTTGTGAGTCACTAATGACGGTTTACCTCTTTCTTATCAATGCATCTAGTTCCTTGTTATGTGTTTCTGAGATTTTTTTTATAGTTTAATTTGTTTAAAGTAAATTTATATGGTCTATGTTTATAATGTCTTTTAAAAAAGAAATGTGGATAAATGTTTTTTACTAATAAACATACCGCATCTATTATATAATTGAAAGCCTAAAATCCTACATGGTATTTATATAGCCATTCTCTTCCTTGAGAGTGTCATGTAGGATGCCATGTGGCATTAAGTAATTTTAGGAAAAAAAAAAGTTTAAAAACAAAATTGGATTTTTCTCTCTCATGTTTCCTCCTATAATTTTTAAACGTTAATATCTTTTATCTACGAGATTTTTCAAAGAAAAAAATTACACCAAATTAACGAACGTTTTATTATCTTCCCGAATATCATAGTGCTATATAAAAAACAGAGAAAAAAGCGACTATTTTTATGGGGTACTGTTCATACAGGAAAAAACACGTGTTTAGGTAATTCATTAATCATGTATAGGCAAGCCACTAATTATGTTCAAACCAGTAAATATGAATTCTATGTTCAACCAGAGCCGAATAGGTTAATAGAGTTATACATTGTTTTAGGTTAGGTATCAATATTAGTATGTTAGAGTTGTACATTTGTTTAGTCTTTAGGATAGGTGTTAATATTAGAGTTACATTGGAGTTCTACAATGTTTTAGGTTAGGTGTTAGCATTGGAGTTGTATATTGTTTTAGGTTAGATATTAATATTAGAGTTATACATCAGTCTATTTCATATGTAAAATTGATGTGTCATATTAGATTTCTCAACCCTTGAACGCTCACAGGGTATAATCTAGTAGATTATATATGAGGTAAATAGGTCAATATCTATGTTAATACAGTTCGACACACGATAGTACGTTTTTCTCAGTTAATCTGAAATAAAATAATAATAATAATAATAATAATAATAATAATAATAATAATCTATATATATTTCAAGGGGTTAAATCCTACATGGCACTCATATAGCCATTCTCCCCTTTGAAAGTGTCATGTAGGATGCCATGTGGCATTGAGATATTTTATGAAAAATAGAATTTAAAAACAAAATTAGATTTCTCAACCCCGGGACGCTCCTGGGATATAACCTAGTAATAATAATAAGTTGTTAGTTTTAGAAGGTGTTTGGGATTGAGTTTGGAAATGCAAAAGTTCTTTTGGTCAGAAGTGCGTATTGGCTTATGACTTTTTGAAATAGAGTTTAAAAAATGTGTTTGGATTAGCTTTTGGGATGAGAAACGTCAAAAAGTCAATAAATTGCTATTTTTTAAGTGTTTCGCTTAACTTATTGTGAATATTGGTTGTATGCGTGGCAGATTTGTAATTTTTTTCTAAAAGCTAAAAGTCAAAAGGCAAAAGCCAGGATTTCTAACTTCTCAAAAACAACTTTTACACCCTTAAAAGCCAAAAGTTAAAACAGAAAGTACTTTTAGGTTACACAAATAACTTATTGACTTATTGGCTTTTTAGAAAAGCCAATAAATTAATAAGTTGTTTTGAAACTCAATCCTATACACCCTCTTAAATAAAATAGGTTTTGTAGACAAAACTGAATTTCATAGTTGCCCCTAGAGGTGTACAAAATACCCAAACCCGAACCCGAAAAAAATACCCGAACCCGGGTATTTTAAAACCCGGTTATTTAATGCCCGAACCCGACCCTACCCGTAGGGTATTTTAAAACCCGGGTATTTATTATCAAACGAAGTGTGACATCCCAGGAAAATCCCACATCGGCCGTGGCTAGGAGAGATCCTTGGTTCATAAGTAATGTCTTGCCTCTTAAATCACCAACGCGTTTTGGGGCTTAATGTTAGTGGATGAGAGGAGAACTCCACAGTTAAGCGTGCTTAGGTGGGAGAAATTCCAGGATGGGTGACCTCCTGGGAAGTCTCCACTTGGGCACCCAAAAACAAATCCGTGAGCTCTGGATGGGCAAAGCGGACAATATTGGTGGTGAGAGGGGCGGGGTGTTACAGATGGTATCAGAGCCACTCCTGTGCTGTTCGGGATGGTGGGTGCATACCTCATCAGGGACGATGAGACTCTAACGGGGGGTGAATGTGACACCCCAGGAAAATCCCACATCGGCCGTGGCCATGAGAGATCCTTGGTTCATAAGTAATGTCTTGCCTCTTAAATCACCAACGCGTTTTGGGGCTTAATGTTAGTGGATGAGAGGAGAACTCCACAGTTAAGCGTGCTCAGGTGGGAGAAATTCCAGGATGGGTGACCTCCTGGGAAGTCTCCACTTGGGCACCCAAAAACAAATCCGTGAGCTCTGGATGGGCAAAGCGGACAATATTGGTGGTGAGAGGGGCGGGGTGTTACATGAAGGCTTTAAATAAAGACGATGAATTAGTCCATTATCAACGAAGACTTAACTATCTATGTTTTTTTATCACTTGTACTTAGGGGTGCTTAACGAGTCGGGTTCGCAGGTTGGTGGGTCCAACCCAACCCGAACCCGAAATTTTTACATGAACCTGAACCCGAAAATTGTGACATACATATGAACCCGAACCCGAAAATTGTGACATACATATGAACCCGACCCCGACCCGTTCAACCTGATTTTTTTATTTTTTTCGCAAACTAATGTATTAAAATTAAAATTTTACTACAAAAAA
Organism: Ambrosia artemisiifolia; assembly: GCA_032199755.1. Taxonomy (NCBI): domain Eukaryota; kingdom Viridiplantae; phylum Streptophyta; class Magnoliopsida; order Asterales; family Asteraceae; genus Ambrosia; species Ambrosia artemisiifolia. The sequence continues at coordinate 44,712,244 of CM063529.1, read as the reverse complement.
CACTATAAAACATTTATGTTTTATTTATAAAATCTCATACCAATTTCTATTTTAAGTTATAAGTATAGCATAAAATACCTAACCAATTTAATTTATAACATAAAACATATTGTAAAAAAACAATATATAGTATAAATAGGTTAAACGGGTCAACCCGCCAACCCGCCCGGGTTGACCCAAACCCGACTCGTTTAGCTAAACGGGTTCGCGGGTTCGACCCGAACCCATTTAGATTAAACCTAAACCCGCTAATTTCGTGTTAGGTTCGGGTCGTGTCGGAAATTCACATGCTTATTTGAAAATAGGTATCTAGTACCCGAAAATGGGTATACCTGAAACCGGGTATTGAAAACCCGAACCTGAACTGAACCTGGTATATAGGGTATGACTTTTCACGAAAATACCCTACCCGAACCCGACCCGGTTATTTCGTAATACCCGGTCATACCTGAACCCGGGTACGTAACCGAACCCGGGTATTCAAAAAACCCGGTTTTGTACACCTCTAGTTGCCCCATAGGTTAAATAAATTAAAATAAAACCAAAACACCACTGGGTGCAAAAAATAATCAAAAGCCCAATAAAATGAATCCAGAAAAAGTGATTGGGCCCTAACGAAATGGAGCAAGTCCAGTCTTAGAGGTGCACAAAACAATTATTTTCTCTAACCGGTTCGACTAACCTAACGGTCGGTTATTTTCTCGTTTTGCTTTAATGGTTATTGCTTTAACTTGTTTGGTTATTCACTTTGATCGATTCAATTAATTACCAGTTATTTCGGTTAATTAAGCGGTTTTTCCTCTCTTTTTTCGATTTTTCCCACTTAACGGATAAATTGGTTCTATACCAGTTAAAAATAACCACTAATCGATTACTCCTCGATCTATTAATCAGTTACGGTTTTAGTTAATAACTGGTTAACGGTTATTTTGAACACCCCTAGGTTGCATGATGAACTAGAGTTAGTAAATTGGGCTTAGAGTTACCAATGGGGTGGTGGTCCATTGGTAAAGGCAAAGCCTTTAAAACACCTAGGTTGGGGAAGGTTTTGGGTTCAAGTCCCAAAGACTACAAGGATTAAAAAGAAATTAGCCTTTCAAAAAAAAGTAAATTGGGCTTAGAGTTTATGGCAGAATCTAGTTTGAAGTTTTAGCTAGTACCAACTGCCGACACCGCTTTTGGGACATATTTGAAGAATTGCTTCTTTATAGAAAGTAATTTCTTGTTTTTATTATTATACTAGCTGAATACCCCGGGAAGGTCCCGGGGTTGAAAAATCTAATATGACTTGATAAAATATGATAAAAGAAAACGTAAAACTCATTAAAAAACCATTAATTTCGTTTTTTGCATAGCGCTGTGGTGCTCGTTGGAAAGATAATAAAACGCTCGTGAATTTGTTGTAATTTTTTTTTCTAAAAAATGTCAAATATAAAAGTTATTAACGTTTAAAATTTGTAAAGGGAAAATAAGGAATAAATAAAGATAAAAATATTAAATAACCTATTTGAAATTTAAAAAAAATAATAATTAATACTTCACTAACATTTAAAAATGTGAAGGAAAAATAAGGAAAAGATATTAATTAATATATTTAAAATTTAAAAATATAGATATAGATTTTATTTAAAAACACAAAATAAATAATTTGAAATAGAGCTTCACATGATGTCACATGGCACATTCAAAAGGTGGGAGGTTGCCTCATTGAATGACATGTCATCATTACCCCGGGAGGGTCCCGGGGTTGAAAAATCTAAGATGACGTGATAAACCTAATGACTCTAGTTAACTAACCACAAAATCTCTCAATCACTGCATATCCATAGTATTCTAATTAGTAATAACTCATATTCCCTAACCTAAAACCTAATTAGTAATCAGCTAAACAATCACTTAAGTAAGCTGCAACTATTCAAAAACTCATCTCATCACTCTAATCTCTCACATTCTAATGACTCCTATAATTTCTAACCTAATTAACCAAACAAACACTTAAGTTGGAAGTTGTAAAAATCTGATATGACTTAATATAAAATGATAAAAGTAGAAAACATACCAATCGTAAACTCAATCATACGGATCATTAGTTCTCATTTGCGTTCACTTACCCGAACCTTGAAGCAAATGTGGCGATTCATAGCTCACTTAAGTAGTAGTTTCGGCTTTCTCTTCATACTCCTGTAGTGGTTAAGATTACAGATGAGGTTTTGACATTTTTGAAGTTTTCATCGTTTTGGTCTCACTTTAAAGTACTTGGTATGAATTACAAACATTACATATTTAATTAAAGTAAAAATCTCAACTAATAAATCTATCAGTATACACGCAATTATCTATTATTAAGGGTATATATGACAATTGTAAAGGAATTAGTGCTTTGTTTTAAATCTATCAATGACATCGTATTTTTAATTAGTCAAAGCAAAAGTTATAATATTTATGCATTAGATTATTGGTATAAACCTTACCTCCTGATCAAAGATAGAAGCTAATGGAATGTTCACCTCTATTTATAATATTCATTTAATAAATTCTTGTTAGATAAAGTGGAATATAAATTTTTTTATTTAAATGTGAAGATATCCGTATCTTCTTTAATTTATTTTAAAAAACAATAATTTAAAAAAAATCTAAACATATATATATATATATATATATTAATTTAATATGGAAGGTAAATATGTTTATTTTATTTTGAAGATAGCCATATCTTAATGAAATATTTGAATTTATAATAATAGTATCATGAGATAATTATGGAAGAGATAAAGAATGTAGAGAATAGAATGGAAAAAAGATTAATGTTTAAAAAAAATAAAAAACACTAAAATCTTTTAATTGTGATGTCACGTGGCAGTTTCATGGAGAGGTTGAAGCCACCATTGTACGCCACGTAAGCAAAGTTCAATTCTTTTATATATATTAATAGATTTTAACTCTTTTTGAATTACAAATCCTTGGCTTAAATAGAAACCTACCATAGAAATCAGGGGAAAGTATATTGGAATATAATTCCTTAATTCATGTTGGTCAAAGTTAGTGGGTCTATATTATAAATAGTATGAAGTCATGTTTAGAGTTACTTATGTATATGTGAAGTCTAGGGTGTTAAGTGTCAAGTTTAGAAGTTGGTAACCGCCCTCAACAAAAGTCGGAGATGCAATGTATCTAGAAGACATGTCAATTGAGAATTTACACCAAAACAAAGGACGCGTTGATTGACCAAGAGGACACATCGGTTCAACATCAAGGGCTTCAAGAGACACACCTTTTCATCAATGGCCATGATCAAATCAAGCAAGAGATGCGACTATTCGTGAAGGGTTTTGATGGTTAGAAGGTGTCTTTTAGATTATGATAAATAGAGTTGAGTAGTTTCATTTGTAATCATTCACAATCATTGAAATTAAATTACAAGTGTTGGTTAGTGTTCAATAATTGTGTTTCTTCAAGGATTCTAGGCAACAAAGTATGCTATTTTTAATCTATTTTTATCATAAAAAAAAGTTATAAAACCCAAGGTTATTTGATTAAAAAAAACTCACATCATTACAAGTCATCTTTGGCAATAGCTTAAGTAGGGATGGCAATCAAACCCGAACCTGATGGGTAAACCCGAAACCCGACACATTTGGGACGGGTTTGGGGTCGGGTAATCGGGTATGGGTCCAGGTATGGGATTAGTTTTTATTTTTTTCGCGGGTTTGGGACGGGTTTGGGATTTGATGATATACCCATTTACCCGACCCGATTACCCGATAAAGTTTACCCGTTTACCCGATGTAATTTTCTATATATCTTTTAAAATATGTATCTATATATATATATATATAAAACAAAGCCCTTTTGCTGACGTGGCGTTCAATGGTGGCCTCAACCCCACCTTGAATGTGCCACGTGGCATAATGAGGTGAAAATTTTAAGTTTTTTTAATTTTTTCGTTTTTATAATATTATCCCATCTCCCCTCAAACCCTAATATCCCCAATTCTTCATCAATCTCTTTGACCGTCCCTCAAACCCTAATATCCCTAATTCTTCCTCACTCTTCTCCTTCCCTGCTCTCAATATCTTTTTATATTTTCGTTTCTTCAACCCTCACCATCACCGACCTCCCACCACCTCCTCCTCTGTTCCGTCCCACCGTCCTCCATCATCACAGCTTCGATGAGTACCAAACACCCCCTGAACAACCTTATTCTGAGAACTCAAGTAATGCCGGCCATGTTTTAGTAACAAAGACGGCACCTTTTGATGAACAGAGAGTTGTGGATTTAGCTAACGAATCGGACAATCTAGATACTGAGCCCATCGATGTTGATGAAACTGATTTTGCAAATTTGGTGACTGAAGGGTGTGAAACGGAGGTTATTAGTTCGCCTGATGAAAGTGCACGCCAAGTATTTGATAAAATGCCTCAAAGAGAACAAGAGACGAGTAACACTAAGAAACGTAAGTTGCCAGTTTTGATGATGACCCAGAAGCAAAACAGTTTTAAATATGTACTGAACCGTGTTTTGAAGATGGTGGAAAGTAGGGGTGGTGATTGTGAAGGTGATGATTTTATGGAGACTGCACCGGACCTTGAAAGGATAATTGGTCTCACAGGTATTTCATGCAAGTCATCCCTTTTAATTTAAGGTTTTAGTGATTATACCAATCGATGCTATACTCCTAAACAGCAACACACTTTAGTGTGTGTGGTGTTATATTAACAGGAACAACATAAAGAGGAGCAAGGTTTATATAACTCAAGGTAAATAAAGGGTATTTGGTAATAGGTTTAGTAACAATTATCTAGGATGTTTGGTAACGAGTATAGTGATTATTATTATTATTATTATTATTATTATTATTATTATTATTATGACTCAGTCTTCGTACAGAGGTCGATCGGTTGGGGATTACGTGGTAGGGAGACAGCTCGAATCAGGTTCGTTTTCTGTGGTGTGGCATTCGAGGCATAAGGTTCATGGTTAGATCGAAGGTATGATATTATTACTGTTATTCACCTTATTTCATGCTTAAAGATTTAGTTTTTGTTTTTTTAGTGATTGTTATTGAGGTTAACACCCTTCTCCTTTATATATATATATATATATATATATATATTAATAGATAATAGATAATAGATTATTGTTCTTTTTTATTTTTTGTAGAGAGGTGAGTTTTGTTAGGTTGAGTTAAGTTTAATTTATATCAGTTTAGTTTAATTTGTTAAGAGAATTGATACATGTATTGGAAGATTGTTTACATCTATTACTCATAGGTCTGTTTCAATGTCAGTTGAGTTGTATAGTATAATAGATTTATGTTTCATTAGGTACTTAAAGCTGAGTTGAGTTACATGTTTCATTAGTTACTTTAAGTTGAGTTTACTTACATTCAGTTAAGCTTAATTTATGTCACTTAAGTTTACTCTTAACAGATTTGATAGAGGTATTGGTGGTTATGTAAGTTCCATTATATCAGTTTAGTTTAATTTGTTAAGAGAATTGATACATGTATTAAGTGGAATGGTGTGTGATCTGTGATGAGAGTTTAGGATTTTTCCTATCAACCCCGGGACCTTCCCGGGGTAATCGGCTAGTTCATAATATACCTAATTGTGCATCTAGATTGTCATCTTATTAAAAAAAACACCAATTATTTGTGTATAATATATGTTATCTGTGTCTTTTAGTGTTTTTATATGATTTAACTATTTTATATTTATACATTGTAATCATTTACATACATATTTGATAATGCTAAATGTATTGGTTAGTAGTCACGCAATAGATACCTGACAGGTTTTTAGTCAGATATACCCAATGGATAAGTTTTTAAAATTAACGGGTTTACCCGAAACCCGCGGATATACCCGATACCCGACGGGTAATTACCCGATACAAACCCGACGGGTTTTGGAACGGGTTTGGGACAAGCATACTTAATCGGGTATGGGGTTGGGATTACCTAAACCCGTCCCAAACCCGACCCATTGCCATCCCTAAGCTTAAGGGCTTTTGAAGTATTTCTTTTATTAAGTGTCATTTATAGTATTTTAGACCAGACTAATCAACATGATGTTCCATTCAATTATCAACATACTGATGCGACAATGAAATTCATTTTTTAGAATAGTTATTTTTTTACATAACTACATCAACATCATAGTCCACCACGGGGCCTAACACGCACCACTTGAGAAAGCAAGACCTTACTACACTCCTTCTGATCTCCACGCAACCAATGGGAGCACTCTCCAAAACTCCCGTCTTCGAAAACTGTTTTGTGATCCCAACAACTGCTGCTGCTTTCCCTTTTTAATTCCTTTCGTGGGCTGCTACTATTTTTTTGGTTAATTCCATTGTCGTTTGGGCCTTGTCCTGTTAAGTCCTACATCATAAAACTCCATTTAAGTTCTAATCAATGTCAAGCCCATTTCCAATTCCAATTATTACTCTCAAATCCATCCCTCTTTTCAAGTTTCAACTATGTTTTTTTTTTTTTTTAATTGTATATGTGAAGATTCCACCCATCATAATTGAAATCATCCACCATCAAAAGTCAAACGTATATGGCTAAGATATACAATTGATTTACATAAGATATTTGATATTTTTCAATCAACTATTTTATATATCTTTTAGCTTAATTGCATGGTGTTTTCTGATTTCTACCTTGATATAAAACGAATAAAACTAATATATTCTTTAAAAAAAAATCCATGTAATTAATAAATAACTAATTTGCAATCAAGCGTACGTAAAATACACCGATCATACATGAACAAAATGTGTGATAGCGTGTCTAAAACCACATTTTATGTAAGGAACAAATATATACTTTTGCCTTAAAATGTGTTACAGAGTTTTGCAAACTTCATAATATTTAAACAAAACTTAGAACAAGAAGCAGCCTAAGACTATTATTTAAAAAAGTTATCTCAAGACTATGAAAATCAAATGTTTTGGTTTACCTTCCATAGTCAACCTCATTTGTCAATAGTATACTGAAGTTTAACAAACCCCTAACAATAATTCCAATAGAAAAAAAATAACCAATACCCATATAATATTACAATAGTCAATTCTTTAATAATAGTATTACATTGCAACTACAGACGATCCTATCTGTTGAGCTACCACCGGAGATGCCATGACCTCAGTTGCCGGAGTCGACACCTCCGATGCACCCGTATTTGTCGTCCTCCGTATATCCTCCACCAGTTTCACTACCTGCGCCATCTTCGGCCTCTGCTCAGGCGACCGTGACACACATTGCATCCCTATCTGCAACATCTCCACCATCTCCTCTTCTATGTTTGGGTACTTCAACAGCTCCACATCAAACACCTCTGCAGTCCATTCCTCCCGGACCACCGAGTTAACCCATCTCACTAAATGCACAACCTCCTCACCTCCAGTCGCATGAGTAGGTGATTTTCCTGTTAGAAGCTCTAGCAGCACAACTCCAAAAGAGTAGACATCTGATGCTTGGTACACTTTTCGAGTGTCTGCTACTTCTGGTGCTCTGTAGCCACCAATACGCATTACTGGTGGCGTTAATGGGGTCATCACTGTGGCCAGGCCAACATCACTTACGCATCCATATCGCTGCGCATTTAGAAAGATGTTGGAGGCTTTGATGTTTCCATGAACAAATTTGCCTCCAGATTGTGCATGGATATAAGCAATCCCTCTTGCAGCTCCAATGGCTATTTGCAACCGACTGTCCCAATCTAATGGAGTCCGGTTTTCATCTCTTTTTGCTGCAAAATAACATATAAATTATAACTAGATGGGACAGTAACTTATATTTTAGCTACAAACATAGCCCGTTTTGACCTGTTACTCAACCTGCTCAGTTTGCCACTTAAAAAATTAACGCAAACAAAACCAAGAAAATTGTACAAAAAATTGGATAGAAGCATACCATGTAACATTGAAGAAACACTCCCTTGATCAAAATAGTCATACACCATCAACTTTTCGTCTTTCGAGTAGTAATAAGCCCTTAGAGTAACAACATTCTCGTGTCGAATGTTTCCAACAAGTTCCATTTGGAGCTCAAAATCTCTTTTGGCTGCAGCAACTTCCTTCAATCTCTTTACAACAACAGTGCTTGCATCCTCCAATGCCGCCTTATAAGTTGTACCAAACGTCCCCTTACCCAACACCTCAGCCGAAGCTCTAAACAGATCTTCTAAATCAAACGCGAGGCTGCTACCTTCGAAAAACACAAGGCTACCATTCCCATTCACATTTTGACTTCCTGATCTCAGTTTTGTTACCTTTTCTTCAGTCTGTGGTCTCTCTGAAACCTCTGTCTTATCTTTCGAATACCGAAGGATCATTATCCACGCAAGTAGTACAAACGCTAAAGCACATCCACCAATCACTATTCCAAGAATCGCAGGCTCCCCGAGTTTTGTTCTTTTCTTCAGTACTGGCTGGCTGGTGGGAGATAAAACAGGTGGCATTGAACTTAAAGGCGAAATATCGTTTCCAACAAAAGCCGAGCTAGGAAATCTTTCAAGAGATTGCGGTACAGGCCCGGTGAGATCATTGTTTGACAAATTAAGCTCTTGCAAACTCGGGATATTAATATTTGGTATTTCACCAGAAAACGAGTTGTTGGCAAGGTTTAAAGCCGTAAGGTGACTTAAACTCGATATGGAAACAGGAATACTTCCATTGAAACCATTATTCGACAGATCAAGTATCGAAAGATTGTTCCAGCTAGTGAAATTCAAAGGCAATGGGCCATAGAACCCGTTGGACTGAAGGTAAAGAGCTGTTAAGTTTCTAAGGTTAGAAAAATCGGATGGAAAGGGGCCGGTTAGCCCGTTGGATCGCAGACTCAAGATTTGAAGATCAGATAACTGGCTAAGAGTGTTGTGTGGGATAGGACCATGAAGACTAAAAGCAGGTAACCGGAGAGCTACAATTCTAGAACCATCATGGTTACATGTAATCCCAGTCCAGTTAACACAAGCAGAAGAACCCATATCCCAATTAATAGCACGACTATGTGGAATGCTTTGAATAAAATTAATTAAAATTTGCTTATCTTCAAAGGGCTCTGCAGTGACTAATGAATATGAATATAAACAGGTTGTTGCAAACAAGAAAACAGCAAAAAATATAAACTTGCTGTTGCCCATCATCATCATCATCATTTGCAGTAGTATATGTCTGTCTACAAAGTGTTTCTGGTGATCATCTGAATAAGAATAAGTTGAAAATGAAGGGTTTGATTAGTAGTGTGGAGGTGAAGTGAAAATGATGTTAATAAATAAGTGACATTATGAGATGAACGTTGAATGTTATAAATCTAATTAAATTGCGTACAGCTAACTTATATGATTCAGTCAAACAAGAAACGTAAATGAATTACATCTTTTATTGGTCAGTTCGTTGTTTTAATTTTTATTCATCTACTTCCGCTATTTACTGACTTTTCTGGCAAGGTTTGTATTATATTATATTAAAATGACGGAATTTAGGCATGTTTGGGCAATGTATTTAGAACCGGATCGTACGTTGAACCGGAGTCCCTACCGGTCCGACCGGTCTAGCCGGCCCAACCTCCGATCCGGTGGGTCAACCTCCGGTTCCTTGTATCAACGGTCCAACTTCTTGTTAGAATGAATGACTTAGGGGCAGTTTGGTAGCCTCTTAATCAGCCTCTTAACCATTCATGTCTGAATCATTCAGCGTTCAGACTGTTTGTTTCAGCATCTGAATGGAATGATTAAGTGCTGAACCATTAAGCTAATAAGAGATGCTGAATGATTCAGCTCTTAACCATTCAGAGTCTCTTAACCATTCAGACCATCTTAATGATTCAACACTTAATCAACCAAACAGCCCCTTACTAAGTTATGAATTTTCAAAAAGTAGTTTATAAAAAAGTGTTTGGATTCGTTTATGTGGTGGGAAAAACCAATAACTCAATAAGTTGTTGTCTAAAAAGTGTTTAATTTAACTTATTCATGTAAAATGACAAAAAAAGACGTAGGTTAGGAATATGAATATTAAAAAATCATAAGGGGCATGTTGGGTAATTTTTCATAATAAGTTCATAAGGAGTTTTAAAAAATTACAACTCTATTACTTTTTCAAAACAAGTTATTCAAGACAAATAAAAACTTCAATCCTTAAGGACTTATAACAACATTTAGTTAAGTAGAGAGCAAATAGATAAAAATGACAAAATTGCAATACCAAATTAGATAAAGACAAACAGAAAATAACAAAATAAATTAGAACAATGACAAAAGAAAGGTAACCGGACACAACGTATGGGTATGCAGATATGAGTGAAGAAAAGATACCTGAATTTGGTGAGAAACTAGAAGGAATGAGGTAAGAAAGAAGAGAGTGAAAGAGACTAATGAATGTAGATAGAGGTAGGGGCTAGAATTAATGGATGTAAGGTGGAGAATAATAAATGGAGAGAGATGGGGTGGGGGGTTGTATCATATCATATGATATGATATGAGCAATCAATGAGATTGGAGAGATAGTCGGAAGATGCACGTGGTGGTGGTGAAAAGAAACAAGTCAGCGTAATAGTAATAATAATAATAATTCAACACCAAACCAACAAATGCAGTCATGATATGGAAATTACGGTGGAGGAGCTGAACAACAAACTAGCTAGGTAATCACCGACGAACACCGCTCTTCCTGTAACCTTCCCCGTGACTCACATTTTTTCTATAATTACATTAAATTAATAATATTTTTTATATATCAATTTTGTCATTTTCTTCTTCTTTTTCCCTTTCTAAAAGGCACCTACCAACTACCAATACTTTTCATTTTTAGTTATTTTGTTCTGTTTTAGGCTGTCACATTTTTATGCATACTTTAATAACTTACCATCAGGCATCAACATAAGTGTTCGTAAATCATTTTTTATTATTTAATTCTTTTTTATAGTTTCTAATAACTTATTAAAATAGAAAACATAGCAGGGCAATTTTAAAAAGCTTTTGCTTTTCAACCACTTAGATGATTTTTAACATCATAATTTTCATCTAAAAAGTCTGAGTTGTGACAAGAACGTGGTGGAGAAAAAAAAGGCTGAAAATTAATATAACAACTTAACGAGCTACAAAGTCTCATTTGATTCACCCCCAAACTTCTTCATCATTTTTTTCTTTTTTTTATCCTTTTTAGGTGTTTTTAACCTTAATATGTACACTACAATAAACAAATACACAAATGATTTAGCTTGAAAACTAATCCAAGAAGTCTAAGTGTTTAAAAAATGATTTAGCTTGAAAATGCTTTGTTACAAACACACCTTATCAATTGAGATTTGAGGCCAAGAGGAGATAACAGTTTAAATAATTTAATTATATTCATTATCTACATGCATGTTGATGATAAAATTTAGTGCGCCAACCAAATCCCAGTGGCGGTAGACGTATACGTATGATAATAAAATATTCAGAGTTGACCTACTGTAACATGCCACTAAATTATTGTATAAGCGTCGTGATTTTATTATATGTAGCAGTTGATGCCCTCGTCATAATATATTTGTCTATGAATTATATAATATTTTGTTTCCTTTTTGTCTTCATGCGAGTAGTCGCAACATGCATGGAATCAAAATAATACCAGATTAAGAAGGTATTTGGGGTTGCGTTTTGAATCTGATTTTTAGATTATTGCGTTTTGGTAGTCTAAAAATTCATTTCAAAACTCAACCACAAACACTATAAACTGATTATTTGTGCTTTCAAAACGTAATAATCTAAAATTCCATTTCAAAACGCAATCCCAAACACCCGCCAAAACGCAATAATCTATAAGCAGCTTCACCCCTGCTTTTCCAAAACGATAATCTGTTTTGAATAAGAGAGAATTACACAGATTGTCCTTTAGTTTTACCCAAAATTGCATGTTATGTCCTTTTATTTTATTTTTAACTCCCTGTGTCCTTTGTTTTGTGCACTTGTTACACCCTATGTCCTTTAGGCTAACTGCCGTTAAAAACGAACGTTAACTCCCTCACGTGCCCCTCACGTGAGGGGCAATATTGTCTTTTCGTCTCACCCTTTAAACGTTTATAACTCCTGTGAATTCCATAACATAACACACTTAACCAAACCATCATCTTCACAATACTAACCCAACCCTAACGATCGATTCCCGCCAAAATTACACAAAGAGGAGGAAGACGAATGGATTTCAACAGTAGGGCACTAAGCCCTGATATTAGAGATGAACGGTTTTACATACGAGACCATCTGGAACAGGAAGATATTGATGGTATCTATGGTAAGCAAGTGTGTGTTAAAGTTTTAATTTTTTTGATATTAAAGTTGAGCATAATGTAATGTAAGTTCACTGGTTGTTAACAGGAACATATGATGGGTTGTTTTCTATTGAACTGCATCATGGAGGACATTTCACACAGGGAAAGGGCAAAGGTAGAGAGTATTTGGATGGGAAGGTTAGCGTTGTTGATCTGCTTAATCAGCATTATTTCTGTGTTAACACACTAGATCAAATAGTAGAGAAGCTAGATTATTCTGTTGAAATTGTTAGGTTTTATCATTATGTTGAGCCAAATGGGGACTTAGATAGTGGTCTTAGAACATTAGGCAACGAATCTGATGTTGGGAAGTTTGTGAAGTTTGTATGGAATAACAGTAGTTTGGTGATGAAGGTTTATGTTGAATTTGGGTATACAAATACTTTTTACATGGATGAATTTGGTGAATGTATAACTCAACCAACACCCCTTGCAGTGGAATTACCCCCTATAGAGATTTCTGATGCTGCTTTTTGTGAGGATTTTGATCCTTTCTTTGGGTCTTGCTCTGATGTTAAACCTAAAGATAAGAAGTTAGACAATGATAAACCTAAAGATAAGAAGACAAACAATAATAAACATAAAAATAAGAAGATAGACAATGAGGGACCATCTGAGGGAGTTGAGCATGATGTAGACAGTGACAGTGACAGTGATGATAGTGATTTTGATGGTGAGGATACTTGTAAGGATGATGTGGAAGTGGACATGAGGGATTTTAAACTTAACATTGATGTAGAGCATGATGAGAATAACAATGAGGGACCATCTGAGGGAGTTGAGGATGATGTATTGTGCAATGATTTTGATAGTGGCAGTGAGTCTGATGATGGTGCATCAAGGGTTAGGAAGAAAATGCTTAGGGATTTAAGGAAGGCTAATGAGAACAACAGTGACTTTTATTGTGGCCAGCTTTTTGGAAGTAAATTGGAGGCTAAACAGTTGATTAAACAGCATGCAGTTGAAAGTAGAAGGGAACTAAGGATTGTGAAGGATGATTTAGCTAGGGTGAGGGCAATTTGCAGAGGGAATATGCCTAATTTTCATGTTGATGCAGTTGGCATTCATAACCATGCTGACATAGGAACCAAGTCAAAGTCAAGCATTAAAGGGAAGGGTAAAGTCAAAGAACCTAAAGTCAATGTGAAAGTCAAAGAACCTAAAGTCAATGTGAAAGTCAAAGGACCTAAGGTGAAATCTGATAAAACTAAAGGAGTTGATGAAAAAATTAAAGTGGAAAAGGACAAAGAAGTAAATGTTGGTGGAAGAGGGAATAAATCTAACCCCAATAAAGTGTGTTGTCCATGGAGCATTCTTATTGTTAAAGAGGGAGTTGCAGAAACTTGGAGGGTGAGTACTCTTGTCACCCAACACAAGTGTCTCCAAAGTAGATCTGTTTATCATTGCACCTCTACCTTTCTTAGTAAACATATGGAGCAACAGATTGAGGAAAACCCTAACATACCTGTTAGGGCAGTTCAAGAGCAATTTCAGAGGAAGTTTGAGATTGGGATATCAAAGATGAAAGCCTTTAGAGCTAAAACAAAAGCCCTCACAAAGCTACATGGTGATTATCAAGCACAATACAGTGTCTTGAGGGATTATTGTGGTGAACTGATGAACACCAATCCAGATACAACAGTTCATATTGAAGTAGAACCATGTGCAGATCCAAATTCAGAAACAAGGAAGTTCAAGAGGATTTACATTTGTTTGGGGTCACTAAAGAAGGGGTTCAAGGCTATTGGTAGACCTTTATTGGGTCTGGATGGTGCTTTTGTTAAGGGTCCATACCCTGGTCAGGTGTTGTCTGCTGTGGGTGTTGACCCTAATAATGGGATATACCCCTTAGCATATGCAGTTGTGGAGGGTGAGAGTTTGAACTCTTGGACATGGTTCCTAGAATGCCTAGCTGATGACATTGATTTGCAGACTGACTCATACTTCACCTTCATTAGTGACAGACAAAAGGTGAGTCCCTTATTTAATTTATTACCTACTTTGTATAGGTTATTACATATTACTGAATACATAAAATGTTGCATATTGTTTAGGGTATTATTCCTGCAATAGAGAAACTGTTTCCATATGCTGAACATAGGTTTTGCCTCAGACATATTCATGAGAATATGAAACTGAGGTTCAAGGGTAAAGCATACAAGGATCATCTGTGGAAGCTGGCCTCATCATCAACAGTTCAATATTTTGAGCAAAATATGAAAGACTTGAAAGATTTTAATGTTGAAGCAATGCAGTGGTTGTCTGCCATTCCACCAAAACACTGGTCTAAATCACATTTCACTGGTAAGTTTTCTGATATATTGTTTTGTTTAATCCTTTAAACAGTTACATTAATGTTTCATTATTCATATTATAGGGAGGGCAATATCAGATGTGCTATTGAACAACATGTGTGAAAGCTTTAATTCCCAGCTGGTAAATGCAAGAGACAAGCCAATTATTACTATGTTGGAGTACATTAGAGAGTATCTAATGAGAAGGATTGTGAATGTGCTTCAACTGATGGACAATGCTGATGGACCATTAACACCTAAAGCTACCAAAAAGTTTGAAGAAATTAAGGAGCAAGCCAATAGGTGCAGTGTGTTGTGGAATGGGGAAGATCATTATCAGGTTAAAGGGCCAGCAGGTTTTGGTGTTGTGGTTGATTTGAGGAAGAGAGAATGCACTTGCAGGAAGTATGAGATCACTGGGATGCCATGCAAACATATTGTGGCTGCAATCTGGAACAAGAACATGTATAGTGGTAAGGAAACAGAACTGCCAGAGACATATGTTCATCCTGTCTATACAGTGGCTAGGTGGAAGGAGGTCTACAACTACAAGATTTATCCTATCAATGGAAGGACAATGTGGCCTAAGTCTACTGTCCCAACTACTCTGACTGCACCCTACCACCATAAGCCCATTGGCAGGCCAAAGAAGGCTAGAAAGAGGTCTGCTGTTGAGATGGAGGATGCAACAAAAGGAGGAAAGTTGTCAAAAAAAGGGATCCCCAAGAAATGCCAAAAATGTAAGAATGTGGGGCACAATAGCAGAAGCTGCAAGGGACAAGTTCAGCCTTAGTGTGTTGTGGTGTTGACTTTAATTTGGTGTTTTATGTTTTGTTGACTTTAAGACATTATTATGTTTTCTTGACTTTAAGACATTATGTTTTGTAAGGATCTTGAATGTTGACTTTAATTTGGTATGGTTTTAATCTGTTATGTTTTAATGTTATGTTTGACTGTTGTTGATAATCTGTTATGTTTTAAGGATCTTGTATGTTGACTTTAATACAGTTTTTGACCCATTTGAAAACAGATATGAATAAAGGTTTTGTTAATGCTTGTTGTTGTCCAGTTTTTTGACCCATTTGAGCACAGATATACCATATGACAATCAAAATTCTGACAATACATAACCATTTCATAACAAGATTTCTTACATTTCATAACCAAAATATCTTACATTTCATAACCATTTCTTACATTACAATAAACTACCATAACAAAAAAAACGAAGAAAATCCAACTAATCCAAAGCTTGCTTCTCAGTTTCCTTGATTCCTCCTGACTTTCATGAAGCTTTCGAAGCAAATTAGCAGTCTGAAAGTTGGTCTGTTCACACCAACCAATAAAACCACAACCGATTGGACAACAATAGAATCGTCTACCTGGGTTTTTTGCTGTTGTTGATGTTCGAATAATCGCCAGCATTCCACACCTACAATACACCATCGTTGATCGCCCTAATTTTTTTTTGCTGTGTTGATTGTGGTGTACATTGTGATGAAAAACCCTAATTTAGATCAGCTATGAAGAACCCCTAATTTTTTTTGAACGTTAAAAGGTGGCAGGAGAACTTCATCAGACGAAAAGACAATTTTGCCCCTCACGTGAGGGGCACGTGAGGGAGTTACCGTTTGTTTTTAACGGACGTTAGCCTAAAGGACATAGGGTGTAACAAGTGCACAAAACAAAGGACACAGGGAGTTAAAAATAAAATAAAAGGACATAACATGCAATTTTGGGTAAAACTAAAGGACAATCTGTGTAATTCTCTCTTTGAATAATCAAATCCCAACACCCCCTAACTTTAATTGTTTTCTAAAAAGTACTCCTTTTAAGAAAATATAAATACAAAGTTTACACCTTTATTAAGATTATTATTTAGGACAAAGTTATAAGATCAATCTTTTAATAGCAAGTTTACAGGTGTTGAACAGTGTGGCAGTCTCACGAAGAAGTGGTCAGAAAATGTGCTGCTGCCTCTTTATCATTGTCATGAGTGAATAATGCTTCAGCGACACGATTTGCTTCAAATCCCATTTCTCTCAACACCATGTACCCATTCACAAATTCCCTAACCTGTAAATTGTAAAATCAAAATTGCACTTATATTTCATCTCAAACAGGTCAACCAATTCAACTAAGAATTTCGCATTTTGGATTATCTCAACACCATGAATGCTAATAAGCTTTAAAAAAACTAGACAAGTAGATAGACAGATACCTTCATTGGATTATCTCCGTACTTGGCAACTGCAATAGAAACTGCATCTCTATTAAGGCCTGTTGATATGTATTTCCCCACCACCGGATCTACACTTACATTAGAGTTCTGCAGGAATTGGAGAATTTCAGGAATATTTATGTATGCGCAAGACAAGACAAATGAAATTCAACCCTGCTGACCTTGTTACCATAATGTGCCAACCTTGGTTTTAAAAAGCGCGCCTCAGGCGCAAGCCTCAGCGCCTTATGTAACCTGAGGCACAGGCTGTACAGAAAGCGCAACTGAGGTGCACCTTTCTTGTGAAAATTGTCACTGAGGCGAGCGCTTCATGTATAGGCCCAATTTATGTGCAGCAGATGGGGGTACATCATTCTTTTCAAGTTGTACATTTATGATATTTCAATATTAAAACATATATACAGCTTATTTGAGTCTAAATATTGGGTAAATGATCCTAGAAACCTATAGAATATATAAAAAAATTTATATAATCGGTTTGCGCCTCGGTTTCAGACCTCGTCGCTTTATGCGCTTTTTAAAACCAAGGTGCCAACTTACTTTAAGCCAAAGCAAATTCTTATTGTGTGCATTTAACCCTTTCACAAATCACAACAGGAACATGTCACCTACTCATCTACAGTGATTGTGGTGCACAAAACACTAGAAAAGAAAATCCTAATATAACGCTCTAACACAAAGAGGTGATCCAGTACAACTAGAAAGAGTGTCTGGAATGGGTAATTCATAGCAAAGCAGAGGTAATTATCCAAAGATGTCTGCACCTTGTGTGCTTGTAATTACATGTGCATCATTAATGTTTCTTTTCATTTATTGATTCTTTATATTTTTTTCCTTTCACTTCGAAGATGGACTGCTGAAGAGAAAATCATGGACTTTCCACTGTGTATGGAGATATGATTGCTTGAATTATATTAAGAAATCTCAAGTAACTTGGGCAAATGATGGTATAAACAATTCAAGTCTTAGTTTTAAAAAGCAAGAAGCGCACAAAAGCGACAAGGTCTAAAACCGAGGCGCCAAGCGCTAAGCGCACCGCTTTTTGTACGCGAGACGCAAATAATCGTACAAATTTTGATATACTTCCAATAGGTTTCTAGCATCATTTACCCAATATCTAGACATAAATAAGCTTTATATATGTTTTAATATTGAAATGACATACATGTAAAACCCAAAAAAACATGTTGTATAACAACCTGCCGCGCAAAAATATGATAAATACGTCAGGCGCACGCCTCAGGGGGATTTTTAGCCAAAAGGCACGCCTAAGGCGCGCTTCATGCATTAGTCGCGCCTTGTGTATGTTGAGGCGCTAATGTTATAAATCTGAATTTCTGCACAGGTCTGATTATGTATTCTGCTTATTGTTTCTGATGGGGCTTCGGGTATGTGAGGCGATTGGCGGTTAACAAACATGGAGGGAAAAGTTTGTTTGAAAGTTAGTTAAACTAAACATAAACTTTCTTATCAAACAAATGAAACATCCGGTCCCTATAAATAGGTTCTGAACCGGTGTCACAAGCAACAGACGCGTCGTTTCATAATTACATACTTAGGATATTGTTTTCTACAAACCGGTGTGACATAGAACCGGTTTCTAACATGCCTAGACTTAGGATAATATAATTAACATATGTTTAATATTTACATAACATAAGAAAATCAAGTTTATAATAATAATTCTTCTAACATTCTCCCCCTTAAACTTGATTTTCAGCCTTCTTTTCTTCATTCGTCACTTGATGATGATCGGCTCCTCTTCTTGGGCGGCATATCTTCATCCTTCCATTTGTTGCCTTCACTTGTGCTACCTTCTTCGTTGTTGACTTCGACAACGAACTCGCGGCCTTTGTATTTGAGATGGTACCATTCCATCATCTCCAAATATCGGATAAATACAAGCCGTAATGTTGTTGCTATTTCTTCTTTCCTTGCTAGGCTAGGTAGCCCTCTTCCATAACCCATACTCATTGCAACAATCGCCCAATTTTCATCTTTAGTGACTTTCTCATATCCACCAAACACTTGTACTTTCGTATATAAATCCAATAAACTAATCGGATAGCCGGTTGTGTCTCGTGGTGGCATAGGGGCTTCGATTCTTATTTTCAAGAAATCTTGCATGAACCATTTAACAATCTTTTCAAATTCTAACTCGAACTTGCGTTTGTACCTTTCAACCGTTGTTGTAACATGGAGCAAATCCATGAAAACTAAACAATCTTGTATGCGAGAACCATTGGTTGGGTACATGATAGGACCTTTCTCCATAATGCCTTCATAATTGTCCTTATCGATAGAGAATTCTTGAAATTGCTTGAACATGTAAGCCCTCTCTTTATCTTCAACACTTAGTGATTCCTTTATGCCTTCAAATCTGACCCGTTTGTTTGAGAACCTTTCTAGTGGTCCGTTTCCATCCTTTTTCAACAATATTTTTCCTTTCGGGGCATTTAAATGTGAAGTGACTTTCACTATCACAAATTCGGCATAGAATCAACTTTCTTTTCTCTTGTAGGATCGGCCTATGTATGTGACAAGTGTCACCATCGAATTCTACTTTTAGGCCTTCTTGGTTTAACTTTTCTATGCTTAGCACATTTTTTCGAAGTGTAGGGACATAGTATACCTTTTTGATCTTGTGAACTTGCCCTCCACTTGTGATGATTACCGATCCTCTTCTTCTAAAATACTCCCTCCTATATCCGCTTGGTTGGCCTTTGACTCCAAACGACTTGGTGAAAATGGCGAATTGGTCTTTAAAACCACATCCATGTTCTTTTCTTGTTAAACTCGCGTACCACACATCATCCCATCCTTTTCCTTCCGTTCCTTTTACCATGAATTCTGTTTTACCCATCTTCTTTGGGCAATTTCTTCTATAGTGGAAGGGTTCTTTACATTTACCACAACACATCGCGTGTGGGTATTCGGGGGCATCCTTTATTTGATTATTGAATTCCTTTTGCGCGTGTTTCTTCTTCTCTATTCGCGTCTTCGGGCCTGATCCGATGTGAAATCTGGAGAAATTGATGTTCGAAGGGTCCATGCACTCCTTCTTGAATTCTGCGATCTTCTTGTCGAGAATATGTTGATCCACACGATCATCTTCTTCATATGGAAACATCGGCTTCTTGCCTTTGTCTTCGGGAACACCGTCTGATTTCTCTTCACAATCGAACATACCATAAACTTTACTTTGATCGGGCTCTGATGCCATGTTATAAATCTGAATTTCTGCACAGGTCTGATTATGTATTCTGCTTATTGTTTCTGATGGGGCTTCGGGTATGTGAGGCGATTGGCGGTTAACAAATATGGAGGGAAAAGTTTGTTTGAAAGTTAGTTAAACTAAACATAAACTTTCTTATCAAACAAATGAAACATCCGGTCCCTATAAATAGGTTCTGAACCGGTGTCACAAGCAACAGACGCGTCGTTTCATAATTACATACTTAGGATACTGTTTTCTACAAACCGGTGTGACATAGAACCGGTTTCTAACATGCCTAGACTTAGGATAATATAATTAACATATGTTTAATATTTACATAACATAAGAAAATCAAGTTTATAATAATAATTCTTCTAACAGCTAAGGCCTGCACCATAGGGCGCGTAGCGCCTTGACGTGCTTTTTAAACCAATCTCCAACTGGCAAAGAAGAAACTAATATTTCTTCCTTGTGTAGGGTCGGTCATCAAATACTTGGTCATAATATTTTTCAGGCCAGTTGCAAGTTAAACCATGTATGAGTCATAAAAGTGGCATATACCGCACGAGATATTGGTTTTGCAGTTTGACGAGGAAGGTTTTCCAGCCCAAGTTTGCTCCAATCGGGGTTTTCTTTCTCTGCTTCAGCGAGTATCTTCCTCTCTAGTTCAAAGTCGAACTGAAATGTGCTTCGAGGAATCTCTCCAATGTGTGGGGACAACTGAGGCTACAATACAAGAACTTTTATCAAGACATATGATAAGAACCAAATAATGTCGAAAATTAGTTAGAAAAGACAATAAAGACGCTCGTGTATTACAATGTTTTATATCACATATATAGATGCTAGATCCTATAACTAGGTCTAGAGTAGCAATTAATAAAATATCTCTGTGCTAGAAGTAGTTATCCACAAACCATAAGGTAACAAAGAAAAAAAATTGAAGGGCCGATAAGAAATAAATGAATACCTTTCTAATCTGTGCAATCAGTCGATGAATAAGTCATAAAACTATACATGTGTGAATATTTACGAAAAGAACGACCTTTAGAGATGAAATTCTATTTTTTTGATGAGGTGGATTGTGGATACCATAATAGAAAAGAGGGGCGGGTCTAAAAAATTTTGTTTCTTGAATTTGGAAATTTAGTGATAATATGCTATAACATGGGTGAACCCACATATAATACTCTAAAGTCTAAAGTCATCCTTCTCATTGAAAGAAGTCCATATGCAATGGTTCTTTATTTCTGTAATGTGTATCTCGTCAAACAATTTACCTTTATAACCTCTTTAAATTAGTAAGACTATAAGACCATACATCGAATCAATAATCTAACTTCAAAGATTTTAATAGTCATTATTGACCATGAAAACATTTAACATACTACTATCACGATTCGTTTCCATGTGCTAATGTGCTATAAGCCTACATATTAAGCAACAAACTCCCACCAAAGGAACCTAAAAAGCCACTTTCTCGGGATACCCTAACCAAAATAGCGATAATGTACGCCCACAAGATGCAACTGCAATCATGATTTGTGGGACTCCTAATCCTCGACGAGATTTGCCCTACCACCCTAAACAGCACAAGAGGTGGCTCTTATACTATTTTGTCATCAAACTCCTCATCTCTTAAATTTGGGGCCCTTCCTTGCAATCCGATAAGTTTCACATGTTTAAGCAATCACTGCTGATAAAGTAGCTTGTATAATCATGGCAGCCTCATCCGATACTTAACACGACAACAGATGAAAAATCTACTACATTGCTAGACAATATCACTAAATTGGCTTGGAGTACTAGACAACCATTGGTTAGTCAAAACATTCTCTAGACCAAGAGTTAATGTTGTTATGACCTCACAATAAAGAAGTATAAATAACAAGTTGGACCCACTATCGAGCCGGGGTCTCACAGGAAGCAACATCTCTATTCCCACGGGGTAGAGGTAAGGCTATCTACATCTTACCCTCCTCATACCCTACCTTAGCTTGCTATTGACGGACTTAACTGATAACGATGATGATGAAATAATAATAAGTTGGACATAAAACTTGTTTTAACATGTATGTATGTGAAACAAGGAGCTGGACACAGTGATTATCATAACGAATTTGAACAAAGTATAGAATAATACCGGTGGTGTAATCCGAAACTCCGGTTTTAATGTAACCCTAATCCCCAATCCTGCTAAAATAAAATAAAATAAAATACCATAATCAGCAATTTTGATGAATGGATCATAAGTGATAGTGAATTTATAAAATTAGATAGACAGATAAAATAATATTATGGAGAAGTTACAGGAAGATGAGGAGTTATTCCTGGGCGGTGGAGGGGCGACGGTGTGACCACCAGACTGACCGATCTTAGGGTAGAGCGACGCCGGTCCGTACATGGAAGAGGAGGGGGATTGTGAATTGTAGGCTGGATTATTATTATTCAACCTGTTCCTGAAATCGTAATCCATTGCTAAGAAGAGGAGAGGGTCGCAAGCCAAACTTCAATGGGTAGAAACCGTGTTGACTCTAACTTTCTGTTTTGCTTGATGAATGAATTAAAAACATAGTTGGTGTTAGTTATTGGACGGGAAAATGAAGCATTCTTTTGACGTGACGCTAAGGTGACATAACAAGTGAGGCCCATATTTGATCAACCAATCACATTTTTTTTTATTTTTTGTTATGTATTTTTTCTAATTTATGGCTAACCCATAGCATCATAGTTAAAGGGTGAGTTGTTTAAAGTTCATTCTCGATATTGCAGTGATGTGGTGGAGCCTTATATAACCATCTTAAGCGCAGTTTAATATTTGAAAATGGCAAATACAATTTTTCACATCACATAATTTTAGGCTTCTGCTTATTTAGATTATTTTAGACTAGTTTAAAATGTATGCACAAATTTAATGGTAATACTCTAACATCATCCAATCTCACATTGCAATGTTAAATCCATTCCTAAATACCCTATAACAATCAAAACACTAACAACATCTACACTGATGTACCCTATGTAACAACCGGCAAAAAATAAGGTAATTCCGTACAAATTAATTAATATATGATTAACGTAATTAAATACAATTATGTGTGATTTAATTATCAAGGCCTTAGGAGATAGCAATTTCCAAATAGTGCATAGGAATGCATACGTTTAATGGTAAAACATGATTGGATCATGTGCGAAATAACTATCCGGTATGGACGTTGGCAATTACCCGGTAATAATTAAATAAACGAAAAGGATCCCGGACACCCAGGATATAAAATAAAAGGTATTTTCACGAAATATAATGGGTTTTGGAACTCCGAAACCATAAGTGGAAACGTCTTATACAAATCTCCCGGTAACGAATAAAGTGCGCGTACCGCACCCGATACGCGCATAACTCATAATTTCACCCGGTAAAAGCCTAAATAACCAATCAACACTTAAATTAGACTATATTTAAGGGTTATTAAAGGTATTTTTAATGTCCGGATAACGCGTGATTAAAACCCGAAAAATACCCGAACGACACCCGAACGACGAGGGATTAAACATAACAAATATTGGGTAAATATTTGGAGTTGTGGACCCCACCTAGACCCACACAAGGGCCGGCCTAAAGGCCTTACTACTCTCCATATTATCTTCTTGCAAGTGGTTGTAATTATAACCTAAAGCCTAGGATGTAAAGCATGCAAGGTAAGACAAAGTTGTAAGAAACATGGAAGTACAAAGCATGCAAACTTTTGTCCCTCCTTTACCAAACTTTCGGCCAAGAGGCCCTAGTAAGCCAAGACAAAATCAAACTTATCATTACACTAGTATACACATGCATGTGAGAGGTCTTATATAAAGATTATGATAGATCACAAGGATATAGCAAGATTTGCAAGAAACCTCCCACATCTATACATACATACACGGCATCATATACACACACACATATGATACCTTTCCAAAAATCCCAAGTGCACAACTCAATCTTCCATAAGATTACTTGAATCTTTGGAAAGATTACACAAGATAACACTATATAAACATGTGTTAGCCATTTGAAGAAAAAACAAAAGCAAAACTCTTCTTTCTTTTCTTCTTTGAGCCGTAGGGTATCCCACCCCCATACACATTTTTCTTTCAAGTTTTTACATCTCCAAATCACTCAAAACAATCCATCATCCAAACCCCTATTGTGTGTTTCAAGCTTGGAGCTTAACCATTAAGGAAGAACACACTAAACCCCTCTTAAAATCCAAGGTTTTGTCTTCCCTAGCCTTGTGCTAGTAGTAAGTTTCTTAACCTTGTTTTGATTAATAATATTCATGTATGTGTTCCTAGAAGCAAGTTGTACATGAAGGGTTTAAAAGGTGGTTTGAACATAATCTTTAATAGGTTTTACTTGTGTAAAATAGATGATTAAAGATATGTAAATAAATCATGGATTTGATGGTGATAAAGTAATGATCTTGAAAATATATAAAGTTTACACTTAAACTAAGTAGGATGATGATTTGGTTAAGATTTGTGGAATGAACTTGAATATGTTAAAAAGTAACTTTAATCATCTTATTATGATCATCCATGGTATAATATATGGTGGAACATGTTAGAAGTTCAAGAATAAAGAAGATGAAAAATTAAAGTTACTTACTTAGAAGAATGATAATTTGTCAAAATGGGCAAATACATAAAACACACATACAAGTAGTCTTATATATGGAATATAAGACTAACAAAAGTGTTTTGATACAAAAATAACTTACCAATAAAAAGTTGAATCTTCAAAGTCTACTATTTTGAGTGAAAAATGTTAGCTTTGGAAGTTAGAGTGGAAAAATGCAACATTCGAAAGTTAAGGGACTAATATTGTAACTTTGAAAGTTAGAGGACTAAAATGGATATTTTAGAAACTATTAGTCCAAAAATGCAAGGATGGAAAGTTCGGTGTCAAAAGTATAAGTAATAAATTTCTAAGGATGATTTGGGTAAATACTAGTAGATATACTTGGGTATTTTTGTATAAAAGTATATTTTTGAAAGTTATAAAAATATGGATGGTATTGACATAAGGATTTTTATAAAATAGAGATTTTATAAAAATATTAAACAAACTTGAGAAACTTATACGAAAATGAATACTTTTATATAAATGGGAATATAAAAGTATTGGAAACATTTTTGTAGTTAAGTTAACAAGTTGGATTAAAAATACTTAAGTATTTTAAATCTTCCAAGTAACATGTGTTAGGAGGAAGAAATAAGGATAATATTTCTATAAAACACATGTTGGGAAAAACTTGGAAAAATTAACTATTCGAGCTAAGATACCGAACTAAGACGCGTTAACGAAACGTACACGGACAAAACATGAGAAAAATGCCATTGCGGCAAGATGAGAAAATATATATTTTTAGGAAGTAAAATATATATACATGGGTGAAAACTAACAAACACTTTCCTAAGTGTTAAAGGAATTGTTCGTGGGAGAAAAATATACCATAAACAAATAAGACGTTAAACAAACGTATATACTTAACAAGAAAAATTACACATTTATATGTATGTACGCTCGTCTCGGCAAAATTCTAGCATATCTACTTAATGGGAAAGTAGATATGTGGGAAGGAAAACGAGACGAGTAGACAAGGATATATATATGTGTATGCCGTACCAACAAGAACCTAGTATATTTATTTGAATGGGAAAATAAATATACGGCATGGTGAGTTGAATCGGGTGTTAAGAATATACAATCGAACGACAAGATCTTAGCATATTTGTTTAAATGGGAAAACAAATGTGCGGCAAAGTGAGTCGGGTCGAGTGTTGAAATATATATTATATCGAGCGATGCGATCTTAAGTATAATTATTTAAATGGGAAAATAATTATATGTTAAGTGAAGTCGAGTCGATGATAATAAGGTACAAGTTAAGGAAATATTAACAAGAGTAATATATAACTTGTAACACAAAGGGTAATCTAACGCCAACGAAACCTAGGATACGCGCATAGTTAAACGGGATTTGGAATAACTTGTGGTCGGGAGTTGGGTGTACAACTTGCCAAGGCACATGCACTATAGGAATAGTGACTTATACGTCTAGGACGTTTGTAGGTGCGAGACCCTCTTTGCTATCTACTTAGTGAGCCAGACAGTGTTTCAGGTGAGTTTCACGGCCCCATTTTACTGTTTTAACTGGGGGAAAGATATGTTTGTCAAACGTTGTCACATGTTGAAATGTTTTCAAAGGTTAAAATGTGATAAGTGGTATGATGAGTACTTGAGCAGTGATCGCCACTCGGGGTTGAGTCCTCTCTTCCGTAATCATTAATTCAGGGAAATGAAACCGAAAGAATATTTGGATAGTACTATTGGTGCCTGACAAGGCCCACCCCTAATCGATAGCGTCGATTATGCATCGGCGTATGCCTGGGGTGCACGTATTCTGAAATTAAGTCGTTGGGTTCCGAGGAACGACTTGGAGCGGGGCAATATTATTAGTCTTGGTTTGGTTATGGGGCTCAAGGGATTGCTCATCATTATAGTTTGTAGGAGCTAGCTACTCCTTACAAAGGCCACAAGTTGTGCAGGTTTTGCACATGTTGTAAAAAAAAAAAAACGGAATATCGATCGACAAGATCCTAGTATAATTATTTAATGGGAAAATAATTATACGGTAAAGTGAGTCGAGTCGGTGGTTGTGAAAATGTTGCTGTTATGAAACTAAAACCTGTGAACTCACCAATATTTTATATATTGACGTCTTTTTAAACATATCTTTCAGGTAACTAAGTGCTGAATAGATATGGGGCTAGTGCGGTGGAATTCGGGATGTCGGATACTGGTCGGGGTTTCATTCATTGTTACCATCGGGTTGGAACATAAACGGAAATACCCCCACATTGAAACTTAATGTTCATCGTTTTATGTAATGCTTTGTGCAATATTGTAACGAGATACTCATTTTCGACATTCTAATAAATTGATCTTTTCTAAATAAATATAGTTTGTGTTAATCTTGACTTTGATATGCTTTCGAGCGTTGCGCCACGTGTTTCCGCCATTGGCGTGGTGTGACACCCTAGAAATTTTTTTTGATTTAAAATAAGTTAAACAATTAAAAAATATATATAATTCAAGTAAAAACAAAATAAACTAAACATAAATCAAGTAAAAACACCCCGGTTTCTACAACTCAAAACTTATTATTATTATTATTATTATTATTATTATTATTATTATTATTTAAGCGTAGTACAAGTCCATATGTTATAAAAAAACCTAAAAAAACTCATTTATAACAAAAGCTTACCACTATAAATCTTCTCAAGCTCATTCACTCTCATCCTTGGTTTCATCTCACACGCGAAGAAATGCAAATAATTCTGGAAAAAAATAACTTTTTTTTTTACTTTTGGCTCTTTTGGCCATTTGGAGCGATCACAAACTAATCCCAATGTCTCTTTTAGATGCAACAACATGTACCCGAGGAAAGGAAACCGAACAGGTGGCAACGGTGTTGGCTCTAGGCTTTTAAGCCTAACACCTCAAGCTTTGTGGTCCCCCAACGTCTCTAGTGACCATAACATTTCAAAATTTTGTAGTTTTGAATTAATTTCTTACTTATCACACACTTGTTATCTTACATCCTTACCTCTTACTTTTAAAACCGAATATTGAATAACTTCTTTTGTTTCTTTATTGTGAAAAATATAAATATTTACATTATTTTTTTTCACCTTTATCAATTTGTTTAACGTTAAAAGGGAGGGTTAACCAACGGAGCGCCATGCCCTTCACGGGCGTTAGTCATTGCAAAAGTGTGGGCCATGATTTGATCAACCAATTACGTTGCTTTTATGTTTTTTTCTTCTTTTTTTTTTTCCAAATTTAAACCACATCATAGTTAAAGTGCGAGTTAATTGAGGTTTCTTCTAAACATAGTAGTATTGTGGCAAAGCCTTATATAACCAATTTAAGCATGTTTTAATATTTGAAAATGGCAAGTAAATTTTTACTATCAAATTTTGACAGATTATTTTAGGCTTCTCTTTGTTTAGATTTTTTTAGAATAGTTTTGTAACATCCAACCTCTCGCACCACCTATATTGTCCGTTTTGCTCCCGATAATTGCCCATCTAGAAGCTTATGGATTTGTCTTCTGGTTGATAGCGGATATATACCGCCAGATGTTCTTACATCTCAGGCTATTCAGTCGAGATCAAGAAGTCCCCGGGGTACGGTGGGGTTATGTTGTAGAACAAGTTCTTTGACTAACAAATGGACACCCTGACGCCATCAAAAGCTAGAGGTGAGCATACGAAAACCGATAACTGAAAAAACCAAAACGGAGTCGAGAATAACCGAAAGCGACTTAACCGACCGGTTATTGTTTTCTCTTCTTCCATAACATAAATAACCAAAACTGAACCAACAGTTATATATTTTCTTGTATTTTTTATGTAGATCCACATATTTAAAACATATTTTCATGTCAGGTTCAAAGCACTTGACTAACTATTTAAAGTTTATAATTTAGCACAAGTTTTGCATTTGGTAAAATGGTAATTAATCAAACGTAACCGAAACCAAACCGATAATCGACATATTGACCGAATTAACCGAACCTACTTAACCGATCGGTTGTGGTTATGGTTTTCCTAAAACCAAACTTTGGTTATCGGTTTCAGTTACATGTAAAAACCGAACCGATATTTGCTCACCCCTATCAAAAGGGGTTTTTGATCCTAAAGTGACAGGCTTTATATACTTGGTGTATGTTGTCAAATAAATTGATGTCTCTGTGATGAGACAATAACACACACATGGTGCAAGTCAATGAAAATAAACAGATAACATTTTGCCAGTAATGACGATATCAATGTTTCTATAAACTTGTGTAATGAAACAGAAGTTGATGGAACTGTCAATCTGATACATAAAATAGTGTCTACACATTTTTAAGAAACTGAACTGCAATCGGAGATATGGGAATCAATGGCAGCCATGTGACAAAAAACAGAGATGAAGAAAAACATCTCGGAGGAAACTAAAAATGACCAAAAAATCATCATAACAAGGAAGCATGAATCTTTCACGGCCGCTACACCTTTCTGACCTGAATATTATGGGTAGACTGGAACCGCCAGATGGGTTGTTTGCCACTCTGCAGAAGAGCTACATGCTCACCTTCCTTCATCATCCCTTGATTCTGTACACACAGACAACCTTTCAGTATCAAGAGTACTACAGATGTACTATTCAAATCTAACCACCCTTTTGAAAGATTAAACAAAGAATCAGTGGAGTAAGTCTTACCTTCAACACAACAAGAGCATTTGCAAAGGTTTCTTCAGCATCATCTGAGAATTCCATATAAATGGGGCAAACTCCTTGATACAAAGCCAATTTCTGTTGTACTCTTTTACTGTTTGAAAATCAGTAAGAAAATCAACATAAGAAGATAAAGCAATCTTCAGAAACCTGACAAAGTTTTTGAAGGAAAAGTGACAGAAGACTTACTTATCTGTGAAGGCAAATATAGTGCCATTGGGCCGATAATGGCTAAGTAAGACAGCCATGGAACTAGTTCTCGTGAATACCACAATTGAAGTTCCAAGAGTGTTGGACATTGATGTCGCATGGTATGCAAACATTTCGCTCACATGGTTCTGTTAATGAGGTCAACTCAAATGAGTGTTGTAGTACAAAGTTAAAAAAAAACTAATAAACAAAAGTCAGAATGATAATCTACCTTAAAGGCTTGATTAAGACTAAATACTGTGCCACTACCCATTATGCTCGATTCAGTTCTTAACGACACTGTGTGCATTACGTTAACAGCTTTTAGCGGAAACCTACATAGCATGAGGCAAAATGAAACAGAATGAATATTATAAAAACTGCACTCTTGGTAATTAAAGGCTGTCTTACTTCCCGTGCGCAGTTTCTCCAGAAAGCATGACTGCATCAGCACCTTCTCTAACAGCAATAGCAATGTCAGATACCTCTGCCCGGGTAGGTGTAGGATGAACGATCATGCTTTCAAGCATATTTGTTGCTACAATAACTGCTTTTCCCATGCTACGGCATGTCCTGATTATCTCTTCCTAGTGAAAGTAATTCAATTTGAGTTGATCACTATAAGTTTATGCTATAGAGGTGCCAATGTCAACCCATTAAACAATAAATGCATATATGAGTTGATTCGGGCCCACATATAATCTCAAATAGGCCTAAAGTGTATTCAAATGCTTACAACATCCTAAATGGGATTTTTATTATTTTTATTTTGTAATCATACTTAGTAAGTTAGTTATTTATATTATTTTTTATGTGTACCATGTACTGATAGAAAGTCATTACCTGCAGCAATGGAACCTCTTCAATAGGCAGCTCTGCACCAAGGTCCCCTCTTGCAACCATTGCCTGTAAAAAGCATAGCAACATTAGCAAACAAACGGTTTTCGGTATCACAATTTTCTAGCAACCAAAATAATTTTCATTCAGCACTAATTAACAAAGTTCCATATATATATCGTAAGGAAAAAATTAACATGAACAAATAAGAACAATAAAGTTACCCCGTCAGATGCTGTGATAATTGAATGCAAATTTGGTATGGAGTCTGCACTTTCAATTTTTGGGATAACTTGAATATCTGCACCACAGCCTGCCAAGACGATAACAAGATAGAACAAGAAGTTATATAAAAAATATAGCTTGATGTACAATAGTATTTTCAAACACCTATCATAAAAAAAGTTTAATTTCAACAAAAAAGATGCTTACTTTTTAAATAATTCTTCAACTCATGGATAACTTCTGCATCTTTAACAAAAGAAACTGCATAAAAATCAACTTGATTGTCCACACCAAATTTGATATCATCCCAATCCTTTTCTGAAATAGAATAATACACAAAAATAAATTAGATACTCGAAATACGACACACACACACACACACACACACACACACACACATATATATATATATATATATATATATATATATTGCCATCAAAGCAGTTGACAATGAGTCTAACCAGTGATTGATGGTAAAGTTGCACTTTTTCCTCTAACATTTAGATGCCGTCGAGACTTAAGCTCTCCACCATCCACGACTTCACATTTTACTGAATCTTCTGTCTTAGATTTCACTAAGAGTGACATCATACCACCTACAAGTAAGAAAAGGATTGCAACAGTAAGAAATCAAGAAGGTTGAACTTTTATTTTTCCCGCAAATTAGCTGTTTTGGTTCACGGCTTCACGCCTCATTTTCTTAAAAAGTTTAGTCAATGCAGAATTTGGAAGTGCAGTAAAAGTTCATTTTTAACGTACCATCAACCAGAAGCATGTCACCTGCTTCTACATCATTCACAAAATCATCATAGTTAACACTAACACAATCTGCAGTGCCAACGCCTCTTTTAATTGTGAAAGTGAATTCTTGGCCACTTACTAAGGTAACTGGTTGAGGTAAGTCCCCACTCCTGACCTCAGGCCCCTGCCAAAAACGTAAAGGCCTTGTGATATTACTTAATTTGGATGACCAGAGAACGACATTAAATTGATGTTCGTAAAAAGTAGAGGTGGCAAGATGGGCAGATCCAAACTTTAAAAGAACGGAAACAAGCCTCGAGGCGTTTTCCCTTCGCCTCACGAGGCGGAATTAAAAAACTATATACATAAATTATTTATCTTATAAAAAATAAAATACTAACTAATTTCATCATCATATTCATCAAAAACATTGAAAATACACAATAAAATGGCATGGAATGTTTTAAATTGGCACAAAATGTCTAAAACATAAAAGACAAACGTCCAAACCCCACGAGTTGCCCCTGAGGCACCGATTTCCTTAACACCTCAGCCCTATGAGGCGCACATAAAAAAAAAACTTGAGGCGCCGCCTCAGATTCGTTTTCATAGCGAATCGCCTTGAGGAGCGCGCCTCAGCCTTTTTTTAAACCATGGGCAAATCAAGGGGGTTAGGAATCCGTTTGGGTTGAAACAGGTCATTTCTAGTACTGGCCGAAACACGGTGGGTGTTAAACATTTTTACAAAAACAATATAACCAACACATGTCTTAGTGAACGATATGCGAGGTTGTATCATTTGTGCCTTGAACATACACTATGAGCAACTTTCAACACGTTTCACGTGTTTAACTCAATTGGCTACTTCAACTTCTATCTTATGCTTGTGTGTATATCGGTTGGGATAAACCACAATCAAAATTAACCAATTCATAAGCAAGTGGATTATCGTTGCCATCTCAAGCAAAAAGGTGTGACAGATGGATATCAATTTAAGCAAAACAGAGGAAACCTACCTTTGTGTCAAGCATGATTGCAATGACGTTATCCTTAGATTGAGCATTATATTCTTTAACAAGATCAATGACTTTTTGATGAGAAGCATGGTCTCCATGGGACATGTTCAATCTTGCAACATTCATCCCAGCCTCGGCGAGCTTCCATATCATTTCCTTGGTGTCCGTAGACGGACCGATTGTACAAACAATTTTTGTCTTACGCCTAACTATAGGCTTGGACCACCTGCCCCCTGAACTTTCACCTTTTCTTAGAACTTCCGGTGATCGATAATTCTTCTCTCCTATCTGATAACACATATACAAGTTGTTTAATTTAAATGCCTACCTCCATGTCAAGGGCAAGTAACAAAGCAAGTTTAAAGGGGTGTTCGGAGACAGACATTATGTATCAATATCACACAAGACAGTGTTATGTCATATGTGCCTAATCCTATGCTTGATAAAGTTGTTACAATAAACTTTTAGGGTGTAATTAGAGTGCAGAAGTAATTTTAATATGTCATTTGATGTTTAGTATAGTCAAATAGTATGAAACTGGTTATCTGATCTAAAACAATAACATAATCATAAGTAAAAGTAGGTTAATAATAAACATTAGCAGCTGATTATCAATAATAATAATAATAATAATAATAATAATAATAATCACTTTTAATAAAGAAAAAGAAATGAAGTAGTGAAATAAGGACCTTAGTAGGTGTGTGTTCGGGAAGAACATGGGTGGCAGGTCCAGTAGCGGTGACGGTAAGAAGACGGCGATGAATAGGAAGGCGACAAGGCCCAATGGTCTTTTCAATCGGATTGCCAACAACAAAACAAGTGTGAAGAAGCAACTTTGTAGCAACTATTTGAGCCATCGTTCCAGAGATATGCAATCAAGTAAATGCACCGAATGCTCTGATTATAAAGCGTTAGGCGATGTATACTGAGGAAGGAGGAGACACCGATGGAGGCTTTCTAGAGCGTATCGAATTAATTAAATAATTTAATAATAATAATTGAAAATTTGAAACTGTCACTCCGCCTTAGGTAAACGAAACCAGTACGTACGGTCCAACACGCAACTCTTATTCCTACAACTGTCTCTCAAATATTAACGGCCCATGTTTCCATTGTGACATGTCATATTTATTGTTTGGGCTTTTTCTTTCTCAACTTTATCTTTTACTAATGGCTTTTAAGTTTTCACTTGCAATGTTTACAACAAAAAAACATTTACTTATTTAAATCAATGTATTGTCAAATTGTTGTAGAGTACGCCTAACTGCCTAAGTCGCTTCAACGGTTCAAGCCCGTACCGACCAAGCCCACACTTCAAAACCCACAACAGTTTACTCAAAGTTTACACTCGCTCTCCTCAATAAAGGATAAGATCTTTCAACTCCTCACTACACATATTTGGTAAGGCCATATTCAAATGAAATATTGTAATGATAATAAATAAATAAATAAAAATGCTTATGTGGAGGTAGATGATTGTCTCCCCATTTCATTTAACTAATATATTTTCCTCCCTCGCTTGTATCTACTTTTAATATGATTGATTTTTGTGTGTTCTTGAACTAGAACGTATGTTTCATGATTGGAACTTATGTTTGATGTATAGAACTTGTGTTCTCGGTTGTTTATGGTCACTCGTGACCATGAGTTGTTAGAAGATATCTAATTTATATGCTAGATTAAAGTAGTGGGGTATGATCAATTTAATCTTAAAAATATTAAGATGGAGGTAGAAATTGTGTCTAAAAATCTTATGATAGAGATAGAAATTGTCACTTAAGAGTTAACGCGCGTGATAGCTATTTATATATAGTCAATTATGTGTACATATATCATCCTTGAGATAGTTGTGTTTATATCTTACTAAATTATAGTTGGAGGGTTTAAGTATAATAAGATTATCCTATGTAAAATATTAACACAACAAATTCCTATACTAACAAATATAAACATGAATAGTACTTATTCACTATTGGTTAATCTAAATTACTTTTATATTAACATATTATTACACATATTAAATTTATGTTAATCTTTGTGTCAAGCCTATGTTATTATTATTTTACAATTTTATTATTGTTTTATTATACATATACTAATTTATAATATTTTTAGCGTTAAAACCCCTATGTTACGACAATAAGCAATAACGTGCTTATATTTATTAGCATTTCGATATGGGTTTTTTTTTCACGCAGTTGATACTGGTGTACGATTATGATTTGTTTAGATTATGATGTACTTTTACGTTGTTAGTTGCGATTTCCTTAGCCGCAACTTCAACGAACCAAACACATGTATATATTATTTGCGTTAATGTTACGACTTTTGATTTTGGCTTTTATATCGTTTGTGAAGAGGAAAAAAGTTACCCCTTAGTTAGTCCGGTGGACTAGATCTGAAAGATAAGATTAGAAAGAATGACAGTCGAGTAGATCTGAGATTAACCTGCAAAACAAAACACCGTTAGGCTCGTCACAGGGGAGAGGAAGGGTCTCTCTGTGACCACCCTCCGGCGTGAGAATAAGTATGGTTTTAAGAAGTGGAAAGTAAGTACGAAAAGTACAGAAAGTACAAGTGAGTGAAGTTACCAAATGAGGAAATTTTGGGAGGTATTTATACTTTCCTGGGTGGGCTTCGGCCCTAGGCCCATGGGCCTTATGACCGAAGCTAGTCCATCGGCCGTTTAGTCTAGGCTTCGACCTTTCTTACGTTCTTTCAGGTTTTAACTTGTAACCCTTGTATTTGATTGGTTCGGACTCGATCTCCTTCGGGTGGTTCGAGCTCCGACCTATGACCATATATTCTCTTCAATATCGTTTGTGATAGTATGCGATACCGGTTGAACTCTTACTGCGTCCCTTCCGCAACACCGTTTAGATTAAAGCCTAAATGGTCAATATATACCCTTTCAATACACCATGTAGCAAATTTAATTCTCTTTTTTTATTCAACATATTATAGTTAAAGCTAACTTTTAACTCTAGACATGCTTACTTAATCGAGTTGGTTGCTTATTTTTACCGTCATTTAGATTAAAACCTAAGTAGTCCAATGTTAATCCATCAATATACCAACACAACAAATCCTTTCCAGTATCCTCTTACCATCCCGCCGCGAAGCGCGGGCTCAAATACTAGTTGTAAACAATCCAGATCACTAAAAATGTTATTTCTAGTAGTCATTACATACAATGATACAAAATATGATAAAAGAGAATAAACGAATAATTAAACGATGCCAATTAACTAGATGTTAATAGTTGTTAAATCATCTCGATAATGGATAGCACTAAATCAGCTCGTAATTACAGATGCGTTATATTTTTAATACAATAGAATTTAGATATTTTTTAGAACTGCTAACACACACACCCTCTAATCCTATTCCTGATTCTACACTAATGTCCGATGTATGAGATTCGAACTCTCAACCTCATTGGGAGGAATGCCACTTTACACACCTTAATACCACTCGACTCGACTAGAATCCTTTAGTGATTAGATATTAAGTGTGATGAAAATAAAGATGCAATCCAGTGCCATGTTATCTCGTTTGATCCTCATTATCTAGGTGACGTTGTAGAGTAACTACATGTTGCACCAGATGATGGTTGACTTGTAATATTGGTGACAGTGAAAGAACTAAATTGGTTAAATTCTCGTTTCATTGCTTTATAAACATGGTCAAACCCTTCCTCAATAATCTCTAACACTGATTGCGGCATTGGTGGTTCGTTTACCTCTACCGAACCTTCCAACATCATCACCACCTCACTCATCGAAGGACGCATACTCACATCATCTTGTATGCACCAAAAAGCCACTTTTAATGCTCTCAAAAGCTCAGCTTCTTCAACTGCACCTTCTAGTCGCTTATCTGCAACCTTCATTGCATCTCCATTTCTCATTTCCTGGAAATAATTTGTCAATCAGTAATCATAAAAAGAAATAAGACCATAGTTTCAAAGTTCAAAATTTTTAACACACCTTAAATGCCCATCCAGGGAAAAAGAAATTGTCTGCATCATAACTCATATCGAGGTTTCTTCGTCCACCAATAATTTCCAACAAAAGCATTCCATAACTATAAACATCCGTTTTTACTGTTACAGGACGATTACTAATCCACTCTGGAGCTAAGTAACCTCTTGTTCCTCGAACCATGGTCACAACTTGTGAGTGCTCCCTTCCCATTAACTTTGCCAACCCAAAATCCGAAACTTTTGGACTAAAATTTTCATCCAAAAGAATATTCTCCGGCTTTATATCACAATGTATTATCTTGTTCCGACATTGCTCGTGGAAGTATGCAATCCCTTGTGCTGTGCCAACCGCTATTTGAAACCGAGTTCCCCATTCCAAGAGCCTATCTCGACTTTTGTGTGAAACAAATAACCATTTGTCCAAAGATCCATTTATCATAAACTCGTACACCAAAAGCCTGCATTTATGTACATAACACAACACAACTAATGTATTCAGCATGCAAAGATCAATGCATCTTGTTACAAAGTCCACAATTTAACCTAACACATGCAAAGCACACAACAAAATTATTTAATTGCAGATGTTGTTAGCAACTGATAAGTATATTGTACCTTTGTGCACCTTCGGAACAATACCCGAACAAGCGAACCAAGTTCATATGATGCATTGAACCGATTGTATTTACTTCAGTTGCAAATTCCCTTTCTCCATGTGGCAAAATCCTGTCGAGTTTTTTTACTGCAATTAGCGTCCCGTCTGGTAAACTTCCCTTGTAAACACTACCAAATCCACCTAAAAAGTATGCAAATTAGATCAATTTTAACCAATTTGAGAATATATCATCCGACAATGCAACTATAAATTAATACCCGTTCCAAGCAACTCCGAAAATTGATTTGTCCTGTTTTGTAGATCGCGAAAGTTAAAACTAACAGGAGCTCCTGAGACAATCAAAGAACTGTTGAGGGCTCTTTTCAACCCTCTCCTTTTGTGAACATTAACATACAACAGACTACATAGAAGTCCAACAAGAACAAGCATGCCTAACACAACTGGAGGCACAACAACCTTTGTGCGAGTGCTGCTGCTCATCCCTGAACCATCTTCCCTTTTTTCGCTAGAAGAAGCATTCGACTGAACCTTAACGAACATAGTCGAACCCGAATCCTCAAACCCACCAAACTCCAAGCTCCTTAACACCCAACAATATGGAGTCTCTTGGTTTAGTCCATAAACAGAAGCAACACATTCACAATTGGATAAACACACATCACCACACTTCGAAACCGACTGGATATCACTATAATTTGCTATCACACCCGATGGTAAGAAATAGTAATTTGTTTGTTGAACTGTTTCAATTTTGAATTGGGAATTATTCCAATTTTGGTGGGGAACTCTACAATTCCCGGTGTAGGACGAGTTGGCCCTACACCGGAAATCGTCCCCACTTGTGTTAGAACCAGGTAAGCACACACAAGAAGCATTAGTTTTGGTTCCATCTAAATTACATATACCATTACCACAAACCCCTGCAATGTCACAAGGATCTGAAACAGCAGCCCATTCGGGTACCCATTGTCGCGATCCATTAATGTCGTTGTCCCAACGATAAAGCCGAAGATTACCATTAGTTTCGAGAATTAATCTACGAAGAACTAATGGTTTGTTTGTTTGGTTAGTAGCTAATGATAATTCACCTTTGTCATTGTCATTTTTGTAAACATACACTGCTCCAGTGGAATCTCCACCATAAACCACCCCAAAGCTTCCGCCTTGGTCTAGCACCGCCATCACATCGCCTGTTACGTTAGAGAACTCAGGTGTTGCCCAATACGAATAATTCGACCGAGCTTCTGTTGATAAATTATTTGGCTCTTTTGGTATGTTGTATGATAAAGCTAAGCTTAATGAAGTGGGCTGTTGTAGGATTTTTAAAATGTAATAACCGCCGCCTCGCGTGGGTATCCTTGACGAACTCAACTCAGCAGAGAGTGTCAATGGTTGACCCGGCAAGAGTGTGTCCGATGGGTGTGAGAAGCTTTGCCATGCTATGTTTTGATTGATTGTATATAGGACAAGGTTACCGTTTTCAAGTAACTCTGCGGATTGAATGTCGTCGCGTGTGGTGTTTGAGGTCCACGCAGTGGTGTGGCCATCGGTTAACACAAGGTTTCCTGTTGTGTCGAGCTCCAAGATTGCGTCTTTTGTCACATGAGAGATTCTGTGGAAAAGAAACTAACGATATTGGTGAATAATATTTTTAGTGTACCATAATAAAACTAGCTGACTATTGATAAACAAACTTAAAGATGCATATATAATACATAATAATAATTCAACTATGGTAACGAAACTTACAAATATGCTGACCACACAAGCGTACGGTCTCCAGGAAGATCAGCGAACCAAATGCCGAGTTGGTAACGTTCATCTTGTGAGCCTACAGAAGGAGCAAACCCAAATGCAAATGTACCATTATCTGAAACCCATGTTTGATTATTGTTAGCGTACAATCTTGTTCCCAAACTAACCCGGCGTGACATACACAAAACAGTCTTTAACAAAATAGCGAGTAAGAAGGCATAGGTAGTCGAACAAAAATAAGCCATTTACGAAGGATTATAATACTACAAAAAATGGTTGGATAAGCACATATATATTGGACTAGGAAGAATAATAAATTAGATAATTAAGTGGGAAGAAAAAATGGAATGAGTCGTGAGTACGTGTATAGGGGTGGGTGAGCTAAAAGTTGAAAAAGGGCTAGATGGTCGGCTTGTGGTTCGGCCCATTGAGGGCACGTGTTTAGTTGTCTTCAGCTCTAACATCGTACTTGGGTTTGGGCCCGGGCGATGTGTTATGCTTGGTTGCACACACGTTTCATCTTGTGAGGAGGGATTTTCTCGACTTTCACACTAGACAGGTAGAGTTAAATTAAGTTAATTGATCTTCTGTTCAAATTAAGTATTAAATTTGTCGACTCATCTCATAATACACATTACATAAATATTTTATTTATTTATTTATTTATTTTTTATTTAATATTTTATTCATAATACGTCGATTTTCAGCCTAGGAATTTTCGAGAAAAAAGACGTTGTTTACCCTTTCCGCCTTTCTTGATAATATAGTATAACGATTTATAAAATCTCGAATATACTGTTTATAAAATCTCGAGTATACGTGTTTTGTAACACCCCAAAAATGTTAAGTAATAATAATAGTATGGTGGCAATTGTACATATATATATATATACAATATATATAGGTGTGTAGGTGTAAACGTATGTGTGTATGCGTACGTATATATGTGTGTATAACGGTATGAACCCCTAGTTGTAAGTGGTGCATTGATAGTTGTACACTTAACAAACTTAAATATTTACCAAGCTAATTACTTGGGTAAAATAGTGGAAATTTAGTTGTTAAAGGGAGGGGCCAAATATGAAACAACACACATCTTAAGGGGTTGGTTGGGGTGAATGGAGAGTAACTAGCCAAGGAATTAAAAAGGGAAAAAGAAAGTTGGAAAATCTTACAAAAAATAAAACACACAAAACGTAGAGAGAGAGAGAGAAAGGAGGCGACAAAAAGGGGGTTTCACCTCTACCATCCTTAGCTGAAAATTAAGGGTAGAAATCACCTCCAATCCCTTGCATGTTCTCGGATTATTGGCCCTCTCGTGGTATTAATCTTATTGGTAAGTTGTAGAATTAGTTTTGGTGAAGTTTGAAAGTAGTAGGATGGATTGTATGATTATGTTGTGATAATTACTTGTTGTGGTTAGGAAGGCATGCTTGCTATGTGTAGTAGTGTGAAATTGAGGAGATTGTATGCTAATTGTTGTATTAGGGCTGAATTGAGTATGTGCAAAGTGGGTATTGATCTTGGTGTAGCCCATGGTCATTCTTAGTTAAATGGGTAAATAGATTTAAAAGAAAGTGATGATTGCTATGTTGATAACTATTGAATGAATGGTATGTAATGTAGGGAAGAAATATGATGAATTGTATTATGAGCTATGGAAGTATGCATGACATACTTGTACATTGTGTTTTAAATGTTGTATGCACACCAAGTGTTTGATGAAATGCCTAGACTAGTCTAACTTGTGAATTGTAGGCAAGTTTGGACAAGTATGAAAGTAATGTGATAATAGATATAATTGAAAGTGGTTTAGCATAAGAATTGTGTACTAAGGAGTATTCATGTAGGAATTTAGTGTTATGAGATGTTCTTGGGCTATGTTGCTAGTTGGAGATTATGAAGGCCCTAGTATGTATGTGAGGAAATGTATGAATGCATATGACAACCATTGTGATCATATGGTTGTATGTGTTCCGAAATATATGAGGATATTGTTATGGTGAAGTTCATATGGTCTAGTATGCTAATATGGATATATGTTCTAACTAGAAAGTTTGAATGGTAGAAAGTTGACTTTCCGCCAAGTCAATAGTGTAAAATAACATGGTTAGGCTCCCAAACTTGATTGTGTGATTAGAAACACTATGTGACGCATAACATGTTAAAACTATGAG
Organism: Ambrosia artemisiifolia; assembly: GCA_032199755.1. Taxonomy (NCBI): domain Eukaryota; kingdom Viridiplantae; phylum Streptophyta; class Magnoliopsida; order Asterales; family Asteraceae; genus Ambrosia; species Ambrosia artemisiifolia. The sequence goes on along the minus strand of CM063529.1, from coordinate 44,671,293 downwards.
ATATATATGATAATGAGTGGTATTACATGATGTGAGAATAAATGTGGTTGTGTATGTATGTTGTAGATATGGTAGAGGTTGACTAATGAAAGTCAATGTGTTAATTGATTGAGAATTGTTGTTAGTGTGATATGATCATGTGTGCTAACAATGATGTGAATATGGTGATATGAAAGGATAGGAATAATGGACTCAAGCATGGGAAGCTAATGGGTCAAGACGGAACAAATAAACAAGCATGAACTTGGAGGACACGAGGTAAGTGATTCTTATTCCATTTAGGATAATGAATCTAACAAGGATGTATATGTGTAAGTAGAATGGGAACCATGGGATGATAAAGTGTTAATATAGTACCAGGAGACATCTTACGAAGCTTATAATAGGAAAAAGGCGGTTCCGAATGGACCGGCATGGGACGGATCAAGGAAGGATGGAAAGGGAAGCAAAATGGGGATTTCAGGGCCCCACCGTAAGTTACGGTGCCACCGTAACTTACGGTGGCCCCTGACACCATTTTCCCACCGTTTGACAGTGGGTTTCCACCGTTGGCTTTTTGGTGTCCACCGTAACTTACGGTGGCCACCGTAAGTTACGGTGGAGCCTGTGAAAAATTGTTAGTTTTCATCTTTTTTCGATATTTCGCTTACGTGCGCGACCCGTAAGTGCGTTTAACGCATCAATTAACATTGTTGGACCTTGGGTAAGGCTATGTAAGGGTGTAGCATGAAATAGTAATGTCGGATTTGCAAATATGATCCTAGTACGGAATAATACATGTGCATGTAGTTTAATTGATGCATTGTTTGATGGTATCAAATACAATAAGTAGATTGTCACGATTATGTAGTTTGAAAATGTGACGTACATATGGGTACTCATGCTCGGGTTTGAGAGAGAGCTTCATGTATGAAAGGGTTGGTAATTATGTGTAGACTGAGTATAGGATTGGAAACGTCATATTTGTCGTAGTGATTGGCGAGGAAAGGGTAATCTGACGGGTCAAAGCAGGTTATAGGAGGGAATTGTATGCTTAAATGTGTTGTGGGGTATTGAGGAATTGTATACTTGTATGAATTTTGGGTTATTAACCTTTGTTATGTGGATGGTAATGAAGATGCAGGTATGTAAGTGTAAATGCATGAGACTTGTAGGTTCGGTTCGGGGTACCACATCCGAACTTGTGAAAAGACGTTGGAACGAGATCATGGAGTATCATTGGATATTATTTCCGCATTATGAGTAATGTGCATTAGGTCACTAAATGAACTAACGATTTGGTTATTTGGTGTTCGTAGGTCGTCTTGTCTACCGATTAGAGAAGCAAAGGATGGAGATCGAGCGAGGAGGCGGATTGTACGTGGTCACGATCGTCTCATCTAGTAGAGATGAGTCATGTTGAATGTATAATGAAATATTTTAAGATGTAATACCAAAAGTACTTAGTAGACTTTGGTTCAAAACATTCATGGTTGCTCTTTAAAAGGAAAGAATTTTTAAGTTGGTATTTTTCCGCTGCGAGTTTTCTGTATCTAGAAATTAGGGTGTTTCAAGTTGGTATCAGAGCCCTGGTTTGAGTGAAATCTAGTACAAGGAAGTATGTACTCGAACTCAAACTTGTGTGCTCCTGAAGGAAATGACCCGTACAATCCAAGGCTCGATCAAGACCCGAAGGTAGAATTTAATATTAACTCACATGACATGTTAAAAACTAATTGTGGTGTTTATGTTAAGGTGAACTTTTGTGGATAAAGAAGAGGTCTTAAGGACATGATCCAAAAATAGATCGCGGAAGTTGTAGATAAGATGGGACAATCACAGGTACGCGATAGTTGACTATTTATACCGGGGGAAGGAAAATCCTTAGGGACGGTAAAACATAGAAGGAAATTGAAATGTGGCACGAAGCTGAAAACCAGTCCCCAGGCATAAGGTAATGATTACATGAAGGCACGTGAATAACATGTGGACTGTACACCTGGCCAGTGCACAAGAAACATGCGACACACGTGAGACCATGAGAATCATTACAGGTATGCCCGGTGGAATTGGAAAGTAAGTAGTCGTGTGGGTGAGTAGTTGGAATAAAAAGTTGAGTCCATCGACAAGTACGGATTAGATCAAAATAATAGAAATACCCTTGTGGGTTAAAGTGGTGAATGACCTTAATGGGTCAAGTGGTAGAATTACCCTTTAAGGGTTAAAGTGGTAGAATTGACCCTAACGGGTCAAAATAGTAGAAAAGCCCGTATGGGTTAAAACAGTAGAATTGACCTTAAAAGGTCAAAATAGTAGAAAAGCCCGTATGGGTTAAAACAGTAGAATTGACCTTAAAAGGTCAAATGGTGGAAAAGCCCGTGTGGGTTAAAATAGTAGAATGACCATGATAGGTCAAAATGGTGGAAATACCCTTATGGGTTAAAATGGTAGAATGACCATGATGGGTCAAAATGGTAGAAGTACCCTTATGGATCAAAATTGTAGAAGTACCCTTGCGGGTCAAAACGGTTAGAAAGACCTTGATAGGTCAAAATGGTTGGAAAGGCCTTAATGGATCAAGAGGGTGGAAGGACCTTAACGGGTCGTATGGTTGAAACCATATAAGATAGGCTGGAAAGACCTTAGCGGGTCAAACGGTTGGGAAGACCATAAAGGGTAAAAATGGGGGAAATCATAGAAATTGTGGAAATGACCTTGAACGGGTCAAATAGCGAAAATGTAAAAATATATAATTACCCAAGTATTGGGTCAGAATGTTGAAAAGTTGTAGAAATATAGAATAGTCTATGAAGTGAGTCATTTGGATAGGAATGAGGAAGAGAGTACATTATTTATTCTCTAACCAAGATAGGCACAAGTTAGTCACTTAATTTAGATATGCATGTTTTGTGGCATATAAAAATGCATATATATGTGGTGGAAGACGATAAGGCATGGTATTAATGTGAGTTATTAAAAAAAAAAAAAACCTATAGAAAACGAATGAACGGTTGATCATTTGAAAGATTCGTACCTCTATATGTAGAAAATGAATGATGTGGTAAGATACGAGAATGTGATGTAGGAATTATTACAAAGTAGTAGAATATGACGCAATTACCTCGAAAAGTCGAATTGTAGAAAATTGCAAGATAATGAATAATTTGTAAGAATCTTGCATGGGGAAAATGCAATAAGTAGTGTAGTATAGCACGTAAACGGGAGATTAGGAAGGGAATGTATATAATTAGACATTACAAGTGGAAGGAAACTTGCATAGACCATTGAAGGTCGATTTTCATGAATGGAAGGTATATGCCTAACAAATGATTTTGTAGATACGAATGGTCGAAGTTATGGATTTGATGAAATCTACAAGATAGGTGATATGAAGATAACGAGTTGGAACTACTTGTGAATGAACTAAAACAAGATAAATATGGCATGGAATTATTAAGGAGAAAGTCAAGCCGACGTCGAGATGGTCGGTTAATGTTCCGAAAGGAAGGTTAGTAAATTCGGTTATTTTGTGATTGTCAAGTAGGAAATTGATACGTCGAATAGTACCCATGTATGAATGAATGATATCTTACGTATGTTGTAGCCTGGAAGGTTTGACTTTTAAAGGTCAAAAAGATAAATGAGTCTTAGCTTGGACTCGGTGTTGTTAAGCAAGGGACATACGTGTCTACAGTAGATAGTGCATGAAACGAACTAACAACCAAATATGTATGAACAGAATGACTCTAAAATCTACCAAGAAGGGGTGGGGGTAAGTATGGTAGATGTATTTGTCCCGTAGGGACTATAGAACGATGTCGGACTCTCAAGTTGAGTATGAATAAGCGAAGGTGAAGCAGTGGCTAGGTAATAATAGTTTGGTATACCTGATAATTGCATGAAGGCTTGTGTTAATATTAGAAAGTGTGGACATATGATTATGTTTGTTCACAATTAAAGTCGTTGTATAGTCTATAATGTGGGCTTGTGACATGGCATGAATCTTGAATGAAAGAAAAGAGTAGATAAATAAGTGGAATTAATGTTGGGTAAGGACTTAGCATTATGCGAAAATATTAGCTTCGAATGCTAGAATGAATGCCTAAGGATTATGTTGGAATTGGATTGCTAGTAGTGAAGGAGGTTTCGGGGACGAAACCTTCTTTAAGGGGGGTAGACTTGTAACACCCCAAAAATGTTAAGTAATAATAATAGTATGGTGGCAATTGTACATATATATATATACAATATATATAGGTGTGTAGGTGTAAACGTATGTGTGTATGCGTACGTATATATGTGTGTATAGCGGTATGAACCCCTAGTTGTAAGTGGTGCATTGATAGTTGTACACTTAACAAACTTAAATATTTACCAAGCTAATTACTTGGGTAAAATAGTGGAAATTTAGTTGTTAAAGGGAGGGGCCAAATATGAAACAACACACATCTTAAGGGGTTGGTTGGGGTGAATGGAGAGTAACTAGCCAAGGAATTAAAAAGGGAAAAAGAAAGTTGGAAAATCTTACAAAAAATAAAACACACAAAACGTAGAGAGAGAGAGAGAAAGGAGGCGACAAAAAGGGGGTTTCACCTCTACCATCCTTAGCTGAAAATTAAGGGTAGAAATCACCTCCAATCCCTTGCATGTTCTCGGATTATTGGCCCTCTCGTGGTATTAATCTTATTGGTAAGTTGTAGAATTAGTTTTGGTGAAGTTTGAAAGTAGTAGGATGGATTGTATGATTATGTTGTGATAATTACTTGTTGTGGTTAGGAAGGCATGCTTGCTATGTGTAGTAGTGTGAAATTGAGGAGATTGTATGCTAATTGTTGTATTAGGGCTGAATTGAGTATGTGCAAAGTGGGTATTGATCTTGGTGTAGCCCATGGTCATTCTTAGTTAAATGGGTAAATAGATTTAAAAGAAAGTGATGATTGCTATGTTGATAACTATTGAATGAATGGTATGTAATGTAGGGAAGAAATATGATGAATTGTATTATGAGCTATGGAAGTATGCATGACATACTTGTACATTGTGTTTTAAATGTTGTATGCACACCAAGTGTTTGATGAAATGCCTAGACTAGTCTAACTTGTGAATTGTAGGCAAGTTTGGACAAGTATGAAAGTAATGTGATAATAGATATAATTGAAAGTGGTTTAGCATAAGAATTGTGTACTAAGGAGTATTCATGTAGGAATTTAGTGTTATGAGATGTTCTTGGGCTATGTTGCTAGTTGGAGATTATGAAGGCCCTAGTATGTATGTGAGGAAATGTATGAATGCATATGACAACCATTGTGATCATATGGTTGTATGTGTTCCGAAATATATGAGGATATTGTTATGGTGAAGTTCATATGGTCTAGTATGCTAATATGGATATATGTTCTAACTAGAAAGTTTGAATGGTAGAAAGTTGACTTTCCGCCAAGTCAATAGTGTAAAATAACATGGTTAGGCTCCCAAACTTGATTGTGTGATTAGAAACACTATGTGACGCATAACATGTTAAAACTATGAGATATATATGATAATGAGTGGTATTACATGATGTGAGAATAAATGTGGTTGTGTATGTATGTTGTAGATATGGTAGAGGTTGACTAATGAAAGTCAATGTGTTAATTGATTGAGAATTGTTGTTAGTGTGATATGATCATGTGTGCTAACAATGATGTGAATATGGTGATATGAAAGGATAGGAATAATGGACTCAAGCATGGGAAGCTAATGGGTCAAGACGGAACAAATAAACAAGCATGAACTTGGAGGACACGAGGTAAGTGATTCTTATTCCATTTAGGATAATGAATCTAACAAGGATGTATATGTGTAAGTAGAATGGGAACCATGGGATGATAAAGTGTTAATATAGTACCAGGAGACATCTTACGAAGCTTATAATAGGAAAAAGGCGGTTCCGAATGGACCGGCATGGGACGGATCAAGGAAGGATGGAAAGGGAAGCAAAATGGGGATTTCAGGGCCCCACCGTAAGTTACGGTGCCACCGTAACTTACGGTGGCCCCTGACACCATTTTCCCACCGTTTGACAGTGGGTTTCCACCGTTGGCTTTTTGGTGTCCACCGTAACTTACGGTGGCCACCGTAAGTTACGGTGGAGCCTGTGAAAAATTGTTAGTTTTCATCTTTTTTCGATATTTCGCTTACGTGCGCGACCCGTAAGTGCGTTTAACGCATCAATTAACATTGTTGGACCTTGGGTAAGGCTATGTAAGGGTGTAGCATGAAATAGTAATGTCGGATTTGCAAATATGATCCTAGTACGGAATAATACATGTGCATGTAGTTTAATTGATGCATTGTTTGATGGTATCAAATACAATAAGTAGATTGTCACGATTATGTAGTTTGAAAATGTGACGTACATATGGGTACTCATGCTCGGGTTTGAGAGAGAGCTTCATGTATGAAAGGGTTGGTAATTATGTGTAGACTGAGTATAGGATTGGAAACGTCATATTTGTCGTAGTGATTGGCGAGGAAAGGGTAATCTGACGGGTCAAAGCAGGTTATAGGAGGGAATTGTATGCTTAAATGTGTTGTGGGGTATTGAGGAATTGTATACTTGTATGAATTTTGGGTTATTAACCTTTGTTATGTGGATGGTAATGAAGATGCAGGTATGTAAGTGTAAATGCATGAGACTTGTAGGTTCGGTTCGGGGTACCACATCCGAACTTGTGAAAAGACGTTGGAACGAGATCATGGAGTATCATTGGATATTATTTCCGCATTATGAGTAATGTGCATTAGGTCACTAAATGAACTAACGATTTGGTTATTTGGTGTTCGTAGGTCGTCTTGTCTACCGATTAGAGAAGCAAAGGATGGAGATCGAGCGAGGAGGCGGATTGTACGTGGTCACGATCGTCTCATCTAGTAGAGATGAGTCATGTTGAATGTATAATGAAATATTTTAAGATGTAATACCAAAAGTACTTAGTAGACTTTGGTTCAAAACATTCATGGTTGCTCTTTAAAAGGAAAGAATTTTTAAGTTGGTATTTTTCCGCTGCGAGTTTTCTGTATCTAGAAATTAGGGTGTTTCAAGTTGGTATCAGAGCCCTGGTTTGAGTGAAATCTAGTACAAGGAAGTATGTACTCGAACTCAAACTTGTGTGCTCCTGAAGGAAATGACCCGTACAATCCAAGGCTCGATCAAGACCCGAAGGTAGAATTTAATATTAACTCACATGACATGTTAAAAACTAATTGTGGTGTTTATGTTAAGGTGAACTTTTGTGGATAAAGAAGAGGTCTTAAGGACATGATCCAAAAATAGATCGCGGAAGTTGTAGATAAGATGGGACAATCACAGGTACGCGATAGTTGACTATTTATACCGGGGGAAGGAAAATCCTTAGGGACGGTAAAACATAGAAGGAAATTGAAATGTGGCACGAAGCTGAAAACCAGTCCCCAGGCATAAGGTAATGATTACATGAAGGCACGTGAATAACATGTGGACTGTACACCTGGCCAGTGCACAAGAAACATGCGACACACGTGAGACCATGAGAATCATTACAGGTATGCCCGGTGGAATTGGAAAGTAAGTAGTCGTGTGGGTGAGTAGTTGGAATAAAAAGTTGAGTCCATCGACAAGTACGGATTAGATCAAAATAATAGAAATACCCTTGTGGGTTAAAGTGGTGAATGACCTTAATGGGTCAAGTGGTAGAATTACCCTTTAAGGGTTAAAGTGGTAGAATTGACCCTAACGGGTCAAAATAGTAGAAAAGCCCGTATGGGTTAAAACAGTAGAATTGACCTTAAAAGGTCAAAATAGTAGAAAAGCCCGTATGGGTTAAAACAGTAGAATTGACCTTAAAAGGTCAAATGGTGGAAAAGCCCGTGTGGGTTAAAATAGTAGAATGACCATGATAGGTCAAAATGGTGGAAATACCCTTATGGGTTAAAATGGTAGAATGACCATGATGGGTCAAAATGGTAGAAGTACCCTTATGGATCAAAATTGTAGAAGTACCCTTGCGGGTCAAAACGGTTAGAAAGACCTTGATAGGTCAAAATGGTTGGAAAGGCCTTAATGGATCAAGAGGGTGGAAGGACCTTAACGGGTCGTATGGTTGAAACCATATAAGATAGGCTGGAAAGACCTTAGCGGGTCAAACGGTTGGGAAGACCATAAAGGGTAAAAATGGGGGAAATCATAGAAATTGTGGAAATGACCTTGAACGGGTCAAATAGCGAAAATGTAAAAATATATAATTACCCAAGTATTGGGTCAGAATGTTGAAAAGTTGTAGAAATATAGAATAGTCTATGAAGTGAGTCATTTGGATAGGAATGAGGAAGAGAGTACATTATTTATTCTCTAACCAAGATAGGCACAAGTTAGTCACTTAATTTAGATATGCATGTTTTGTGGCATATAAAAATGCATATATATGTGGTGGAAGACGATAAGGCATGGTATTAATGTGAGTTATTAAAAAAAAAAAAAACCTATAGAAAACGAATGAACGGTTGATCATTTGAAAGATTCGTACCTCTATATGTAGAAAATGAATGATGTGGTAAGATACGAGAATGTGATGTAGGAATTATTACAAAGTAGTAGAATATGACGCAATTACCTCGAAAAGTCGAATTGTAGAAAATTGCAAGATAATGAATAATTTGTAAGAATCTTGCATGGGGAAAATGCAATAAGTAGTGTAGTATAGCACGTAAACGGGAGATTAGGAAGGGAATGTATATAATTAGACATTACAAGTGGAAGGAAACTTGCATAGACCATTGAAGGTCGATTTTCATGAATGGAAGGTATATGCCTAACAAATGATTTTGTAGATACGAATGGTCGAAGTTATGGATTTGATGAAATCTACAAGATAGGTGATATGAAGATAACGAGTTGGAACTACTTGTGAATGAACTAAAACAAGATAAATATGGCATGGAATTATTAAGGAGAAAGTCAAGCCGACGTCGAGATGGTCGGTTAATGTTCCGAAAGGAAGGTTAGTAAATTCGGTTATTTTGTGATTGTCAAGTAGGAAATTGATACGTCGAATAGTACCCATGTATGAATGAATGATATCTTACGTATGTTGTAGCCTGGAAGGTTTGACTTTTAAAGGTCAAAAAGATAAATGAGTCTTAGCTTGGACTCGGTGTTGTTAAGCAAGGGACATACGTGTCTACAGTAGATAGTGCATGAAACGAACTAACAACCAAATATGTATGAACAGAATGACTCTAAAATCTACCAAGAAGGGGTGGGGGTAAGTATGGTAGATGTATTTGTCCCGTAGGGACTATAGAACGATGTCGGACTCTCAAGTTGAGTATGAATAAGCGAAGGTGAAGCAGTGGCTAGGTAATAATAGTTTGGTATACCTGATAATTGCATGAAGGCTTGTGTTAATATTAGAAAGTGTGGACATATGATTATGTTTGTTCACAATTAAAGTCGTTGTATAGTCTATAATGTGGGCTTGTGACATGGCATGAATCTTGAATGAAAGAAAAGAGTAGATAAATAAGTGGAATTAATGTTGGGTAAGGACTTAGCATTATGCGAAAATATTAGCTTCGAATGCTAGAATGAATGCCTAAGGATTATGTTGGAATTGGATTGCTAGTAGTGAAGGAGGTTTCGGGGACGAAACCTTCTTTAAGGGGGGTAGACTTGTAACACCCCAAAAATGTTAAGTAATAATAATAGTATGGTGGCAATTGTACATATATATATATACAATATATATAGGTGTGTAGGTGTAAACGTATGTGTGTATGCGTACGTATATATGTGTGTATAGCGGTATGAACCCCTAGTTGTAAGTGGTGCATTGATAGTTGTACACTTAACAAACTTAAATATTTACCAAGCTAATTACTTGGGTAAAATAGTGGAAATTTAGTTGTTAAAGGGAGGGGCCAAATATGAAACAACACACATCTTAAGGGGTTGGTTGGGGTGAATGGAGAGTAACTAGCCAAGGAATTAAAAAGGGAAAAAGAAAGTTGGAAAATCTTACAAAAAATAAAACACACAAAACGTAGAGAGAGAGAGAGAAAGGAGGCGACAAAAAGGGGGTTTCACCTCTACCATCCTTAGCTGAAAATTAAGGGTAGAAATCACCTCCAATCCCTTGCATGTTCTCGGATTATTGGCCCTCTCGTGGTATTAATCTTATTGGTAAGTTGTAGAATTAGTTTTGGTGAAGTTTGAAAGTAGTAGGATGGATTGTATGATTATGTTGTGATAATTACTTGTTGTGGTTAGGAAGGCATGCTTGCTATGTGTAGTAGTGTGAAATTGAGGAGATTGTATGCTAATTGTTGTATTAGGGCTGAATTGAGTATGTGCAAAGTGGGTATTGATCTTGGTGTAGCCCATGGTCATTCTTAGTTAAATGGGTAAATAGATTTAAAAGAAAGTGATGATTGCTATGTTGATAACTATTGAATGAATGGTATGTAATGTAGGGAAGAAATATGATGAATTGTATTATGAGCTATGGAAGTATGCATGACATACTTGTACATTGTGTTTTAAATGTTGTATGCACACCAAGTGTTTGATGAAATGCCTAGACTAGTCTAACTTGTGAATTGTAGGCAAGTTTGGACAAGTATGAAAGTAATGTGATAATAGATATAATTGAAAGTGGTTTAGCATAAGAATTGTGTACTAAGGAGTATTCATGTAGGAATTTAGTGTTATGAGATGTTCTTGGGCTATGTTGCTAGTTGGAGATTATGAAGGCCCTAGTATGTATGTGAGGAAATGTATGAATGCATATGACAACCATTGTGATCATATGGTTGTATGTGTTCCGAAATATATGAGGATATTGTTATGGTGAAGTTCATATGGTCTAGTATGCTAATATGGATATATGTTCTAACTAGAAAGTTTGAATGGTAGAAAGTTGACTTTCCGCCAAGTCAATAGTGTAAAATAACATGGTTAGGCTCCCAAACTTGATTGTGTGATTAGAAACACTATGTGACGCATAACATGTTAAAACTATGAGATATATATGATAATGAGTGGTATTACATGATGTGAGAATAAATGTGGTTGTGTATGTATGTTGTAGATATGGTAGAGGTTGACTAATGAAAGTCAATGTGTTAATTGATTGAGAATTGTTGTTAGTGTGATATGATCATGTGTGCTAACAATGATGTGAATATGGTGATATGAAAGGATAGGAATAATGGACTCAAGCATGGGAAGCTAATGGGTCAAGACGGAACAAATAAACAAGCATGAACTTGGAGGACACGAGGTAAGTGATTCTTATTCCATTTAGGATAATGAATCTAACAAGGATGTATATGTGTAAGTAGAATGGGAACCATGGGATGATAAAGTGTTAATATAGTACCAGGAGACATCTTACGAAGCTTATAATAGGAAAAAGGCGGTTCCGAATGGACCGGCATGGGACGGATCAAGGAAGGATGGAAAGGGAAGCAAAATGGGGATTTCAGGGCCCCACCGTAAGTTACGGTGCCACCGTAACTTACGGTGGCCCCTGACACCATTTTCCCACCGTTTGACAGTGGGTTTCCACCGTTGGCTTTTTGGTGTCCACCGTAACTTACGGTGGCCACCGTAAGTTACGGTGGAGCCTGTGAAAAATTGTTAGTTTTCATCTTTTTTCGATATTTCGCTTACGTGCGCGACCCGTAAGTGCGTTTAACGCATCAATTAACATTGTTGGACCTTGGGTAAGGCTATGTAAGGGTGTAGCATGAAATAGTAATGTCGGATTTGCAAATATGATCCTAGTACGGAATAATACATGTGCATGTAGTTTAATTGATGCATTGTTTGATGGTATCAAATACAATAAGTAGATTGTCACGATTATGTAGTTTGAAAATGTGACGTACATATGGGTACTCATGCTCGGGTTTGAGAGAGAGCTTCATGTATGAAAGGGTTGGTAATTATGTGTAGACTGAGTATAGGATTGGAAACGTCATATTTGTCGTAGTGATTGGCGAGGAAAGGGTAATCTGACGGGTCAAAGCAGGTTATAGGAGGGAATTGTATGCTTAAATGTGTTGTGGGGTATTGAGGAATTGTATACTTGTATGAATTTTGGGTTATTAACCTTTGTTATGTGGATGGTAATGAAGATGCAGGTATGTAAGTGTAAATGCATGAGACTTGTAGGTTCGGTTCGGGGTACCACATCCGAACTTGTGAAAAGACGTTGGAACGAGATCATGGAGTATCATTGGATATTATTTCCGCATTATGAGTAATGTGCATTAGGTCACTAAATGAACTAACGATTTGGTTATTTGGTGTTCGTAGGTCGTCTTGTCTACCGATTAGAGAAGCAAAGGATGGAGATCGAGCGAGGAGGCGGATTGTACGTGGTCACGATCGTCTCATCTAGTAGAGATGAGTCATGTTGAATGTATAATGAAATATTTTAAGATGTAATACCAAAAGTACTTAGTAGACTTTGGTTCAAAACATTCATGGTTGCTCTTTAAAAGGAAAGAATTTTTAAGTTGGTATTTTTCCGCTGCGAGTTTTCTGTATCTAGAAATTAGGGTGTTTCATGTTTATCTATATATAAGTGTCATATAAAGGTTTTGTTTAAAATCAAATGGGTCAAATATAATTTGACTTGTTTATCTACAGTGACGAACCAAATTGATATTGTCTGAACAACATCTGATACGCATACCTGTATTCTTTAGTGCTGGTTTACATGGGTTTTTTTTTCTTAAGTTCTACATTTAAAGGAGTTAATAGCCATTTTCGTCTCTAGGGTTTGGGCACTTTTTTCACATCCATCCTTTTTTTTTTTTTTTTTGCAATTGGACCCTTATTTATAAAATATAAAATAACTATTTAAAAATATTAAAGAAAAAATTACGCCGTTAGTCCCTGTGGTTTCCTTCCAGTTTCAATGTAAGGTACTAAGGTTTTATTGTTTCACTTTAAGGTATTAACCTTTTAATTTGTTTCAATGTAGGGTATTAGGGACTAACCTAGTTAAAACTTAACTAAGTTTGAGGGGTATTATGGTCCAATCACCTATACCCGTTACCAAACCTCCCAAGTTCCAGCTGTTATCCTCGTTGCCAAACGCCCCTTTATTTTATCCCTCCTTATGAACCAAACGCCCCTTCTTGTCTGGACAACAAACGACACACAAACACATGTTTTTTCTTCCTTAAGCTTCTGACCATCAGTCACCGCCGGTCACCACCTCCGGCGCCGGCGCCGCCGCCTCCCTCTTTCTGGTAAAGCTTCTCCTCCCTACTTCCGCTCGATCTCCGACCCACCACCACACCCTCCAACCATCACCGAAACCTGCAACCAAAACACCACTCTTCACCTCCGCCTCCACCCTAACCAGCTCCCACCTCCGGACCACCAACTCATCCACCACCCTCCGACCGTATTCTGCTTGTTCGGGTACTTACAGACTCTGCAGAAGTGGAGAAAGATAAGAAAGAACTACAATTGCCCCTAACATCCATGGCAAAAGAAATGGATTCGTCGGGTACTTACAGACCTGATTTGTGTCCTAGTTTTTTTGAAAAGATCGATCTGAGATCGTTAGATGGAAGTATTGCTAGTGAAATCGACAACGATGGTGTAGAAAAGGTGAAACGACAAGCAGAAGATGATGTCAGATGCATGAGATTATTACAACCAGATCGAAGCTTTGCAGTATCTAAGAATGATGGAAGAACAAACAGAATACGATATGGACGCTTTACAGAAAAAATTATTATATAAAAATACGGTTAGGGTTTAGAAAGTGAATAGGGGAAGAAGATGAACATTGAGTTATTATATAAAAATATTATTGTTTCTATACATTCATCAAACAATTGTCTTGGTCTAGTGGTTGTAATTGTTTGTTATTTGCTAATGAACCTGGGTTCGAGTCTAGGAACCCACGGTTTTGTAATTTTTTTACATTAAAAACTGAATATATAGGTGAATGGACCATAATACCCCTCAAACCTAGTTAAGTTTTAACTAGGTTAGTCCCTAATACCTGACATTGAAACAAATTAAAAGGTTAATACCTTAAAGTGAAACAATAAAACCTTAGTACCTTACATTGAAACTGGAAGGAAACCACAGGGACTAACGGCGTAATTTTTTCAATATTAAAAGGTTACCTTATAAAATCTATAAAAAAAATAACAAGATACAAAAATATAATTCCCCTCACCATACCCCACCCCCACCATCACCCCCCCCCCCCCTCTCTCCCTCTCTCTTTTTCTTCTGCATACACCACACCCACCATCATTCGTCACTTCTTGTGACAACCACCCAACCGCATCTAGCTTTTCTTTTTACATATTTCTTTCCCTAATATCCAAATCTAACACCGGTGATCACCATCCAGGGAACCGTCAACCGACGACCATCCTCGTATATTGCAAAAAGAATCTGGCTACAAATACCCCATCATCCCAATTTCCCGCCACCAAAAATTTCAAATTCAAATGAAAATTAACCGCAAAGATCGCTAGAGGAATCATAGATTCGGTTTCCAAGATACCAAATACCACCGATCTACAAATATCATTATGTAGAAAAATGGTCAAATGGACCCGGCTTGTTGCATCGTTTATGGATAGTAAGGAATATTCAGAAGCTTTGACCCTCATTTTGGGTTGTTCAAAGAGGTGTGAAGACTAGATGACAAATTACATCTTGTTGATATCGACTTACTAGAAGGTAAATTACACTTGATGGCATGGGGTGTGGATCTGAAAACCCCCCATCCCCTTCTCTCTTTAATCGACAGTTCGCAAAGAAGATGGAGATGGATTTATGTCTAAAATCTCACAAAGAAGATGAAGATGATGATGAGGCGATTGTGTGGTTGTAATAGTATCCGACGATGGACATTGTTAGTGATGGTTGAGGTTTTGGGTTAGAATTTGGGTGTGGAGAAGATGGGTTTCTGGTTATGCTGAATGAAAATAATAAAATAAAATGAAAATAGAGAAAATTGGTAAAATGTATAAAATGTCCAATAACTTAACACTGAAAACAAATGAAGATAGCAATTTGGATGAAAATGGCAACACAGTGAAAACCTTAAGGGTCTAGTTGCAAAAAGAAAAAAATGGGATGGATGTGGCAAAAGTGCCCAAATATCATGGACGAAAATGACTATTAACTCTATTTAAAGTGAAGTCACTTTTTGTGATTTACAAATAGGGGAATTGGATTTTAATAACCTGAACTATTTGAAATTGGTCACTGGCACCCCGAACTAAAAAATTGGCCATATATAACCTCAACTATTGACTTATTGGAATCTAACACCCACTAACGGTTAAATCACTAACAATGTTAGTGGGTTTGCTGACGTGGCATGCCACGCGTGCACACATTAGCGTGCCACGTCAGCAACTTGTGCTACATCAGTGTGCCACATCAGCAACTTGTGTCACATCAGCATGCCACGTCAGCAACTTGTGTCACGTTAGCAACCCAACTAACGACGTCAGTTAGTTGGGTGCTAGATTCCAATCTATTCTATCTATATAATAATTGAGGTCACTTAGGTTGAATCAAGGCCTTAGAGAGGGTTTGAGGTATCCATATTTGAATATGGAGCTCCATCCATATTACATCCAAATAATCATACAAAAACCATTTTTTTTCCCTAAAATCGCCGCCCCTAGTCTCTTCTTCCTTTTCATCTTCATGCTTTCTGATGTAACTTCCTCCTCCTGATTCTAATCTAACACCATAACTAATAACCATCTAACATCATATCACCTACCTTATAATATCCATTTTTCCCTTCCTCATATGCAATATGATCTTAGGCGCCGACATATATAAGCCTACAATCGCATCTATGTATCCTTTTGAATGTTATAACCCACACATACTAACCCTAGCTTTCTATCTCTGATTGTGAGAAAGCTTCGATATTCATCTTTGCAAGTATGAATCATTCCATCTCATCTTCATTATACATCGCAGACGTCCGAAACCCTAAGATGTGTAATCTCTTTCTTCCTTTGATCCATGCCATCGCATATGCAGATTCCTAATCGTGCGATTAGGGCTTTTCAAACTAATTAATCCATGTATCTTACATCCTTCACTCAGACCAAATGAAAAGAGGCGATTTAAGAGGAGATTGGTTTTTATGGGTGGTTGCTTCCTCTGTAAGTTTGATTTTTTACTATGATCCATCTTCATTTTACAACTTAGGATTACATCTTATTGACTAAATCAGTTGAGATGATTGAGACCCTCTCTGTCAAATTGCTCTCACTCGTGCTTTTGTGAATGTAAAACTTTCTAATTGGATATTCCAAAATGCAGGTTATTTGGAACCCAGAACTCAGAAAGAAGACAACAAATCAGCATTGTTTATTTGAGAGCTGCTTAAGGTGTGCTCATTGGCTTTCAATCTAATCAACGAACTTTATAGATTTTGATATCTCATTTACTCGATTTAGCATTCAACATTTTGACTAGAAGTATGCAAATTGTGTTTAGTCTGATTGTTTGTATTTTTTAAGCAAAGAAGAAATTAGTCAATAACAAACTCAAATGTTTGTATTAATGTTTTAAAGGTTATGAGTTGTTATAACATGTTTGGTTTCTTACTACAACTTGAAATATCATTTGGATGTTGCTTTATAGATTTCACATACACGACCATCATACTTGCATTTCAACTCTTAACCACTGAAGCTGACAATGAAGTTTCTAAATGATTTTTATAGAAAATTTAAGTTATGTTCAACTGTGACAGTAAATCTTGTCACAATATTTAGATGTTTGCTTGAAAATATTAGTGTTTTAAGCATTATCATGAGTTATATAGATTAAGCTTATATGTAGTGATCGTGCTATAGTTAGGCTGTGTAGTCAATTTCGGTGGTATACCACTGGTATTTCGGATTTCGGAGGTCCTATAAAATTTCGTTTCAACTTTCAAATCTCGGTACCGAAATAACTGGCGAAATTGACCGAAAATATACCGAAATTTGACTTCCAAAATTTCGGTGGAAAAGGTGGTATTACCGGTTGTTATATTTTTTGGGCCAAACTAAAAAAAACCTAAATCTTTTAATTATTTTAACATGTAAGTATAACATTTTAACATATTCACATGCTTTTATAGATAAAATTGTCATTATATCACTTCATATATTTATAAAATGTAGATATATGGTGGCGTAGTTATGGGATCGACACACCTTTGCTCCAAAAATTAGCTATTAGTGTCCTATTTTGTTAATAGCTTTATAACTAAAACTACCGAAATTTTAAATATTTCGTATCTCGATCCCTGACCGAAAACACCGAAAATTTTATCCTTAACTACATAGTAGTTGGGTTGAGTCATTTAGAAATTTGCTCTATGCCATAAAAGTTGTATTTTCGACTTCCGGTGTACTTTAATAAAAGTGTTTCTATTAGATTTGTAAACAAGAAATGCTGCAATAATAGTTTGTAAACATAACCATGTGCAATTTGGTATATTCACATGAATTTAGAAAAAGGGATTGCATTTCACATGGCCAGACAAATGATAATTAACTATCACAACAGCTTGGGTGGTGTTGTGCTGGTTATCTATATCATGTATACACTAGGTTTATTTTTCATGTTATGTATAGGCCTAATATTTATGTCAAATCGTTATTCAATTCTTAGGACATCTACTGTCACAAGACATGGTTATCTATATCATGTATACACTAGGTTGTGATCTCCGCTCCGGAAAGCAAACGCTCCCATGTTTGTCATGGGAGTAAATGAAAAAGATTACACGTCTGATATCGCCAGTTGTGTCTAATGCTAGCTGCACCACTAACTGTCTTGCTCTATTGGCAAAGGTTGGATTCATTATTTGCAGCATGCTTCTGAAGGTCTGATGGTAAATGTTTGACGCTTGACGTTCTTGATTTTGTAATACAGGTTATACATGACAAATTTGGTATTGTTGAAGGCCTTATGACCACTGTTCATTCGATCACAGGTTAGCTTATCTTTTTCATATCCTTTTATGTAGAGTTATACTTTAAACAGAGCGGAACGACACATAATATTGATAAACTCTTGAGGGAAAATTGATATATGATTAATACCAAACTAATATAACAATTTTTGTTTTAAGTTGGACCTTTTCTAGCTTAGTTTTTTCTCTATCTGAGTCCGCCAACTCTTGGACGAGCTCTGTATCGTTACTTGAACTGAATGGGGCCTAACCTTTTTCAAAAAATAAAAATAAAAATGTTCAAAAACTCATAAAACTGTTGACGGTCCATCAATGAAGGATTGGAGAGGTGGAAGGGCTGCTTCTTTCAACTCAGAAGACCCATTTTCGGTTTGTTGCTGTCAAGGTTGATAGATACATGGATCCTAGGAGCGCATGTGCTGCAGAATCATACAAACTATGGTTGGAGCATGAGAATCGGACATATGATATAACAATCATTGTTGTACATGTTAACGGCTTACCAAATGTGAGGATCAATATGAAATGTTTCCATTGCAATCTATGGTTTTATAGCTGTGTTATGATTATAACTTGCGAAAAAATGATCTGATTGCAGCAGTCCGATGTTACAAGTGGTGTTGAAGAACGTGGAAGCAGTGGTGTTGAACCAATTGAGGTGAAATCGGATGTTACGCCACCACATTCAGAGATGTTCTGGTCAGTGGGAAGCAATTCCTCACAGAATCTTCATTTCCATCAAAAGCGGCTATTAGAAATCGAAGCAGAGGTTAACCTTCATACGTTTTTAATGCTTTCTACTGTTTTCCAGATAGAGTTGATTTGTTGTTCATATAAAACGGGTAAAATAAAAAAATTGGTTATAAAATATTGGTTAAGTCAAATTATTCTTCTAATGATGTTTTTGTACTTTTCATTATGTTACTAACGTAATGGACACCCATAAAATCCCAAAAAAAAAATGAACAAAGAAGCGTTTGCACCCACATTCTGACCCAAAGATAATTATTGAATAATTACTCGGCCACCTTGCTGTCATACATTATACTTTGTATAAATTAAACAAACATACCCATTGGTTGAATCATATTAATATGGCGCCAACTTCAGATACTTAAATAAGTGATGCTTTGGTAAAATATTGTCATTGAGTATGTGTTTTTCTACCTTATTATTTGTTTGATTTCAGTTTTTTTAAAATTTAAAACTGACTTGGGATGGTGTATGCATATTTTAGTTTGTGACAAAATTGTAACTGGTCATATACAGTTAATTTTCGTCATTTGAAATAAGTATAAATTGTTTTCTTTAATTTTCTAACTTTAAAAGTAACATGCTTTAATTGTAGGTATTGCCTCAAGAATGGTTTAAAAATAATGGATTGAAAACAAAATGTGTGTCAAAATTATGGATATGGATGGTTGTAAGTGGGATATTTGTTTTGGCACTGACTACTTGATAGGCTATAAAAGATATAATGTTCATGGATGGAAGACATTTGTTATGGATAAATGATGGATTTTGGTGGTTATTGCAGGATGGTTGTTGGAGGAAGAAAGCATGGGCTTAGCGCAACTGTTCAGAACAGTCACTGGTAATAGCGGAATTATAGCTCTCGAATGTTTTGAAACTTTAAATGAACAAAACAAAAGAGATATATTTCAGTGTTTCTTCAAAGCTACTTTAGTTGTATTGTTAAAACCATTCAAAAGTTGCTACAATATGAATTGGTGTTTCATTTGTTGTTTTTGGTGGTGATGTAATTGTATTGAGTAGTGTTTGTTTTGAATGGTTTATGACAAAACAGGTTTGAAACGGAAGCTATGGCGGAGTTCCTTATGTGCAATTGGTTGGGTCTGGAAGGGGTTTAAAGAGAACTACATGAAGGCGAGATTTGATGACCCAGATGATTTGCTTTCTGATGATGATGGTTGGGTCTGGAAGGGTTTTAAAAAGAACTACATGTAGTCGAGTTCTGTTTCCAAGTGCTCTGGTGGCTTTTAATCATGAGTCACTGCAAATTATACCACGAGCAGCTACACTTAGAATATATTGTGCCGGAGTCTGGCATAATCCAGCCGTGAGTAGCCGGAGTCTTGGAACTGATGAGAAAGAGAGGCTTATTGGCCTAGCCAGCAGGTTGCATCAGCGAGTAGTGGCCCAAGATCAAGCTGTTAGTGCTGTTGCCGAGGCGATTTTGAGGTATCGAGCTGGTTTGGGAAGGGCACAGCAGCCAACTGGTTCATTCCTGTCTTTGGGTCCCACAGGTGTTGGGAAAAACCGAGCTAGATAAGGCTCTTGCAGACCAACGTTTTGATGATGAAAAACTCATGATTAGGATTGATATGTCTGAGTACGTGGAGCAACACTGTGTTAGCCGATTAATCGGCGCTCCACCTGGGTACATACATTTTTTCTTTTGCAGTTAATTGTTTGTTTTCATATGTTAGAAGAATAACACTGGTTAATAGATTTATTTGTTGATTTTTTTCAGGTATGTTGGTCATGAAGAAGGTGGTTAACTTACTGAAGCCGTGAGGAGAAGGCCTTACAATGTGGTATTATTTGATGAAGGAGAGAAGGCTTATCCTTCGGTTTTCAACACACTACTTCAAATGTTGGATGATGGAAGGTTGACTGATGGTCACGGTCGGACTATTGACTTCACTAACACAGTCATCATCATGACTTCCAATCTTGGAGCTGAATATCTGTTAAAAGGGTTGTCTGGGAAGACCACAATGGACAATGCTCGTGAAATGGTGATGCAAGAGGTAAGCATACTGATCTTTACATATATAGAAAGCAACTGGATCTTGAAACTTTGGTTTTCGACTAATAAGTTCTGATCTCTCACAGGTGAGGAAGCACTTTAAACTGGAGCTATTGAACAGGCTTGATGAGATTGTGGTTTTCGATCCTCTTTTGCATGATCAATTAAGAAAGGTTGCTAGACTTCAGATGCAAGGTGTGGCTGTCCGACTTGCTATCATTAAAAAGTTATTCTGTTTTTTTTATGCAGGTTTACTTTCTACCATTTGGTTTTGACGTTTTCATGTAACATTCGTATTTTTCGTATTTTCCATTCTAGTCCTCATATTCTTGTAACTTGTCATTTTATACCCTTGTAAACCCGAGCCTATGAACAATGGAAAAGTATTTTGTCAATTACATTTAATCTTAATCTATTTTCTATAAATTCTACGTGACGCAAACTATATGTAACGTCGCGTGATTTTTAATTTTCTTGTGTTTTAAATTCTATATTTAACAAATTTCAAGTTCGCCTTTATTCGCTTCTTGTATGCTACTCCCACTAATTCTTGACGAATCGTCAACATAAACTATACTAATCAATTTAGGCGTTATAACAATAAACTCATTTAGTTAAGATCCTAATATATATTTATTTAAATATTTTAAACAAAATATATGTTTATAATAATAAGACTTTCATTTAAAAAAAATAAAAAAAAAAGAAAAAAAAAACGTCACTTTAAGTTGACTTTTATGTCCACTAAACAAAACATAACAACATAAAGGTTGTTCTTTTTTATTGTTCGTCTCTGTTAGTACTCGAGGGCAGCAACAAACAGCTTAGAACAACTATGAATAACATTAACTCTTACCTCCTACCTAATCTCCTTCTAACCACCCTAATAAACTCCATTTAATACCCAACCACCTTAATCCACCTATAAATACAACCCCTCCCCACTTCTTAATCCTTTGTTCATCTCTCAACTCTCCCAAATACTCTCAAACATTCAAGGTTTTCTCAAAGAACTTCCTGATTCATAACAGTAAGTTCTTGAGCCTAAACCTCCACTTTATTTTCTGTTTTTCTTCTTCTTTTATACTCAAAACTCCTTGGAGAAACCTCTAGGATCTACCCCTTGCTTATCTACGTAAATGTGATTAGGGTAGAGCACCTAAAAGAGGTCTCAAAGGTGTTTATTTTTCTGATTTGTTTTTATGTTCTAAGTTGTTTAATGTAAAGGGACCAACCAAGTCCACTAACAATCTAATGTTAGATGGATTTGTGCTATGGTATTGGTTATACTATGTATTATTATAAACTTACTTTCAATCTTCTATCCTATTATCCTTTTATAAATCTTTGGAAGGTTTGTGGTTACACCCTACCTTACCAACTCTCTTGACCCTTCTTGTGCTAGGGATTTATCCACACTAGAAAGGGAAAATCCCGTGTCCAAAACCCACGCTTATTCCATAAGCGAAGTGGTTATGACATGAACCTATCAATTGGATTCACATTCCTAACTTTATACCATCCGAATCATCTACGATGGTTTTGTGCTTGGTCTAACTTAATCTCATGACCATCCGGATTGCCCTAAAGGCAATTTGTGCTTGGTTTGCTTAAAAGGCTTGCATGACTCTCGTGAATCTATAATCTAAAACTCGAACCTAAAACTCTAATTCTTAATTCTAGTTAATCGGAGCTAAAGCTTAAACTACCAAGACTTATCTTTGGAACTATATCAAGACGCACCCAAAGGTGAGTTCATACTTGTCCCCCTTTTATTCTTTATTCTTTGGGGCTCAACATGTATCACTATCAAAACTTAAACGATTTCATACTCTTAAACTATTATGCTCAATCTAAATGCTTATATGCTATGCCATGCTAGAATTCTAAGTCTTACATACAAATGTACGATTAGCCAACAACCCACCTTACATGTATAGCGCTATAGGTTGACACGCCGCCCCCTTTATGGGTCATGATAAGTTTAAAGTCTTTTGTGTTATCAAGTGTTGTTGCCGTTTGTATGGTTCTACGTGCATGTGCCTATAACATGATGATTTGAGTAAAACTTTCTTATACTATGTACGCAAGTCAAAACTAGTATGCTCACCAATACTTTATGTGTTGACGGATATTTTATACATGTTGCAGGAAATATTTGTTGTAGGACATTCAAGAAATCTACTTAGGATTGGATATAGAAACACACTCTAGTTCAAGTTATCATATTCTTGTTGTTGTATTTTTTCGTTATATGAACTACTTGTATTTCTATTTTTAGACAATAAATGAAATTCTATCTTTAAACTATATTGTTACAAAATCTAGTGTCATGAAGTCCTTGAACAATCTACCACTAAGTCTCACCTCGATGATTCCGCCATCGGTTGGGGTGTGACAGATTGGTATCAGAGCCATGACTATAGGGATTTAGGAAAATTGCCATGATTGTCCTAGACTATAGTTAGGAACCTATTTGACCGTTCTTTTATCATGCTTAATATACTTGTGCTCCCTAATTGCTTCTACTCCATTCTCTTGGTCCTTAAAATTTACCTTCCTATTTGTGGACTACTCTACACTCGAAGACGCTCGTATAACACAAACGAAAGGAAATCACCAAAATAGGCGTGAAACCCTCACTTTGGTGATAACTTTCAATCCGCGTAAAATCTTTGTGTTTTTGAAACTACACCAAGATAGGAGTGATATCCTCACCTTGGTGGAAATTTCACAATTCTCGTTCTAGTGGACACTTACCAATTGAAGGTTGGAATTAATTTTCTTACCACATTGGACAAAGTGTACAAACCACACTCAAAGAAACGACCTCGCTAAGATAGGAGTGAAATCCACAACTTAGCGACTAGTTTCAATCCTTGATATTTTTTTTAATCTCGCTAAAGTCTCAAATTTACTAATGACAAGAAACATGTAGTAACTGGAAGGGTGAATACCGTTAACCGCAGGTTCGGGGAGAGTATTTCCACCTATTAAGCCAAAGCATGTTTTAAACTCAAAGGTAAATTCGAACCACTTTGGTTAGTCTTAGTTCCGTTCCGGAACACTCCAATTGCTTGCTTAAAACAAGCCTCTCATTTTATGTTAATATTATTTTCAATGTTGTTTTCATGCTATGTTTTCACTACATATATTCGATTTACTTTTTTTTAATTTTTTTTCTACTCGCATACAATCTCAAGACTCACATTTCAAGCTACTCTAGCGATCTCCAAACAATACTAATAATCGCAAAACCAACACGAATCGAAACTTCCTTATGATTAACTATGTGCTCTATACTTGCTTATACATACGTGTTATGCTATTTTAACAATGTGAAACTTGCGTCCTATACGTGTAACTAGAACTTGCATACTAAATCTATGAGAACAACTTGAGCTTATGTATTTTGTTTATCTAAATTTGCATCAATTTCACCGATCTAATCTTACCCGCAAGCTTTTCATTGTTAACCAAAATTCTAGTAACTTATTTCCTAAATTCGAAAGTCACTTTGTTTAAAAACGTTTATACAAATCTTCTCATGTATGATTCTCGTAGATGTCTTCCCGTCTAAACAACATCGACCTCAACCAACTGGCGAGCCTTATTGCCCAAGAATTAGTCAAGATTCTCCCTAACCTAGAGACGCCAACAAACCCAATTCCAAACCCCGGCGATACCATCCAAGTCAGCACAAACCATGTAGATACTAAACCTACTACCCATACCCCTACCAAACAAACGAAAAAGGGTAACCGAAAACGCAAAAACCTCAAACGAAACCACACTTCGACAACTCCTAAGACACCGAATCCCAACAAAAAGAAGTATCGTGGAACCTTTCCGCTATGCGACAGTTGTAAATATCACCATCCCACTCACACACAATGCCGTATATGCGCCAACTGTGGTGCATATGGTCATTTAGCCAAAACATGTCGCTACACCACTAAACCACAACCCGAACAACCTACTAGTACCACCTCATTCACTAAAAACAATGGATGGCTATGCTCCGAGTGCAACGACCCAACCCATGAACGCAACCAATGCCCAAGACTTGCCTTGGTGATCTACGATGCTGGAAAACCCACTCACCACACTAAAGAAGATTGATTTTTCTTTTCTTTTTGTAAAAAAAATGAGAATTTCCATATGTAATGTTTTCAAGAAATTATTCAGATGTGAAATTTCCTTTTATTAATTATTAAATACCATCGTTATCTTAGTTTACAATCATAGTTTATCAGCAAAATTCAAACATCGCAAAACCCTTTTCTCCTCGCGCACAATCTTTTTCAAAAATTTTGAACAAAATTTTTTTCTACTATTTCTAAGAGGATGCCCATTCTTCTATAAAATCCTTACTTTCAAATCATTAACAAATGTGTGCGTCGAGTCGGTATGACAAACAAAATTTTGAATGATAAAAGTGTTTGAAATAGATTTTCTTTGTAAACAGGACTTGCGAGCAAGTACGCTAAATCAAATAATCTTAGTCTCAAGACCTTTTGAAATTCTATCACGAGTCGAAATAATCATCAACGCCAAACTAGGATTGTCAATAAACTATTTTCCTCGTTAATAAAATGAATTTTTCATAAAACAAACAACCATTTTAGATAAGACTTCTACACTAAACCTTCCTCACTACAATTAAATTCGCCGTTCTTTAACATACAACGGGCTAAATTCTTATACCACCACACTTGACCCTTAGTCTTGAAAAGCTAAAATCCCTCGTGGACTCATAAACTTGATTTGTAATAAACCTAAATTCTATGTCGTCCAAAGTCAAAACGTTTTCCCCATTTCAATAGGAACCTAATTGTCCACTCTTTTGTTTTCCTTGCTATTATACATCTTAATGTAACCACATATACACAAACCTACACCTTTACGCCATGATACCACATACCTACGCCAAAAACTCGTACGCACCACAACATCAAAAACTTGCTTAAATGCCTTTCCATTTTATGTGTTACATGTCACGTTACTCGCTATGTTTACAACATTAAAACTGTTTAAATGTCTTAGTTTAATTTCTTGTCCTTTGTGTGTATGTATTATTGTTCACTAGCGACCCACACATGACGAAGGCAAAATTATTCGGACCATACGACAACTGGACTAATTACGGGTGCACACGTAATTACGATAATTGGCCGCATGGAAAACATAACGAGCCCTAGTGTGTGTAATCTAACATGACTCGAATAACAACGCGGATGGAGTATGATAACGACATGGTACGCCCTACAACGTAAATGTCATGTCATGCTACCAGAAGTAGAGTTATTCGCGCCATGAGAAGTTGGGTTTCGAATTAAAATTCTAATCAACACGTACATTATTTGTTTTTGGTAATACCACTTAAATTGTAGTTCACTAGTCTAAATATTTTTGTATCACTTATCCCTTAGGCATACCATAACTTTGTTTGAACCACACTCTTTACTATGTAACATCATCCATGCTATGAATAATCTATGCTTGCAATCTACATCAAACTCCACTCTTTCCTCATGTGTTCCTTGCTTAATCATCAATCCTTCGTTTTCAAAAGTCGTTTTCTAAGGCCCGTAAACTTTGGCCTGATACTCTAAAAGCTCTTATACAACTAAAACAAGATTTTCTCTCACTCTCTCATACCTCCTTGACTAACTATATACCGGATTTCCAAAACTAAATAACAACTACTTATTTCGCTAAAATATTGTTTCCATATAATCCAATTTTTCGTTTACTTAATCCCCTCTACAAGTTTTCTAACTAAAAGTTTCGACCTCGTGCAAACCAAATAACTAGTACTAACTACTACTCATTCCCACATCTAGTCACTCATTATACTCATGTTTTTACTATTACACCCACTTACCCAAGACACTTATTCTGCAAGCCAACAATTTCTACTAATTCATATATGATATACCGTATAACTACCTATTTTACCAAGATTTCTATATAATGTACGATATACTTAACTACCTTCAATTTTCACTATTTTGTACGTACAAGTATCTATTTTCCCAAAGATTTCTATATGTTATACAAATATACTTACTTACCTTCACAAGGTTTTCGTTTTTTTCATACGGTATACTTACTATTGCTACTTCATATACACTATGAAGATGCTTATTTTTCCAAAAACTTTTTATCATTTCATCTATATATTATACTAGATATTTACTTTTCTTCAAAATTGCTGCGTATACAAACCTATTTATACATACCCCTTATTTCACTATTTACAAAATGCTTACGTCGGTTAAGTTCTCAAATTTCTACCTACGACATTGGGTTAAAATTCTAAAAGTACTTCTCTTACGAACATAATTATCGCACAGTGACTAGATACCGTATTCGCTTTAAACATAATAAACTAACAAGCTTTGTTCTCATATCAAACCACATACCCATTTTTTTTAAAACGCTGACTTTTAATTAAATTTCGAGACGAAATTTCCTAAAGTAGGGGAGACTGTAACATTCGTATTTTTCGTATTTTCCATTCTAGTCCTCATATTCTTGTAACTTGTCATTTTATACCCTTGTAAACCCGAGCCTATGAACAATGGAAAAGTATTTTGTCAATTACATTTAATCTTAATCTATTTTCTATAAATTCTACGTGACGCAAACTATATGTAACGTCGCGTGATTTTTAATTTTCTTGTGTTTTAAATTCTATATTTAACAAATTTCAAGTTCGCCTTTATTCGCTTCTTGTATGCTACTCCCACTAATTCTTGACGAATCGTCAACATAAACTATACTAATCAATTTAGGCGTTATAACAATAAACTCATTTAGTCAAGATCCTAATATATATTTATTTAAATATTTTAAACAAAATATATGTTTATAATAATAAGACTTTCATTTAAAAAAAATAAAAAAAAAAAGAAAAAAAAAACGTCACTTTAAGTTGACTTTTATGTCCACTAAACAAAACATAACAACATAAAGGTTGTTCTTTTTTATTGTTCGTCTCTGTTAGTACTCGAGGGCAGCAACAAACAGCTTAGAACAACTATGAATAACATTAACTCTTACCTCCTACCTAATCTCCTTCTAACCACCCTAATAAACTCCATTTAATACCCAACCACCTTAATCCACCTATAAATACAACCCCTCCCCACTTCTTAATCCTTTGTTCATCTCTCAACTCTCCCAAATACTCTCAAACATTCAAGGTTTTCTCAAAGAACTTCCTGATTCATAACAGTAAGTTCTTGAGCCTAAACCTCCACTTTATTTTCTGTTTTTCTTCTTCTTTTATACTCAAAACTCCTTGGAGAAACCTCTAGGATCTACCCCTTGCTTATCTACGTAAATGTGATTAGGGTAGAGCACCTAAAAGAGGTCTCAAAGGTGTTTATTTTTCTGATTTGTTTTTATGTTCTAAGTTGTTTAATGTAAAGGGACCAACCAAGTCCACTAACAATCTAATGTTAGATGGATTTGTGCTATGGTATTGGTTATACTATGTATTATTATAAACTTACTTTCAATCTTCTATCCTATTATCCTTTTATAAATCTTTGGAAGGTTTGTGGTTACACCCTACCTTACCAACTCTCTTGACCCTTCTTGTGCTAGGGATTTATCCACACTAGAAAGGGAAAATCCCGTGTCCAAAACCCACGCTTATTCCATAAGCGAAGTGGTTATGACATGAACCTATCAATTGGATTCACATTCCTAACTTTATACCATCCGAATCATCTACGATGGTTTTGTGCTTGGTCTAACTTAATCTCATGACCATCCGGATTGCCCTAAAGGCAATTTGTGCTTGGTTTGCCTAAAAGGCTTGCATGACTCTCGTGAATCTATAATCTAAAACTCGAACCTAAAACTCTAATTCTTAATTCTAGTTAATCGGAGCTAAAGCTTAAACTACCAAGACTTATCTTTGGAACTATATCAAGACGCACCCAAAGGTGAGTTCATACTTGTCCCCCTTTTATTCTTTATTCTTTGGGGCTCAACATGTATCACTATCAAAACTTAAACGATTTCATACTCTTAAACTATTATGCTCAATCTAAATGCTTATATGCTATGCCATGCTAGAATTCTAAGTCTTACATACAAATGTACGATTAGCCAACAACCCACCTTACATGTATAGCGCTATAGGTTGACACGCCGCCCCCTTTATGGGTCATGATAAGTTTAAAGTCTTTTGTGTTATCAAGTGTTGTTGCCGTTTGTATGGTTCTACGTGCATGTGCCTATAACATGATGATTTGAGTAAAACTTTCTTATACTATGTACGCAAGTCAAAACTAGTATGCTCACCAATACTTTATGTGTTGACGGATATTTTATACATGTTGCAGGAAATATTTGTTGCAGGACATTCAAGAAATCTACTTAGGATTGGATATAGAAACACACTCTAGTTCAAGTTATCATATTCTTGTTGTTGTATTTTTTCGTTATATGAACTACTTGTATTTCTATTTTTAGACAATAAATGAAATTCTATCTTTAAACTATATTGTTACAAAATCTAGTGTCATGAAGTCCTTGAACAATCTACCACTAAGTCTCACCTCGATGATTCCGCCATCGGTTGGGGTGTGACATTTCAATTGTATGATCCCTGTATTAAACATTTCTTTACATGTGCTTTCATAATATACAAGTGAACAATGGCCAACCAAAGGTTCAAAACTTATATCTAAACTTCACCACAATGTGAAGCCTAATTATCAGGCAACATCGATGGTTTGTCTCTTTACCAACCTATATTTTGAAATCCTATATTCAGATGGCACTGAAAATACCATGGCAGAAATATATTTATTCAGCGTAAGTTATATATGTTTTTTTGTTGAATAAGTTAAGTGTGTAGACGCTGAAGTCTAACTAGGAGAAAAGGCCATCTTTCTCAAACAATAATCCTTTTTCCATAACCATATATACTCACTAGTATGATTTAATTTGTAAGAGTTTAGGTATCTAAGAAAGATATAAGAATTAATTTCTTCCAAAATTTTATATCACTACAAAAGAAAATATTTTTTTTTCGAACATTATTGATTTTCTAAATAAAGAGTTAGATAACACAAGTTAGTAATAGAACGATGTTTTGCATCAAAAGAACAAACTTTGAGGTAAGAAACTCGGTTTAGCATCATTAATTTTATATGGTTCATTCCTTAAACAGAACAACGTTCTATATTTCTATGTTATTAATTTTATTAAGTGAGTCAAAGTAACCATTTTTAATAAACGGGTCAAAGTCAACATTTAGAGTGGGTCCAAATTACACCTTTAGTAAACGGGTCAAGATTACTGCTTTTAGTAACCATTTCGAATTACACATTTTTGCCTGATTTAAGGACTATTCAGTTTTTAATATTTTATATTCCTACAAATCAAATGAATAATTAGTTTAAATCTATTTTAAGGATCTCATTTGTTTTGAAACATGCATGAAGTTTGTCATTGATGCACCATGCAATGTAGTATTATAATATTGACCCTAATGTCATCATAAACCATTAATTTCTTATTACTGTTATCCGCTTACGAATTTTTTTGGGAAGATCCTCCCCCTTCGGAGTCTTTAGACTATTTATATTCTTATGATTGGTAATCAATGGTTTATATCAATTTCAAAACGGGTTGGTTTAGAAGCTATAGACTTCTAGGTTAAACATTCTAACATTTATCAAAGGACTTTTTTCATTCCAGTCAACAATTATGGAAACACTCTATAACTAAACAACAACCTAAAGCAAAATTCAAATCAAAATAATGCAAAATATTAATCTAATAACAAAACCAAAAGATTATGAAGCATAATTAATTAAGGTTCTTCTAATCACTATAAATCAAAATCACAACTTTTACTAAAGTTGTTACTAAACTGCATCGTAACATAGGTTTATTCAGTTTCATACATACATAAGTGTGTTGATTTTTGAATCTTATGATACATATAGTACACATACTTAGCCAACACATCAAAAGACATAAACATATGTATGTGTATTTTGATATAAAAACAAAATAAAATGTTCTCTCACCTAATGAATTCTAACCGAATTTGTATTATTATATAGGCAACTAAAGTTCAATTTACACAACTTTCAATTTGAAATTTACCGTTTTTATTAATTAGTAAAATCTATATTTTTAATTTTTAAATTTTAATTACTTAAGTTGATATTATATAATAAAGTAAACTATAGTTTTGCGTGGTGAATCAGTGTAGTAGGGTGGTGAAACTTTGATGAGTAGTCAAAATTGTGTATCACTTTGTTATAAGTGTGTTTCGATTATAATATTGTTGTGTGATTGTGTCTATGTAACCGTATGATATGTGTGAGTGTATAGATTGTATGTCATGTCCGAATAAAAGCACACACATGGATATTTGGTCGTATATATATGTATATGTTTGAAAATTGGTTGTGTTGTCTCAAACACATATAAGTTTGCCCTAATTTGTATGTAATTATCTAATTTATGTTTTCTTTCATTAATGGATATGTGAACACATATATACATATAAATTGTGTGGTGTGTATGTGTATTGTTGGTATAATTAAGGTTGTGAATCATCACATATGAATGTGTATATGATTATGTATATATACATAATGTATTTCAAAAGCTATCATGTTGATATCTATGAAAGTCGATGATCAGTTATATAATTTATATGCACAGTATAATAATTATTTAGAAGTTAATATTTTATTTCATTAATTAATTTTTTTATTTTTAAACATTACAATTATATTCAAATGTTTTTAGTAAGTTCCGGCTCCAAGTATAAACAAGTTAAATCAAATGTTATGTGTCTTAATGTTTTAGAGGCCCAAATAAGTTTTTTGACTTCATTTTTTTTAGCCCCAACAATTTATATGTATACATACATTTATATGATATATACACATAATCAAGAGTTATAGGAAGCCAGGCACGAAACAATCTTTTAATCACTTTGTTTCAATCGATTTCGTAAAGGGTTGATATGTGATTATATTATAATAATGTAGTAATTCGTGTTTTTTTTTGTTTTGCTATGATTATAAGGAATATGTTTTGCTATGATTATAAATATATACAAATACTTTACACGTTACTGTTAATGTAGTAATTCGTGTTTTTTTTTGTTTTGCTATGATTATAAGGAATATGTTGTTGCCTTCTCTTAGTAATGTAAATAACTTTACTTACTTTTATTAATATTAATTAAATATAAAAATTCTACTATTGTATTATTTGAAATGGGTCATCATGTTATGTTATTGCATAGATTTCTAATGAAGTAGAGCAATGTTTGATTGTTTAAGTCAAAGCTGTTAAATTCTTATTAAGTAGTGTGTTATGTATATGTTTGTATAGGTGTATGTATATTATACGATGGAATGTAACACATGTTAGATTGTTTGTCATTTTAGTTGTAGATGCCCCTGGTGTACACATTTTGTTGATATTGGTCATTACAAACTCATATGTGTAGTTTCTATTGATGATACTAGTTAAAATGATTTGCCATTAAATTGCTTAACCGATTTAGCCATTACAAACTGATATGTGTAGTTGCTTAACTAATATGGGTCAAACCGATTTGCCATTAAATTGCTTAACTGAGGCGCCCATTACAAACTGATAAAAGTTGTTGACTTTTTAATGTAAAAATGCATAAGTCAATTTGACAAATTAAAATGGTTGGCTTATATGACCATTTAACTAATGTTTAAAGTAATACATCCAGCCCTTATCTTTCAAATATTTAACTTGGAAGTCAACCATATTCTTAGAATTCATTAGTCCTTTAATGAGTTGGTTGCACCGATTACTCAATGGGTTCATACCTAATTATACAAATATACATTTGTTCATATACATATTTTTCAAGTTACAAATAAAGAATTTTATATTTTTTCGTTGTCATCTAACATATTAAGTACTACTATCGAACATATAAGTGTATATATGTTATAACCTGGCATGTAATGACATGTTATATGGTTTTTTATTTTACTTGTGGATCTTCCGGGTGTACACCCGGGACTCTAACCTAGTGACTTAATTGAACATGTCCATAGGGTTGGAACTAGGCCTTGAAAAGACGAGCGGATCGTATCCGGATCAGAAAAAAACCCGCCCACCCAGCAAGAGAAATACCGAATCGTGATTTGTTTTCAACGTCACATTAACGTTACTTTTATTTTGAAAATAATAGTAACGGCTAAATTAAAATAAAAGAAGGGAGTCTTAATTTGTTTTGAAATACCTCAATTCAAATATCCCCAAATCCATAAACTCTGTCTAAAACACACACACACAAACAAACACCATTCATTCATCTCATCTGCAGTTTCAATGTCCATTGCTATACGCTGCTGATGCTACTCAACCTTTCCTTCTTTCCTAAGTAATTCTCTTCTTCTTCTTATTGCCCTAATTTTATTTTTATTATTATTATTATTATTATTATTATTATTATTATTATTATTATTATTTTCATCGATTGATTATTTTAACTGTACTAAACGGAAGAAACCTGTTTGTTAAATCCGTTCAGTTTCCTTGTTCTTCATCTCATCAGCGATTATTGACTTAGTCTAACTTCACAACTAATTGTCATTCATTTATAATTCTTCTTCATCCCATCACAACCTGTTTGATTTTCAACTATTGCTTGTTTTAACTGCAGTAAACAGTTTCGTTGTTCTTCATCTCGTCGTTTATTTATGATTGTTGCCTTAATCTAACTTCACAATTGTTTTATTCCGTTTTCATCTTATTATTTAGCACTGCCTTAGGTTTTTATTTTATTTTCAACATTTAAATATTTCTTATTCATGTCTTGATTGCAGATTGCGTGTTTTTCCGTTCAAAGCTGTTGTCTAGCTGTTTGCCCCTTTGATTGATTGAGTTGCTCCCCTGTTCCAGCCTCGCGTATATAATAATGGCTTCTTCTTTACCTGGAGATTGCTTGCCTGCTTTTTTACTTTTACATTTATGTTATGATGATGATGCTTTGGATGTATGCTTGGTTATATGCCGTGAGCTACTTTTTGTATTGCTGAAGAAACCCTTGCATCGTCGTCACGATCGAATTGGAGGGCGTTCTTGGGTGATCATAACAAGGAACTTGCAAAACATCAGGGGAGTATCAGTTTTCCCTGCTTATCGTTTGCTTATTTTTCAGTTAGTTTTTCGTTTATTTTGTTTAGGTGTTTACTTTTGCCCTTTATCTGAACACATTAGGGACAATGTGTGTTTCAACTTTCAAGTGCCGGATGGGGTAGTCTATATAAAAATACAAACAAAAAAAGATTGAAATTTTTAAAAAAAGAAGTCTGTGATAAGCTTTGTGCAAGTCCCGAATAAAACGATTTTGGTTCTCATTGCTAGCAAAAGACGAGTTCAATTTCATTGAATTTCGTGAACTAAAGGCGGGTTGGTTAAGGGTTTGTGAGTCTATAACGCAAGGTTCTTTAAGTTGCGTGATAAAGTAGACCCGGTTAGGTTGTTTTCATAAAAATTTGGTTTGGGGTGCTTAGGATAGTGTAAGCCGCTAGAGAGTTGAAAGCTGTGCATGGCTTGTATCGGTAACCTTTTATACACATGTTTCCAGTGAGAGTTTGATCCATTATAGTTATAGATCCATTCACTGTTTTCGTTTGACTGTGTGTGAGAACCAACGTGACTCGTTACTTTAGAACTTGTACATTGTATGCATTTTGACACCTTGGGTCTGGATGTGACACAGAGGTGATAGAGGCATTAGGTTTTACCCACATTATTGACTTTTCTGTTTATTTGGTTTGATTTATCCATTTGACCCGTTTTAAGATTGACCCCTAGAAAACCACTTTGAACCTTAAACCTTTTCGGTTGTTTACCCTTGAATTAAAATCCGGTAGTTTTCCTGTTCATATTTATTTATCTATTTAGTTCATGAAATAAAAATTAGCTGGTTTGTTATGCAAAAGAAAGTTGAGAAAATAAGAAAAGATAGAAGTTACGTGATAGCCTGTTTGTATCTATTTATCTATTTAGTTTGTGAAATAAAAATCAGCATAAAATTAGCTGATTTGCTATGCAAAGAAAAAAAAAAGAAAAAAAGGAAAAAAAAGAAAAAAAAAAAGAGAAGAGTTCAAAAAAATGAGAAAAGAAAGAAAGTTATCTGATAGCCTATTTGTATTTATTTATCTATTTAGTTCATGAAATAATAATCAGCATAAAGTTAGCTGATTCGCTATGCAAAAAAAAAAAGAGTTGAGAAAAATGAGAAAATAAAGAGAGTTGTGCGATAGCGGGGGAATAAAATGTCCAAATTTTGTGTATTTGGAAGTTATTAGTTTTACCGGATTTTTGTTTACTTTTCGCCACTTTTTCCCAAATATTATCCTACCTTAGCCTTAGCCTACCCAGATAAAGACCTCTTGATTTGTGTTGGGTTTTGACAAGTAGGGGTAGATTTGATGAATGTACAAGCATATGAAAGTGACGTTTGACTGTTCGGTTATGAGAGAATCACTCCCAAATATCAGAAAATTAGCCGAGGGATGAGTGATATTGTGAGGGGTACGAGCCATGTACGGTTAGATTCTTGAAGGTTGGTGAAACGTGAATTGGTATGCCCATGTTTTTCAAATTTGTACTACCATTGCCTAACTGGGTCGTAAATCTATTGACCGATGTAAGTCTTGGGAATTAACTGTGTAAATGGATTTCGTAGCTGTTGGTTGACCTTGCTTGAGGGGATCATTTTCGTGTTTGAGTTCTTTGTTGGATGCTTTGCATGAGACTTTGCTTAGGGACACACAAAGCTTAAATGTGGGGATGTGTGATGTGTTGTTAAACACATAGGTTTTTTATTGTATATTTTCCCCCGATTTTGATATAAATTCACTTATTTTTTCCCAATTTTGATATGAATCAACTCGCAAATCAAGGTAGCTGGGCTAAGATCACTTCTGAAACTTCTCCTTCCTCTTTTCCTGCATTGAAGGGGAAACAAGATGTGTTGGCTAAGGGTTCTGGTAAAATCACTTCATTTGAGATAATGTTAATTCCATAATGCTGATTAGTAAGATTTTGAATACAATCTTGTATACTGATTGTTCAAAGGCTATGGATTTCATATACTAATGCAAGATGAATGCTTCAAGACTTCTTGGAAACAAAAGTTTTATAGAATCTCAACTTGTTTCTCGTTAACTGTCTTGAGTAATGGTAAGCACTATGGCTGTCAAAGACGACTTAATCGTTGCTGATGGTTTCCATGGTGACCTGATTGCAAGGTACATTCTTGACAATTTTTTATGTCTGTTTGAACCAGCAATGGCTAAAGTCTGATTGCAAGGTACGTTCTTGACAACTTTTTATGTCTGGTTGACAACTTTAATTTGCCTAATTCCTGTTTTTTTGTTTGTTTCTTCGATGCTGATCAAGTTATTTTGATGGACTCCCTTCTGGTCAATGAGATCCGTACTGCACTCTGATGCTTAATTCGTTTGACTCCTATCATCCAAAACACTTCCTCATCGATCGTTATCTTTTTGTTTTTTGCCCGCATTTGTTGTCAAATCAAAGGTATGATTTACTGATCAATTACGACTGCTTGTACATGAATTCAGCTTAATCTGTAAATGCTGATGCAGGTTTTGTTGGTTGATTTTGCAATTGGTCTTGAAATAGGGATTTTCTTCGTAACTGCGAGTTTTGGTTTCCGGACCACTCGATCTATTTGCAAGGCCTTGTAAGTGTTTACAATTTGTATTTGATATATTTATTGGAAATTACAATTTGCATATTACTGTTAATTTTCATATTTAAAAGTCTTTCAGGTTGCAGCTCTCTTCCAATCATTTGTTTTTTGCCTGCATTTGTTGTCAAATCAAAGGTATGATTTACTGATCAATTACGACTGCTTGTACATGAATTCAGCTTAATCTGTAAATGCTGATGCAGGTTTTGTTGGTTGATTTTGCAATTGGTCTTGAAATAGGGATTTTCTTCGTAACTGCGAGTTTTGGTTTCCGGACTACTCGATCTATTTGCAAGGCCTTGTAAGTGTTTACAATTTGTATTTGATATATTTATTGGAAATTACAATTTGCATATTACTGTTAATTTTCATATTTAAAAGTCTTTCAGGTTGCAGCTCTCTTCCAATCATCCAAAACACTTCCTCATCGATCGGTATCTTCGTGTTTTTTGCCCGCATTTGTTGTCAAATCAAAGGTATGATTTACTGATCAATTACGACTGCTTGTACATGAATTCAGCTTAATCTGTAAATGCTGATGCAGGTTTTGTGGGTTGATTTTGCAATTGGTCTTGAAATAGGGATTTTATTCGTAACTGCTTGTTTTGGTTTCCGGACCACTCGATCTATTTGCAAAGCCTTGTAAGTGTTTACAATTTGTATTTGATATACGTATTGGGAATTACAATTTGCATATTACTGTTAATTTGCATACTTAAAAGTCTTTCAGGTTGCAGCTCTCTTTCATATAGAGGCAATAAAAGCTCATCCACCGTCCGCCTATACCAGACCATCTTTCTGCTGATGTAAAGGATTTTTTGTTAAAGGTCTCCAAAAGTATGGATTTAGTGTTTTCTGTGTTTTTTCATATATATGCATGTGCCTATTAGTTTATATGACCATCATCCTTGTGAAACAAGTCAAACAACTTCTTGTGTTTCTTTGACCGACAAGTGTATCTTCTTTGTATTAGGTTTGTTATATTCCTAGCTTATTCAAGTGTTTTACACATTTTGATGTCAATTGTACTTGTAGGGAACCAGATATGGGGCCTAATTGCATCAGAGTTGTTGCAGGTGATTCTCCATTACAAAATTAATACAATAACAAGTCTATACCTCAATACAACATTGATGACACAATTTGTATCATGATTTAACTGGCGTGTTATTTATCGAGGAGCTATGCACTCTGAGCATTCACTTGGTGTTTATTGGCTTGATGGTAAGATGTTTATCTTGATTGTTTTAACAATATAGTTTAAAGTTTTTATTTGTTGCTAGCATTGTTTGAATTTAATGATGTGGAAATTTTAATGTTTTGATTTGAATGATGTGGAAATTTAATGATGATGGGGCCTAATTGCATCAGAGTTGTTGCAGGTTATTCTCCATTACAAAATTAATACAATAACAAGTCTGTACCTCAATACAACATTGATGACACAATTTGTATCATGATTTAACTGGCGTGTTATTTATCGAGGAGCTATGCACTCTGAGCATTCACTTGGTGTTTATTGGCTTGATGGTAAGATGTTTATCTTGATTGTTTTAACAATATCGTTTAAAGTTTTTATTTGTTGCTAGCATTGTTTGAATTTAATGATGTGGAAATTTTAATGTTTTGATTTGAAGTTGTAGGTTAGAAGTGGTATACTTATTTGAATATATGTAATAGAATGTGTCTAAAAACCCACTTATTGTTGTTACTTGCTTAATAGCAATGAAGAATGTCCATAGAACTTAGCAAATACTTCATGGACTCTACTATTTCAAATAGAACTCCTTCCATCATGCAATTACAGACTTTACATAGTGACTTACATGTGATTGTGATGGGACTAAGCTTTATAGCTTTTACTATGTGTAAAATTACGGTTAAAGAATTATAATTTTCTGTGCATTCTGTTGATGTTGATATACACATGTGACTTATTTGAATTTAGGTAATAGATCAGAGAAAAACCGAGCGAATCGTATTAGGATCAGAAAAAAAACCTGCCCACCCAGCAAGGAAAATACCAACTCGTGATTTGTTTTCAAATTCACATAACATCATTCTATTTTGAAAATAATAACGGCTAAAAATAAAATGAAGGGTTATAATTTGTTTTGGATTCCCTCAAATATCCCCAAAATCATAAACAATCTAAATAAACTCACTCTCTCTCTCTCTAAAACACACACACCAACACCAGAAGTTCCATCATTCACCTGCATGTCGATTATTCTTACGTAACTAATTCGCTTTTCGCTTTATTCCTATTATTTTCCACGATTGTTTATTATGACTGCACTAAACAGTACCTGTTTGTTAAATCCTTCCTGTTTCCTTGTTCTTCATCTCATCAGCGATTGTTTACTTTAATTTATTAACTATTGTTTGTTTTGTGTTCTTCATCTCGTCATTGATTTATGATTGTTGCCTTAAATCTAACTTCACAACTATTTTATTCCTTTTCATCTTATTATTTAGCACTGCCTTGTTTTTTTTTTCAAGGTTAATTATTTCTTATCCATCTTTTGATTACAGATTGCTCGATTTCTTCTGTACGCGCGTTTTCCCTTAAAACTGCCGTTTGCTTCTCTGATTGATTGAGTTGCGCCCCTGTTCCAGCCTCACGTATATAATGCCTTCTTTTTTTCCTGGAGATTGCTTGGCTGATTTTTCATTTTGTATGTATACTTGAAGAGTCCGTCACATAGTCAGTGCAATCTAATTGGAAGGCGTTCTTGGGAGATATTTACAAGGAACTTTCAAAACATCAGGGGAGTATCGGTTTTCCCTACTTATTTTGTTTGTTT
The DNA here is from genome assembly GCA_032199755.1 of Ambrosia artemisiifolia. NCBI lineage: Eukaryota > Viridiplantae > Streptophyta > Magnoliopsida > Asterales > Asteraceae > Ambrosia > Ambrosia artemisiifolia. The sequence continues at coordinate 44,631,957 of CM063529.1, read as the reverse complement.
GTTTTTCGGTTAGCTTTTCGTTTATTTTGTACGGGTGATTTTGGTTCTCACTGCGAGCAAAAGATAGTTCGATTTCATTGCATTTCGTGAACTAAAGGCGGGTTGGTTAAGGGTTTAATTTGTGATTCTTTACTAATGTGTGATATTAATTGTGTGCACAAACATATGGCCTATAGGGCGTAGGGCCTAAAGGGCTTATTAGGCATAGGCCCTATTGGTATGGATGTCTAAGATCAGACCACACACACCAGCCCCTCTGTGACATTTTTATATGTTGGTTTTTGGTATCACTACTATTGTTTGCTGATTCTGTTGGTTTCTTGATGTTTGCAGGACATGGGTCATGTAGTTTGTTCGCGTCAGAGATGTGGGTGGCCTTTTCTAAACCCACAAAGCTTAAGTGTGGGGATGAGTTGTTAAACACGTAGGTTTTTTTATCGTGTATTTCTCCTCGATTTTGATAGCTTTTGATATGAATTTACTTGCATTGATGCTGATTTGTTTATTTGGTGAATTTAGTTGATGAATAAAAACGGAGAACATATGAAGACTTGATGAAAATTGAAGAAAGCTGGAAAAAGAAGGAAAACTCTGATAAGTAAGCTTACAAACGTGACAGAGGCTATTGAATTCAGATACTCGCGCAAGACTGAATCTGTCAAGACTTATTGAAACCAAAGGTTTTAAACAATCTCTACTTGTTATCTTGAATAACGTTTTGCTTTAAGCTGTATTCATTTTTACTTATTCATTAGATACACTTATTGGTTGCTGAAACAGGTTTTCAGGAGTTCTTTTGGAAGCATTCTTGATCAAAAGCTCTGATACTCCTAAAGGAAAGCATTTATTTTATGGCCCTGATCATGAATTCATAGCCTACAGCTTCTGTAGCCTTTTGCCTACAGCCTTATGCCTACAGCATAACGCCTACAGCCCAACGCCTACAGCCCAACGCCTACCGCCTACCGCCTACAGCCTAACGCCTACAGCCTTCTGCCTACAGCCTAACGCCTACAACCTAATGCCTAACACGTGGGGCTTTAGGCCCATAAAGCACGAGGCCCATAAAGCACGAGGTCCATGAAGCACGAGGCCCATAAAGCTCAAGGCACATAAAGCTCAAGGCCTATAAAGCACAAGGCCCATAAAGCACCATGCTTGTAAGCACAAGGCATATAAAGCATTATATTTCTTAAGCGTCAAGAAAACCTCGATCGCCACCCATCTCTCTTGCTCTCGACCTATCTGCTTCCATGGAATTACGGTAAATCTGTTTTACTGGATAATGTGAATAAGTTAGATTTGGCAGTTTTTAAAATTTTCTACGAATAGTTTAAAGTGATTTAAGACTGATAACCACGTTGGGTGATTTTGCGCAATTATGTGTATCTAGTGGTAAGGCCTGCTATATGGATGAACTTTGTGTATTTGCATATCACTTGATGCTATTGGATTTTGTATTTGCATTTCACTTGAGTTACTCCAATTTCGCTGTTGCCTCTATTGTTCACTGTGTTTTTCATGATTTCCAATTCCAATGATATAATTTGCAATTTTCTGTAAAAGGAGCTAATAGTTTAGCTACTGCCTACAACTCCACATTTTGATTGTCTAGATTTAACATTGCATGTTAGTTATTTGGCTGAAAATCTATAACAAATTTGTGCTCAACCAAGTTTCCTAAAGAATGCCGTATTGTGTCTTGGTTTTTCCAACTATAAGGTACATCTTAGATCAACTGGTTTTGAGTTTTAGCAATCTCATGATTCCCGCTACTATGAACTGTCCACAGTATATTTCACTCGTTATCTTCGGTGGTATATGGATATTGAAATATTAATATAGGGCTTATTAGACATGGATGAGCAAGACTAGACCACCCATACCAGCTCCTCTATGACCTTTTTATATGTTGGTTTTTGGTATCACAACTGGTGTTATCTGATTATGTTGGTTTCATGATGTTTGCAGGACACGGGTCATGTGGTTTATTTGTGTCAGAGATGTGGGTGGCCTTTATTAAACCCACAAAGCGTAAGTGTGGGTATGAGTTGTTACACACGTAGGTAGCTTTCGATATAAATTCACTTGATTTTATACGCAGACCTGGAAGGAAAACGGAGGATACATGAGGGCTTGGTGGAATTTGAAGAAAGCTGAAAAAAAGAAGGAAAATATATGATTTTGTGTTGATGCATGCAGGCCCGGTTTTCCACAACTACCAAAATCAAGGAAGTTGGGCTAAGATCACTCCCGCATAAGGAATTCCTATATGGACACAGCAGTTTGTGGGTGGCAGACCTGAAGCTTCTCTTTCCTCTTTTGCTGCTTTGACAGGGAAACAAAATGTGTTGGCTAAGCGTTCTGGTAAAGTCACTTCAATTGAGATAATGTTAATTACATAACGCTGATAAGTAAGCTTACAATTGTGTATATTGATTAAACAGAGGCCATCGAATTTAGATACTAGTGCAAGACTCAATCTGTCAAGACCTTTTGAAACCAAATGTTTAAAGAATCTTTACTTGTTATCTTGAATAACGTTTTGCATTAAGTTATCATTATTTACATAATCATTATATACACTTTTTGGGTGCTAATACAGGTTTTCAGGAGTTCTTTTGGAAGCATTCTAGATCAAAAGTAGACACTCTTAAAGGAAAACATTTAACTTAATGGCCCTAATATAGTCTACAGCTTTTACCTACAGCCTTCCGCCTACGGCCTAAAGCCTACAGCCTTCCGCCTACGGCCTAACGCCTACAGCCTTCCGCCTACGCCTAACGCCTACAGCCTTCCGCCTACGGCCTAACGCCTACAGCCTAACGCCTACAGCCTATTGCCTAACACGTGGGGCTTTAGGCCCATAAAGCACAAGGCCCATAAAGCACGAGGCCCATAAAGCATGAAGCCCATAAAGCATGAGGCCCATAAAGCACAAGGCACATAAAGCTCAAGGCCTATAAAGCTCAAGGCCTATAAAGCTCAAGGTCATAAAGCACAAGGCTTGGCTTCTCCACCCATATCTCTTACTCTCGACCTATCCGCTTCCATGGAATTATACTTGGTTATGCATTGGTCCACATTTGTCAAACGGAGCAAAGAAGTAATTTATGCTGATATGCCCGTCTTACCAGCTTAATTGGTGAGCAATCATGATGTGTGTTTTTGATTCTAAAATCATATGTATTTTCTTTTAACTGCTAATAGTTATTTGGTTAATGGCAGCTTCTGCTCGAGCTTGATGCAAATGCGGTGAAGCGACAACTTTTTTTAATTATCATGTTTGAGGTAATATTTTCATGTTAAAGTTATGTTTTGGGCATTAGTAATGTATGATTTTGATTCGTTTGCAGAGTAACTTACTCCAAACACTCGTGTGAGACAAGTAGTTGTTGGTGTACATTCTTGACACGGTTTAAAAGGGAGTTTACTTTATTTGTGTTTGCTTTTTATTAATACAATACACCTCTATCATGTGATTATTTACTAATGTTTGTTATTAATTTGTGTGCACAGTCATAGGGCTTATAGGACATAAGTCATAAGGCCTATAGGGCGTAAGGCATACGGCCCAAGGGCGTTAGGTATTTGTCTATAGGGTATTGGGCCTATAGGGATGGATATTCGGCATAGCCGCATAAGGCCTATAGTATTAACCACCGTGATTATCTTTACTTGCTGATATTCACTTAGAAAAAAGTTTTTAGAAATGTTCTTAACCATGCTAAAATTTTAGTCAGATCATTTATTATTGCTGATACTGCTCTGCTAATCTAATGCATTTTGACATTTTTAGATGCATCTGGAAGCTAGGCTGAACCTAGTTCATGCATTCTGACAGTTTAAAAAGGGAGTTTAATTCTTTGTTTTTGCTTTTTTATTAGTACAATGCACATCTATTATGTGATTCTTTACTAATGTTTGATATTAATTTGTGTGCACAAACATTGGACTTATAGGGCGTAGGGCCTATAGGGATGGATGTAGGGCAAAGGCATATGGTTTGAGTCCTATAGGGAGTTGGACTTCTTAGGCATGGATGAGCAAGACCAGACCACACCTCTATGACCTTTTTATATGTTGGTTTTTGGTATCGCAACTTGCGTTTGCTGATTCTGTTGGTTTCTTGATGTTTGCAGGACACGGGTCATGTGGTTTATTTGTGTCAGATATGTGGGTGGCCTTTTTTAAACCCACAAAGCGTAAGTGTGGGGATGAGTTGTTAAACACGTAGGTAGTTTTCGATATAAATTCACTTGATTTGATGCTGATTTGTTTATTTGGTAAATTTATAGGAGTTGATGAATAAATACGCGGACCTGGAAGGAAAAAGGAGAATACATGAGGACTTGGTAGAAATTAGGGGTGAGCATCTTTCGGTCCGACCCGAAAATACCCGAAATCATAACCGATAATTAACCGAAACCGACCCCGACCCGGTACAAGCAGTTAGCATTCGGTTCTTGTAGATTTGCAAAATCGGTTTCGGGTCGGTTCTCGGTCCGACAGCATGGAAACCCGAATCTGAACTAACCAACCCAAAAAGGAAATAACAATTCTTTTTTTACAAATGGATGGAAAACCCAGCCGTGTTAATCCAAATAACAAATTCCAAAATTGTTTGGCGCAACATTAACAGTATATATCTAGGGTTTTCTTCAATCGTACACTGGTTGCTTTGGCTTCGTTTACTTCAACCAACTTCTATTTAGATTAGGTAGATATTAATTCTCTTCTAATGTTCTAAAATAGAATTTTGAAAACTTAAAAATTTTCAAATGTCGGTAATCAATTTTTGTTTAAATCCATACATACCTCCATGTTGTTATCAGATTGAATTCAACATATTGATATTATCATAAACATAACACCAACACTACTAATCACCAAATTATATCCAAAAATCTTGAACGAAATGGGAATGGATTTGATCACCCGTGGATGAATTTGAAGTTGATAGTCGGTTTTGGGTTGTTTCTTTGGGAACCGGATGACTGACAAGAGCAGAACCGATGACCGAGAATTTTTACAGGTACTAAAGTCGGTTATGAGTTTTTATTAAAATCGGGTATCGGTTCGGGTCGGGTAATAGTCGGGTCGGGTCGGTTTGTTGGATTTGCTCACCCCTAGTAGAAATTAAAGAAAGCTAGAAAAAGAAGGAAAATATATGATTTTGTGTTGATGCATGCAGGTCCGATTTTCCACAACTACCAAAATCAAGGAAGTTGGGCTAAGATCACTCCGGCATAAGGAATTTCTATATGGACTCAGAAGTTTGTGGGTGGCAGACCTGAAGCTTCTTTTTCCTCTTCTCATGCTTTGACAGGGAAACAAAATGTGTTGGCTAAGCGTTCCAGTAAAGTCACTTCAATTGAGATAATGTTAATTCCATAACGCTGATAAGTAAGCTTACAATTGTGTATATTGATTGTACAGAGGCTTTCGAATTTAGATACTAGTGCAAGACTGAATCTGTCAAGACTTCTTGAAACCAAAGGTTTAAAGAACCTCTACTTGTTATCTTGAATAACGTTTTGGTTTAAGTTATCAATATTTACTTATTCATTATACACTTATTGGTTGCTGATACAGGTTTTCAGGAGTTCATTTGGAAGAATTCTTTATCAAAAGCAGACACTCCTAAAGGAAAACATTTAACTTTATGGCCCTGATATAGTCTACAGCTTTTGCCTACAGGCTAACGCCTACAACATTCTGCCTACCGCGTAACGCCTACAGCCTAATGCCTACAGCCTTCCACATACAGCCTAACACCTACAGCCTATTGCCTGACACGTGGGGCTCAAGGCCCATAAAGCACGAGGCCAATAAAGCTTGAGGCCCATAAAGCATGAGGCCCATAAAGCACGAGGCACATAAAGCTCAAGGCTTATAAAGCTCAAGGTCATAAAGCACAAGGCTCGGCCGCTCCACCCATATCTCTTGCTCTCGACCTATCCGCTTCCATGGAATTATACTTGGTTATGCATTGGTCCACACTTGTCAAAAGGGGCAAAGAAGTAATTTATGCTGATATGCCCGTCTTACCAGCTTAATTGGTAAGCAATAATGATGTGTGTTTTTATTCTAAAATTCATATGTATGTTCTTTTGGCCGCTAATAGTTATTTGGTTAATGGCAGCTTTTGCTCGAGCTTGATACAAATGCGGGGAAGCGACAACTTTTCAAAATTATCATGTTTGAGGTAATATTTTTTGCTAAAGTTATGTTTTGGGATTAGTAATTTATCGATTATGATTTCAGATTGATTGATTACTAATGTATGATTTTGATTCGTTTGCAGAGTAACTGACTCGAAAGACTCGTGTGAGACAGGTAGTTGGTTGTGTACATTCTTGACATGGTTTAAAAGGGAGTTTCTTTATTTGTGTTTGTTTTTATTAATACAATACACCTCTATCATGTGATTCTTTACTAATGTTTGATATTAATTTGTGTGCACAGTCATAGGGCTTATAGGACATAAGTCATAATGCCTATAGGGCGTAAGGCATACGGCCCAAGGGCGCTAGGTATCGATCTATACTTCTATAGGGTGTTGGGCCTATAGGGATGGATGTAGGGTATAAGGCCTATAGTATTAACCATCGAGATTATCTTTACTTGCTGATATTCACTTGGAAAAAGTATTTAGAAATGTTCTTAACCATGCTGAAATTTTAGTCAGATCGTTTTTATTGCTGATATTGCTATGCTAATCTGATGCATTCTGACATTTTTAGATGCATCTGGAAGCCAGGCTGAACCTTGTTCATGCATTCTGACAGTTTAAAAGGGAGTTTTATTCTTTGTTTTTGCTTTTTTATTAGTACAATACACCTCTATCATGTGATTCTTTACTAAAATTCACATGTATTTTCTTTTGGTTGCTAATAGTTATTTGGTTAATGGCAGCTTTTGCTCGAGCTTGATGCAAATACGGGGAAGCGACAACTTTTCAAAGTTATCATGTTTGAGGTAATATTTTTTATTCTGAAGTTCTTATGTTTTGGGCATTAGTAATTGATCGATTATGATTTCAAGATTGATTGATTACTAATGTATGATTTTGAGTCGTTTGCAGAGTAACTGACTTGAAACACTCGTGTGAGCAGATAGTTGTTGGTGTTCATTCTTGACATTATTAGACTGTGACAATGCTTCCCTATTAAAGTTTCTTGACATAAGTCTTCAGAAGTTTGGTAAACTATTCTGACCCATATGCTGTCATTGACTTTCTTTAAGTATTTAGTTAAATTTGACCAAAAAGTCAATGTTGACTACTTGACTTTTGAAAACAGATTATTCAAACATGATATCAAAAGTCAATTTTACGACTTTATCTCTCTTTAGTCTTTACACTTTTGAGTTTTATAGGTCGAACTCCAACCGACCTGATTGATACCATTCTGATTATTACCACTGCTGTTCATATAGTACCTTCTGCTAAAAAAGTTGTACCTCTCGAAATTTGCTCTCTTCCATGCTTGGCTTGTTATTTTGTGTCATAACTACTTTATAGCTTTTGGTTATCATCAAACAACCATCTTGCTAGTAGAAACTGTGCAAATTTTCAATTGTTCATTTGTTTGGCTTTTGAATGCCACCAAAATGCTCTTAACCATGTTTGGCTTATGTAGGCCACGTTTTGACCATACATAAGAATGCATTTCAAACTTTGACGGCATAACATTGCAGCATGGCCTGAACTTTTATATGCGTTGACTTTCTTCCAACTTTTATTATGCAGTTGTTCACATAGATGATCCATATCATAGTGATCTAGATACTGCAGAAACGAAACGCCAGGTTTATGATGATCATTATACCGCTGCAATAAAAAAAAGAGACAGTTACTCCTTATCCACCGTTTGCCATCATTATATGAAGCTTCATCTCCTCCAGGGTCTTTACTCTTGACCATCAGTTGACTGCATCCTGTTGTTTTGCATCCACGTATCCAGTTACTTGCCCAATTAACACACTTGGATATAGTGGGAGAGAGAAATAGCGCACTCACGCTGGTTAATTGTTGGACGATGGAATCTAGGGACCAGCGTAACATGTAGTTTTCTTTTTTTTTTTTAAATTGGTTATGTTTTTTTTCCCAGATCTAGACTCACGTTGGTTAAGTGGTTAATTGTTGGATGATGGAATCTAGTGACCAATCTAGTGACCAGTGTGATGTCCAGATCTAACCATCCGTTCATCTGTATGAATTCAATGTAATGGTGTGGACATGTGGTGGCCCTACCGCACGAAGTTTTGTGCAAACATCCCCAGAAACTCTTTCCAAATCTAGGGGAAGCCAATGCACATGTGCTGGTTCAATAGAGGCGCAACCTTCAGTTCTTAGTGGAGCGCCGTGTGTCTGGTCAGTCGGCCCAGTCAGCATCCATGTATGCAGTGAGTGACGGGGTAGAGGAACGACCCAAAGTCAAACCATAAGGAATAGTCCCCTTGATATAACGAATAATCCTCTTCAATGCATTCCAATGAGACACACACGGCGAATGCATGTGCATACATACCTGCTGAACGGCATATGTGATGTCCGGTCGCGTAAATGTGAGGTACTGAAGCGCCCCAGCCAAACTGCGATAAAGAGTGGGTCATGAAATAAGTCACCTGAGGCACTGAGTTTGGAGTTGGTGTCGATCGGTGTGGCTACAGGATTGCATGCCTGCCCGAGCAAAGATATCTGTGCAATAAGACTCCTATGTAAGAAACATAGTATCCTTGGTACGAGAAGTAGCAATATGGAATTAACATTATCTCAAATGAAGTGATAAAAGATATTGACTCAATGCTTGATTTCATTGATCATGGAAAAGGGTATAAATAATTACAAAACATATCTCCTATTCTTGGAGATAATCTATACAATAATTATCTACTAAATTTAAACCAATCTATTCTAATCTATCTATATAATAATTGAGGTCACTTGGGTTGAATGAAGCCTTCTTAGAGTGTCTACATAGGCTCCAATTGAATATGGAGCTCCAAACTTGACCCATCTAGCATCCTATAACCTACAATATAAAAGCCATTTTATTCTTTTTGTTCCCCAAAAGCGCCGCCTCCTTCCTCATCTTCATTATGATCGACCTCCCTCTAACGCTATGTTCCCGAGTTCAATAAAGGGTGGAAAAGAAAAGAAAGGAAGGAAAATCATTCCCTTTCTTTTCTTTTCTTTTCCTCTATTTTTTCTTTCTTTCTCTTCCTTCCATTTCCTTCCAATTTGGAAGGATTAGATTTGGTTAAGTTTTTCTCTCTTTTCCTTTCCTTTCCTTCCAAAAATAAACTTGGGAACACACATTTCATACTTTCCTTCCATTTCCCTCCTTTAAAAAAAACTCAGAAACACCCCTCTTTTTTGTTCTTTCCTTCCCTTTCCTTTCTTTTCTCCTCTTAAGTTAACTCAGGAACACAACGTAAGAACCATTCTTCCTAATCTTCCATCTGAATAAACTCACCTTCTCTTCCCTCTGGTTCAACCCTTTAACGTATCCCTAAGTTGATAATCTAAATTTCTCATCATGTTGAATCATTTGAATTGCTGGCTAGATTCTCCATCCTTTGCCCCACCCTATTCTAAGATTCTCACAGGTATCGATTTCTTATTTTATCATTGCTTCATTATGTAGATCTCTAATAATCAAATCTATACGTTGTATATCATATTTGATCTATTTGTTCAAGAATGAATAACTGATTATATGCTTTCCAGGTATGTGTTTTAATGCTTTCTAATCTGTTTGTTCAATAAGGAATGACCGATTATATGCTTTCCAATTCGTTTTTAAATGTGTTAGGGTTTCGATTTTCGGATCTGTCTTATGGATTTTTTTTTGTTTATAAGATGGAGGCTGAATAGCTGGATTTATACAATTTGTACAAGCCTTCAGATGATGAACAGGCCTTCGTCTCCGGCTAAACCTATTCCATCGACGATGCCTCGAACAAAACGTTAGAAACGCCTGGAACTGATTTTAAGGTAAGGTTTTATTTAGGTGTTTTCATAACCCATCGACGGGCCTTCAGATGATGTTTTTTTTTTTTTTTTTTTGCTACTATGAGTTGTTGATTTGTTGTTTTTAATTTGGTGTAACTGTTCGTTTTTCCTCTTTTCAATTTAACGATTTGTTGTTTGTGCTTTAGGTGGTTTTCACATCGATTTGTTGATAGTGTTTAACTATCGGTATGGTAACTGAGTCTTCAACCAAATGCCACTTCTCCGTGAGATTGAGTTTTAATTAAAGTCTAAATGTGACAAGTTAGCTGATGCTTTTATAGATGACTCGGGTTAGTCTCTCTCACTATATAATATGGTAAAATTTTTAGAAAACTTTAAATTTATTAAACCAGCATCATCTGCTGAATCAGGTTTGGCGATTCGGGTTGAAATGTATTATTTATATGATAAAACTTTGAGAAAAATGTTACTTTTAAACATGTAAACTCATTTTATTTTCAATCTAAATTTTTTAGGAAGTTGCGGAGAGTCTCACTTGACACATATGAATGAACTAGAGAAATGAAAGAAACTTTAGCAAGGATTAATACTATATTTGAAAGTTGTCATCGTAAACTGCAGTCATGCTGTCATATTTTGTTTTGGAAAATTACGTATGCTGTCATTTAAAATTTTTGCTCCAAATTTTCCAGCTCTTTATTGGTTTTGACTTTTGCAAACAATTTGGTTAAATCAATACTTAAATTTGTTTATTTAGTACATGTAAGTGACTTTATTTAATTTTATCACATTCCAAATATATTTGTTAACATTGTAGGTGGAAACCAAGAGAAAAGAGAAAAGAGGGTGAAGAAGCTTTTTTGTGTTAAATCTTTGGTAAGGAAATTCTTTTGTAAAAGATTTGAATTTACATGATTTTTAAGCAGTTAGGTAAACTTATGCTTCATGTCAACATATCTAAATTACTAATACTACATTATCATATGGGAATTGAAACTTGACCTCTGATCAATTCAAACTTACACTTTTCTACAATAAACCGGTTTGTAAAGTCATGACATAAGTAATGGTTTATTGGTTTGAATCAATTACATTATCTATATGTGGAGAAATTCAAGATAAATTATGAGTAGGCCAATGTCTTAATTTAGTGAATCATGAGAACTCTTAAGATAACTTTTCAGTTTTGATTTACAAATAGGTCTATTTTTGTGTGTGGTTTTAAGCCACTCCCATGAATAACAAAAATAAGACTTAGTGGTTTTAAGCTACTGCCATGAAGAACAAAAATAAGCCAACCTAACCTCACCCAAAAATGATGTATTATCTTATAAAGTCAAAGTAGACAAACTAACATAGATAAGTTCAACCTAAAATGATTTACTTAATGTTTTATGTTTATCTTTTAATCACTGTTTGTTTTGGATTTTTTGTTTCCAGTTCTAGATTAAAAGTTATTTTTTCTATATGTTTTAACTATGTAGTATGTAGTAAGTGTATTTTCTAAAAAAAATCTGTTTATGGTTAGACAAGTAAAACATGTCGTGCATAATTAATTTTTAGCATCTTTTTAATTGAGTGCCTCATATACGTGAAGCTCTCGCCTCCTGTCTAGCACTTTGCGCCTTTGCTTTTGGGACCTAAATGTGTCATAGAGCTTCATACTTTTTAAAACCAAGGTGCAGAATATATAAAATTTAACCTTTCATTTAATCTATTCACTTGAGTTGATTTATGTTAATCTTTTCTTAGTATGTTTATTATAATACTTGATTTATTGACTTTTGAGATCAAATTGGGTACAAATCGCATACAAAGGTAACCATTTTATGATAAACGAATCTCAAAACAAACATGTTAACACTCTCATAAATCATTTGAAATCACTAAGTCAGACATGGTTTCCTTATTTGCAACCATGCACCAGCGTGAATCTTGGCATTTCAAATAATTGGTAATATAACATAGTTTAGGGAGCATTATGCCTTCAAGCAGTAGGCCAGGTATTGCCTACACAAATTTTTCTTTTGATAGAGCTTTGGCATCCTTGAAGTTTTTACGTTGTAAATTTACTAGAGATGGAAATGTTGACCCAATAAAAATGGATCAAACTGAGTTTTGTTTCATCATCATAGAATAGTCAAGTAATTTCTTTTTATGTAAACGGGTCATTTTGGGTTATATTTTATGCATTTTGAATACACTTTGGCGACCTTCGACCATTTCAGTAGGTTTAGTCCAGTTTCATTTTAAGCTACTTCTTTTATTTTTTATCATAGATAATATTCAAATCTAAAGATGAGTCATATACCCATTAATGGTTTAAAATTTCAAGTCTGATCATATGTGCATGACCAGATAACCTTTTTTCCTAGATTTACTTAATCTTGGCATTTCAAATAGTTGGTAATATAACATAGTTTAGGTGGATAGTGATTACTGGTTTGTTTGGTTTTAAATGTGTTAGTTTCTGTAAGAATCTTCATATTTAAAATATCTTTCAATTTGCAGGAAAATAGTATACCATAGAAGAGGCTTCAGCAGCCATAGATAGATGTGGTAAGCATATGTTTTTGAATCTCTTCATAGGTTTACAAAATTTACTCTTTTGACAATTTTAAAGCATGTTTGAAGTTTTTTGTAAAACTTGTGTGATACTGAATCTTTTCAGTGGTAAGTATAGATTAGATTTAAATCACAACACTATTTTGATTAACTTTGATACTGATTATATCTCAAACTCTTTAAAAGTGTTTCTTAATCAACTATCAACTTACATTAAAATTCTAAAAAAGAATTAAATTTTAAGTGATATCGTTCAATATCTAATTTACATATCGAAAAATCAATTTAGATGATAGAGGAGGGGAGAATTTGGGTGAATGAGATCTGGTACAGGGGCTCCAGGACCGGAAAGTCGTGTAAGTTTGAGTTTATGTGTTGCACAGTGTTTAGGAAATTCCATGTTTCGTCAGACAATCAGTTTATGGAACAATCTATAATCTTAAAGGTTGGCTGCTAGGTAGAAGCCTTGAATAACCTTACATACTTTGTTGTGAGCTACAAGTTATAGTTTTACTTTACCACTTTTTTTATGTCAATTTATTTTATTGACATAAAGATTTGAGTTCATTTGCAGGATCACTCGGAGTGCAAGACAACCTTAATTACTCACCCTAAAGAAGCGTGTCAGTTTATATTGAGGCATATCAAAGCGGTAACCAACATTTCTTAAGATGCTTTGGAGCGTTTTAACACAATTCGCTACCTGGTAAAGTCATCTGTGTAGTTTTATTACGTTTTATAAAAATAATCAGAGAGGTATACAATAGTTAAAAGATCAAACCTTTTCACTTGTGAAATCCGGAGTTGCAATAAAAATCTTATTGGATTTGATAATTGCTAAAGAAGACTTGATGGTTGGACTTTATTTTTGTTAGGATCTGTTAGTGTACTATTGCGATTCAAGACACGCTCATTGAAATAATGAAACATATTGTGATTTATGGTGGTCTAATCTCATACAATCTTTGTTATGTTTGTTGCTCATATGGCATTTGCCATAATTTTTCACTAATATAACTAAACTAATTGTTGACTTTTTAAGGGTTTTTTTTTTCGAGAATCGATAGTCTTATAGAACTCCATACTTATTGGTAGAAGCCTCATTGATTAACCAACACCCTTTACTTTTTATACATGACTCTTTTTTTCGTGCTGATGCTTTTTTTCCTTTATGAACCATATTCTTCCTTTGTTGTTTTTAATACTTATGTTGTTACCTTCATTGTATATATTGATGATGTATTAAGTGTAATATTTTGAGCAGGGTCTATATGTTGGATTGCTTTGACAAGCTACAAACACGACTGTAATCTGCAAATGATTGTGTATTTAGGCAATTAGTAGGATTAATCTAATTTATATTGTAATATTAACTTGACCATTGATCGAATTACTTGATAGGATTTTGATAAACAAGGCCCTTGAGGCCAATGATGGGAAAGTCCATTTATAAGATTCAATTACAAAGTTAATAGTTATATATTTGAAGAAATGAAAAGTGTAGTGTTCATAAATCCAATATAGTTATTTCATTTTAAGTACATCTTTTGTCACTTTTTTATTTTATTTTTTGCACAACCATGAAATGATAAAACAAGAATAAAGAGAAAATAGAAGTTTTGACTAATTATAGCTTTTTTCTTGATATTGGTGTTGCATCTGCTGATGCTCATAGTTCCTAATCATTTTATAAGCTGGAAGACGTATTGTAACACCGAGATAGTTTCTTTAAGAAACAAAATGTGATTGTATTTTGCATTAAAAGGTATATTTGTAGTGCTGGGTACATTTAGTTGACAAGTGGATCCTATTTAAAAAATGGACGTTGATTAAACAAGTCATTTTTAATACATTTTAAATCAAGTTGGGTTGACTTTATCTACGATAATTTAAAACAAAAATACTAAAAAAACATGGGTATCTTGAAATTGATCCTTTAAACCTAGCATTCTCCCTATTTGGATCCACATATCTCTCAATCAAGAGCTTAATTTTTTTTCCTTCTTTTGCTGCAAGTACTCAGAATCAAAGACATTTTGTTCTTTTGTATTATGTAACTTTCAACATATAAAACAACTTTTATACTACAATCTTTATAGAATTTTTTCATTTTACTTGTGGATCCGCCGGGTGTACACCCGGGACTCTAACCTAGTAAGTCAATAGTTCAGGTTATATATGGCCAATTTTTTAGTTGAGGGTGCCAGTGGCTAATTTCGAATAGTTTGGGTTATTAGAATCCAATTCCCCTTACAAATATACTAGTTTCCACATGTTTTCTTATCGGCATTTCAATGTTCAATACTGCGTCGTCGCAACGTGCAGTACTTTTGCTGCTTGTGATGTAGTATTTGCTTTATCAGGGTCTGTTTGGTATGAGGTAATGAAATTGATGAGTCATAAGGAAATGTAGAGCCTGTTTGGCTTTCCATTTCCTCACCTCCTTTTGACTTATAACTTCTTGAATAAGTCAAAAGTTAAAAAAAAAGTATTTGGGTAATTGTTTGAAAATGAGCGTTTGGAAGATTTTGTGCTTTGAAAAGGAGAAAAGAGGAGAAAAGTCATAAGTTAGAAATTGTTACTTTTGAGATTAAGGAGAAAAGGAGGTAGAAGAAGGAGAAAGGAGAAAACGAAATGGAGAGCCAAACATGCTCGTAATGGACGAGGTAATGGAATGGACAAAGTAATGGAATGGGCAGGGTAACGGAATGGATCATTACCATTGTCTTGTTTGATTGTCGTGTGTAGGGCTGAGCAAATGCAAAGAACCGGACCGAACCGGGTTAAACCCGACCCGAGAACCGAAACAATATGAAAACTAGAACCGAAGTCCAGACCCAAATATTCATTTTGGGTCTAATTTTGGTCTCGGTTCGGTTAGGTCTTTTAACGGGTAAGGACCAAGAGACCGAAGAAATTATGAAGATGATGATGAGCTTCACAACTACACTACCAGTGCACTAATACTGATGGTGATATGGTTTACCAATGTAAGGACTACAAATAATCAATACACGGATCGACTACAAATAGCAAATGTTGAGTTCCAGTGACTTCAAGGTGGTGCACGTCTGCACGACTTCATGGTGGTGATGATTTCAATAAAGACACCTTGTTTTATTTCTTCGCTTGTAAAACATCATGACAAGACCTTTTTAGCACACATGATTCAACGAAGGTCCAATTGATGTGCTCATCGTTAACCACTGGTTCGCTCCATCTTTTATTTGGTTAGCTTCTACAGTTTGTTGATGGTTTAGATTAGAACAATGCATATGCTAGGAGTAGGAAGAATTGATGATTGATGTTTTGCTTCTATACGATATAAGTAATATTAATAAAAATATTATATAAAGAAAGCATTTATTGTTTTTTTTTGGGAGTTGGGCTTGTAGAATGATATACTCATTTCATGTCCCCTTTGAAAACAAATTAAACCAATATTTTTATGTCAGACTTCAAGCTTCATTAATTACTCTCTGGTTACTCAGTTTTTGTCGGGTTTTATCAATTTCAAACCCGACCCGAACCAAAACCGATAAATATAAGTTCTAAGAACCGAAGGCCGGACCGGATAATTGCATTCTCGGGTTGTACAAGGTGGTTCAGGTCGGTTTCTCGGGTTTTTCGGTCCGAACCTGAATCTGCTCACCCCTAGCCGTGTGGGAATGAAACAAAGTATTACTTTATGTTGTTTGGTAGACAGGAAAAGAAGAAGGAATAAATCAGTGGTGGTGGTTAGTGGCGATGATGGTGGGTGGTGATATGTGGTGGTGGTGGGTGGAGGTGATGGTGCCAGGTGGCGGTGGATGGCAGCAATGGTGGGTGGTGATGGCAGGTGGTGACGGTGGTGGGTGGCGGCAGCGGCGGTAGGTGGGGTGGATGGCTTTAGTGGTGGGTGGGTGACGGTAGTGGGTGGTGGCGGCGATACAAACTTGTCAACTTGTGTAAATCCTGATTAACCAAAATGCTTGATGCAATAATATCACCAATTACTCTTCTAAACTTGTCAACTTTTGTGATCATCACGATTATAAGTACAAACGACGCAATCCAATTTAACTTTATCCTTGTCTTAAGTACGGACTCGATTCAATAGCTTAACTGCGCCTTCATGATTTAATTAGCTCTAAGACCAGGGGCGTAGCCACCCTAAGCCCAAGGGGTGCGGGCGCACACCTTGAAAAAAAATTTCAATCGCACCCCTTGGATTTTTGAAACCAACCCCTAAGAAAATAATATAATTACATACATTGAGTTAGCCCATTTTATTAGTTAGTAGCTCAAATTAAAAAATAAGACCAAGCCCAAACTTTATAATAAGTCCACATTGTTTTATTATTGATTAAAAGAAAAAGAAAAAAAGACCTTCAAAGGAAAGACCAAGATTTGTTAAACGGGGTTTTATTGGTTTCTACTACTAAGAACCAACTTACAAAGTTTAGATTTGAGGGTTATGACAAGTTCTTAGAGTTAGTTAACTCTTTTTGTGATAAGCATAAACTTGAAGTGGTAAACATGGATGGTGAATACATTGACCCAAGGATACCAAGAAAAAAAAACAAACGTCACACTTCGCCACAATTATAAAGTTGAATGCTTCAATTCGATTCAAGATATGCAAATCCAAGAATTTGGAAATCGTTTTAACGAGGTAACATCTGAGTTACTTGTTTGTATTAATAGCTTGAGTCCTTGTGATAATTTTGGTGCATTTTATGTTCCAAAACTACTACGCTTAGCCGAGATGTATCCACATGATTTTGATGATGAAGATAAAAGAAGGCTTCCGGTTGAACTTGAGAGCTACATAAACTGATAATGTAAAAGCGGATACACGATTTACCAAATTGAATGGTTTATCCAATCTTGTAAAACTGATGGTTGAAACAAAGAAACACCTTCACTTTATATTTGTGTATCGTTTATTGAAGCTAGCTCCACATTACCCGTCGCAACCGCAACTGTTGAAAGAAGTTTTTCGACAATGAAGTTTGTGAAGAACAATTTGCGTAATAGGATTGGTGATGAGAATTTAAATGATAGTTGTATGATTTTTATTGAAAAAGACTTGCTTAGAAACGTGGAGATAGAAGATGTTATAGATAGATTCCAAAAAATGAAGATCCGAAGAGAACAACTTTAAATTTTAGAATTTTGTTATGCATATGTAACAACGTTTGAATTACTTTTGGCTTCTTTTTGTTGATTATATAATTTTAGTGTTATTAATTTTGGTATACGACCCTACCCGACCCGGGCCACATGATGATAAACGACCCAGAGGCTTAGAGATTCCGCACCCTATGAAAAAATTTTCTGGCTACGCCACTGTCTAAGACCACCCGCAGTGGCAAACAATTTGGGTGTTTTCTTGCCCCCAAAACGCCTCGAACACCGCCCCCGATGCGTTTTTCTTCAAATTTGTTGTTTAGCGTGAAAATGATAACCCCGGATCAAAAAGAAGAAAGGGTCTGAAAATGAATAACCAATTAAATTTTTCCATTTGGAGAGGGCGTGAAAATGGGCAGGTCCACTACGCATGGTCTAAGTATTGCTCCTTGAAACCTGAGCTTGCTATAGTTTGATTTAAATTAACAAGTTGATAAATTCTCGAACTTGAATCTCCGAGGGACATGATGTGAAGGTACGGATCCTCTCCTATATCTAAGAGTAGGAGAGTTTACATCCTACAAGGTGCGCTATAAGAGTACCTTGGAATAGGTTAAGTTAATTTTCCGTTAAAAAATTCTCAAGCTCGAATAAGATTCATTTAAATCCATGGTTTGGTTACACAGCTAAGCTGATTGCAAGACATGTGGATAAATCATGTATACGTTAGAAAAAACTCCACGCTACACCTTTGACAGCCAAAGCCCGAAATAGAGTTAAGGCGTTCATTTTCTGCATATTGAGGAAGATTTGTCTGGAACATAAATCTAGTTACGAATATTTGTCTAGAAGAGGAATCTAGTTATAATTGGTTTTGTCCTTAAAAGACAATTTGGTTTCAAGTCTCTTTCTGCCTCTTCGTACCATACTTCATGTCCATTTATTTCCCCGACATCCAAGGGGACCAGTGTCCGGTGTTTTTGTTGTTTAGGCTTCGTTGAGATAATATTTGCTAAATTTCCTCAGTTTAATTATAATTATATATAGTACACTTGCAAGAATTTTCCTTCGTCAGGTGTTGAATATATATATGGGACCATTGTCTGCTCTTTTCTAATACTAAAAATCATAACATGAGACATTACATCATGTGTAGGGTTCACATCTGTCACTTATATTCCTTTGTTCTATGGTAACATGATGGACCACATATATAGTAAGTGTCTTTATTGTTATATATAGTCTACGATATCTTCTTCTTATATATCATCAGCAGACTCTTAGTCTTAGAATTTGATTCTATCACATAATTAAGCTTACATTTACCCTCCATGGAAGATTCACAAGTACCACTCTCGGTCGAGAGCTTTTCATACGCTTGGTTAGTGCCATCTCTCGATAGCCCAAACCGCTCTTTTAGACTCTCGTTTGACAGCGCTTCTTTCATTGAGATGGATCCTAACCTCACACCCTCCAAAAGATTTCTCGTTCACCAAGATTTTGATTTCAACGTGCCAAAATCGCAACCCCCTATGACTCTTGTCCATGCCGATAAGGTCATCTCAAAGGGCAACCTGCTTCCTTTGGAATCATATTCCGAATCCATTCCTGTTACACCTCGCCCTTCGGCCACTCGAGAGGAGGGGCGCTTTCGTAAAAGCCGCTCCATGTCGTTGTTACGTAGCAAATTACAGAAGACAGTGATTCAAAAGTATATGAATTTGGTAAGGCCACTTTGGTGTAGAATGAGACGTGGAAGGTCGGGTAGCAGTAGAGTACAAGGCGTGGAGGGTTCTAAAACAAGTGGAGTTGGAGTCGTGTGTTGGGGTGGAAGATGTTGTGATTCCGAGACCTCAATTCAAGAGGCAGTTGTACATTGCAAGAAAACCATAGGCATGAATTAGATCGAGTTTGTTGTTTCTCTTGAAGTTAACAACTTTGTAAAGTTCTTCATACATATAATTAGGAAATTAGGATCATAAAATGTCTTCGATCGGGCAAAAGTTCATAAACTATAGAAGTATTTTTGTTCTTGCTTAAGTCTTATTTAATTATTATTAATTTGTTTTTAGGGACTGTTGGTGATTTCTTTTTTATGCTCGGTTTATGCTTTTGAGTTAGAAAATGGCTAAAAACAGGAGAATAATGCAACTTCCAAAACTTCCTCATTTCCTGTATCCAAAACCAACCTTCCATTTATATTTTTCACTAGGCTTGTTCACAAGCAGAGCAAAGTTTTGATCGTGCTTAACTCGTTTACAACCGAGCCGAAAATAAAAAAAAAGCATTTTTCGAGCACACCCTTTTCCAACTGTCCGAGACACCAAGTTGACGTCCGACTATCCGATGATGAGGCATTGAGCATACTGCAGAGAACAATTGTCGCATTGTGGAATAGTGTGATAGCAAGAGAAGATTGACGATTAATGACGACCAATGAGAGAAAAACGTCAAAGATTGTTTCTTCATGACTTTGGGTTTTACTTTTTAATTAGGTCTTAAAGTTTTTATTGGGTTGATCGGGCTAGTTGTATAAACCTATCAAATGTTGTACCTTGTTCTCATGCATGGTTGTAAGTTGTAACTTGTAAGGGTGAATCGGTATTATAAACCCATCAAATTTTGTACCTTGTTCTTATGTAGGACAATGATTTTATTAGAACTAGAGTTGTATATACCGGCGCTTTACCGCGGGACGTGGTTTACATCCATGCATTGCTACCGAAAGCGTGATCACTATACTGGTAACGACAGTACAGTACCAGTCCCAAAAAGCGGTAAAAATGAATATTGGTAACTGTATAAAAATGATCGTTACGATATGGTATGGTATGGTACTGTTTTGGTACCGGTGAATCAACAAAAAATCTGGTACCATATCGAACTAATACGATTACCAAATATGCTATTACATCTATGGTAAGGAAAAAAAAGGTTTGGTATTAGTACTCAAAAGTAAATCAACAAAAACTCCACTACCATACCGAATCCTGGAACTAAAAGTGTTATCATTACTTTAGTAAAAAAAGGGCTTAGTAAAAAAACTTAAAATCAAAAAGAAAAAAGGTTCAGTGCACGTTAGCAAGATAACCACGGTGTGCGTTAACACCGTGGCACTATTGAAGAGTTGGTTTTTTTAATATAAAGAAGGAAAAATTACAGAAATGGTCCTTTATGTTTACCTGTTTTTTCATTAGGTGTCCTTAAACTTCAAAAGTGATGAAAATCGTCCTTTATGTTGTAAAATATTTCAGAACTAGTCCTTTAGCACTAACGTGGTTAGATTTTCTGGTTAAGTTTCATCACGTGAGAGGCACGTGAGGGTATTACTGTCATTTCACCTCCTCTTTTGATTTCCCCCCATTTATAACCCTTCCCCTTCCCTGATATCACAGATACCCTCAATCAAACACCCGATAAACATATTAAACCCTAAACTTTCACCCTCAAATCCACTCCAAAAACCCTGAATCTATGGCGAATAACGAAGATAGAACACAAGGATGGTTTATTCGTGAACCAGATGATGATGAATACGAACCATATTGTAAGTCTCTGACCTAGTAAAGTCTGGGTTTTTTTTAACTGAAAAGATCGAATTTTTAAAAAAAAAAAATTTGAATTTTTTGTTGTTGTTTACAGATGATATGCCTAATCTGTTCACCATACGACTTCATCATGGTGGAATGTTAACCAAGAGTCCAGGACGTACTTGTGAAAGAGGTAGGATCGATTTTGTGGACTACATTGACATCGATCTTCTATCAATGCATGAAATTTCAGACATGGTAAATCTGTTAGGTTATTCTAGTGTTGATGCTATATACTACTATTTCCAAAATCCTGAGAAGAATTTAGACGATGGATTAGAGGATTTAAGTTCTGATCAAGATGTTTTGAACTTAGCCAAACATGTGGAAATGCATAAGATAATCAATGTCTATAGTATTCATGGTATAGAAAACATTAAAGACTTTTTGTTGTCACCTAGTAAACCTAGGACTGTTACCATTGAAGAAATAGATGAAATTAACCCTTATGCAATAGTCCCTGCAAAGTTAAAGGTTGTAAGAAACCTTAATGTAGGCCAATCTTCTAAGGTTGATGGTGGGCAGTTTAGTGGTGTTACTGAAAATGCTGATGCTGGAGATTCTGCTAAGGTTGGTAGCTGTACTTTAACTGAATTGGAGGTTGATAAGGATATGTTTGTATATGATACTGGACCTGTAGTTGATGAAGAAGTTATAGTAGGTGATGACAGTGATGGGAGTGATAAGGAAGAAGCACATGATAATGAAGACAGTGACTCAAACTACATAGTGGATGAAAACAATTTGATGCCTGATCATGATGTAGATATGAGTGATTACAGACTGCATGTTGACTATGATGTGGATGATAATGTAGATAATCAACATGATGATTGGGATATTGATGATGAAGGGTTACAAAATGATTTCTTCCCAAGCGGGTCAGAATCTGATGACAATGAAACAAGTGTTAGGAGAAAACAGCTAAACAGACTTAGAAAGGCAAAAGCAACTGAGAATATAGCTGTTTTGTATGTGTCACAAGTCTTTGGAACTAAAGCTGAAGTTAAGAAATTGATAAAAAAAAAATATGCTGTTGAGAGTAGAAGGCAAATTGTGCTTATTAAAAATGATAAGGGAAGGGTTAGGGCAGAGTGTCATGGATGTTTACCAGAATTTGAGGTTGATGACTTTGGAGTTCATGTTGCTAGTCAACCACCAGCCAAAGGGAAAAGTGCAAAAAAACCAAAGGGGGATGGTGTTGAGGGAGCTGCTGTGAACAAAAACAAAGTTAAGGGGGTTGCTGTTAAAAAGGGGGTTTACAAGGGTCCTCCTGTTAACAAGGGTAAAGTTAAAGGGTTTTCTGATTAAAATGTTGGTGGGAGGGGCAATAAAACAAATCCATCAGAGTTTCAATGCCCCTGGCAGCTTTTAGTATCTAAAGTTAAGAAGGATGAATCGTGGGTGGTCAAGACTTTAGTTGATGAACATAAATGTGTTCAGACCAGAAAGATTACAGCTTGCACATCTACATTTCTGTCTCAACAACTCTTAGATCAGATTGAGGAAAATCCAGATATTCCTGTTAAAGCTGTTCAAGAACAGTTTCAAAGGAAATACGAATTTGGGATCTCTAGGATGAAAGCATATAGGGCTAAGTCACAAGCAAAGAAGATGGTGGAAGGGGATTACACATCACAGTATGCTATGTTGAGGGATTATGTGTTGGAGTTGAAAGATAAAAACCCAGGTACTACTGTTAAAATAGAAGTTGAACAAGATACTGATACAACTGAAAATACAAGAAAGTTCAAAAGGATATATGTTTGTTTGGGTGCTTTGAAAGAGGGTTTTAAGGCAATAGGTAGGGATTTTCTAGGTCTAGATGGTGCTTTCATGAAAGGGCCTTATCCTGGCCAGATCTTAAGTGCAGTGGGTGTTGACCCTAACAATGGTATATATCCAGTTTGTTATGCAATAGTAGAAGCAGAAAATTACAATGCATGGTTATGGTTTTTGGATCTGTTGGGTGATGACTTAGACTTGGGTAGAAACTCAAACTTCACTTTCATCAGTGATAGGCAAAAGGTAACCCTTCTTTACATACTTAATGATTATTATTTACATACTTATTAATGACATAACACTTCTTTACATGCTTACTAGGGCCTACTTCCTGCACTTTCAAGGTTGTATCCTTGTGCTGAGCACAGGTACTGTCTTAGGCACATTCATGAGAATATGAAGCCAACATTCAGAGGCAAGCTTTATAAAGATTTACTGTGGAAATGTGCAAGTGCAACAACTATACCAGAGTTTACTACTGCCATGAATGAGTTAAAGGCTGTGAATAAGGCTGCACATTTGTGGTTGTCCAAAATCCCACCTCTGCACTGGAGTAGGTCTCATTTTACTGGTATGAACTTTACATTCTATGTTAAGTATTTGTTTTGATTGGTAAGCCCATTAGAATAATATGTGTGAATCACAGGTAGGGGACAAACTGACATGTTACTTAACAATATGTGTGAATCATTCAATGGAAAGATTGTGGAAGGTAGAGACAAGCCAATTATCCATGCCCTAGAGTACATTAGGGAGTATTGTATGAGGAGAATTGTTGTTGTGTTGAAGGATATAGAAACCAGTGAAGGACTTTTGACACCTAGGGCAACAGAAATGTTTGATACAATTAAGAAAGATGCTACCTTTTACAATGTTCAGTGGAATGGGGGGGATAAATATGGGGTTAGTGGAAAACCAGGTCACACAAGAGTTGGTGATTTGGAACAGAAAACTTGTGCATGTAGAGGTTGGGAAATAACAGGTAAGAATCTACTATGGTTGATACTAATGTTTTAGAATTCTGTTTACTAATGATTGTGTATGTATGCACAGGGATGCCATGTAGACATGTGGTGGCTGCTTTATGGTTCAAATCTACTAATGGTGGCAGAGTTGGTGCATTGGAAAGCTGGGTTAATCCAGTGTACACAATGGAGAGGTGGAGACAAGTCTACTCCTTCAAGATCAACCCCATTAATGGCAGGGCTCTGTGGCCTAAGTGTGATGTTCCAACAACTTTGTTGCCACCTAATCATCACACCCAGGTGGGTAGACCAAAGAAAGTAAGGAAGAGGTCAGCATTTGAAATGGAAGATGTTGCAAGAGGAGGAAAACTATCAAAGAAGAACACCAAGACAACTTGTGGCAAGTGTGGAAACCCAGGTCATAACCAAAGGACTTGTAAGGGCCAGACTGAGAAGGTGCAAAAGGTTCAGGGTAAGAATCTTGGGAAAAGGAGAAGAAAAAAGAAGACTGATGTGGGAGTGCAGGGTAACAATGACAAGGGGCAGGGTTAATTTTTAGTTTTGGAAGTGTTTTAAACAATGTTTATGGTATTTAATGTGTTTAGGATGTTTTCAGACATTATGTAGGGTCTTATGGTCTTTTGTGTGTTTTTGGATAATAGTTATGGTATGTACTGAATCTATGGTTTTTGGATGTTTATGAATGATATTCTGGATAATCTGCATTTGGTTGTTTAGTATGGTTTGTCCATTTGACCCATTTATGGTGTGGTTTGTCAAAACTGTCCATTTGACCCATTGTCAAAACTGTCCATTAAGACATAATGTGCAGCCTTGTCAAAACTGTCCAAATAAACTCAACCCATTTGACCCATTCTCAAAACTGTCCATTAAGCCATTATACAAAACCAGTACATTTGACCCATTAAACTCAACCCATTTGACCCATTAAACCATTATACAAAACTGTCCAAAAACCAGGTGACCCATTATACAAAACCTGTACATTTGACCTATTATCTGCATTTGACCCATTATCTACATATTAATACCAAAATGTGCATTTTATGCACTTTCATTGCCACAATAGATTCTTACAAAAGAGGTTCTTAAAAAACAACTTCATACAAAACAAGCAGCATCATACACTGCTTCTATACTGCTTCAATACTGCTTCATATCCATCTGCTACCCTATCCATCTACTACATATACTGCTTCTAATACATACACTACTGATTCATGAACACATACACCAGCAATCCTAACCAACTTATAGCCAAGAACCTCGTCAGTTTGGTAGCCTGCTCCTTGGTAGCTTTGATCTCCTGTTGAAGCTGGATTTTTTCGAGCATCAGATGGGTCTCCCTCATTTCCAAGTTGTTTTTGGATCTTAACAAACCAGGTATGATGTCCACACATCTTTGGCAGTTCTCTTCACACCACCCAATGAATCTACATCTGGAACCCTAATTTATACATACAACATTATATCAGAAATCGATGATTAGGTGTAACCCTAATTTAAACATACAACACCACCAACTTACCTGATCAGGACATGCAAAGAACCGGCGACCTGGGTTTCTATCAGTCCAGGATGTGAGAACGATTGCTGGTTTACCACATTCACAAAACACTTGCCTCGACATCTGATCGTTTGAGTTTAAGAACCCTAATTTCGTGTTTGATCGAATGGGGTGTTTGGTTCAGGGGGAAGGGTTATAAATGGGGGGAAAACAAAACAGGAGAAGAGGTGAAATGACAGTAATACCCTCACGTGCCTCTCACGTGACGAAACTTAACCAGAAAATCTAACCACGTTAGTGATAAAGGACTAGTTCTGAAATATTTTACAACATTAAGGACGATTTTCATCACTTTTGAAGTTTAAGGACACCTGAAAAAACAGGTAAACATAAAGGACCATTTCTGTAATTTTTCCTATAAAGAATAATAATTCCTCTTATATCTTACGTGTCATCTCAATAAAACAATCCAAATTGGCATCATTCTTGGTAAGAATAACCATACGTGATTTCTTGTATCTCATAATTAGAATTACGAGTCTCTTATAATGAGTGTGGTAATAAGTGAATATTATTGAATCAAAATATTATTTTGAGTTTTGGGGTGTTACTATTAATATTGTGTACCCTCTAAAACGAACAACTAAGCCAATGATGGATAGGACCACAAGCACATCACGTGGAATGTGTGACAACTAACTGTCTTCGTACCCCATATCGAGAGAGACCATTCAAGGGAGCACAAAATTGAATTCAACGACAAAGTATGATCACAAGGAACAACCGAGCAAGAAGAAGCTGCATTGCAACGTGTTTTGGTTGTTTAATGAGCCAAATGACATTCTTTTAGGATGGTTTTATCAGCGAGTTCACATTAACGAATAGATATAGGGGTAGACGATACTTGGTTCAAGCGTCAATGGAGAAACAACGAATACAACGAGTAGTATGGTATTTACCTCACAGGAGGGCAGGGTTGATGAACTTGTGTTGCTGTAGGGAATAATCTTTTGCACCACACCTTGGCTAGATCCGAACCTGAAAAAGAGACTGTGAACCCAGTGAAAGGAGGCGACCGCCTAGAGTTACTAGAACTCGTGATAGGAGACACAAAAATGGTGGTTGGCTCGGTGTATTGTGAGTTTAGATGTTGAGAGATCGATCTGGTTGAAGGAGGTGTGAGCTCCTTTATATAGGCAATACACGGGCCGGTTTCCATTAACCGATAACCACGACGATGGGCTTGGGCCCGGGTTATCGGCTTGTCTCACAGTTCGGCCCAATTGGTTAGATTTGGACCAAGGAGTTCATAAAGCAAACTGGATGTAATAAATGCAGGAGAGAGAAAGGCTTACCGTCCTGCCAAGAATCCACGTGGCACGCTGTGAGTGGCTGTAGGGGCTTCCTTTTCTTCCTGCGTCAGTGTGTCAGGCGGCGCCAGTTTGCTCCTTTTGAAAGTTCGTCTGAGGTGACGCTGACGCTTGACACCAAGGGGAACAGTGCAGCAAGTGGGATAAGGGAGGGTGCATCTTCCTTTTGACGCTTCAGACCTAGCGCGCCCAGATTTAGAGGCGCCAGGTTATGGTTGGTCCGCAACGAACCATCGCTGAGTTGGGCGATGGTTTTTGCGTGGTTGAATTGCACTCCGCGGAAACCTAATATCTGCGGAGGTCTTTTAAGGATGATGTTGTGGGGTAGGGTCCGTCTTCACGCTGAGAATTAGAAACCTACCCCTTCAATTGGCTTATTCACAACTGAAAAAAAAAAACAAAAAGACAGAGCCTTTTATGATGGGTTTAAATTCGTTTTTACTGTTAATGTGGTGCAATTTTTGTTAAAAAGTTCTTTATTAATGGATTAATTTAATGAGTTTTTGTTTTAGTTTTTCGGTTTGGGCTTTGGAGTTTGGTTGCCGTCTTTAGTGACGGGCTTACATTCGTTTTACTATTAAGGTGGTGGTTTTTCTCTTCTAAACAAAAAGAATAAATAAAAAGGGAATTCTTTTATTAATGTGTTAAGAGACATCTAATGGGTCTTTGTACCTGGTATGGGCTTTGGTTGTTGTCCATTGGTGAAAGTTTTGGCCCAAGTAAAACGGATTATGGCTGTGCACGGCCCATAATTGTATTTAACGTTCAACCAACCAAGAATTAGTGAATTACCTTCCTCTCACAATATTATTCATTTAAATTAAAGTTAATTCTTGTGAACTCTCCACATATCTGGCACTTAACTAGTCCACAACTTGCTTGTTTGTAAAGCAAATGATTAAGTTATCATAATTTGAATGTGTCAAATTTTAAAGCAAATGAACCCTGCATTTGATTAAAAAAAAAAAATACCACCTTCCTTATGTGTATTTCATTACCTATCCAGATCCTTCAAAACTATTGATATAACTTCTTGTGATTCGTGGTTATTGAATCTTCTTCTATGTTAAAAATATATATGATATAAGTTTATGTCATTCAAATATTATGATAGATAATATATTTGTTTTACTAATACTTGGGCTTGAGTATGTTTTAGTTTCAGGGCTTATGTTGGTGGATCAAAGTGGTGAAGTCTGTTTATGCAGCCCAGGATATTGGCCCAGTTCGTGTAAAGAATACAAGGCTTGAGGCCCAGCTGGACAATTAGGGTTTCTCTATAAATAGAGAGCTCCAGATATTTTCTGAGTTTTGACACATTGTTTACACACACACCATCTGTCTGTCTCTCTCTCTGATCGTCTTATTAGGGTTTGTATTTGTAGTAAGGATTTCTCCTTATTTTGTCTTTGTATTTCTTTCTTATTATCAGAGATTCATCTGATTGTTTCATCAGACGAATCTCAGACTTTGTATTGTTCTTGAGCTTATATTAGGTTACAAGTTCTGGGTATTTGGGGGGTACGATTTGGGTTGGCTTAATAATATTTTTGTCACCTGTTTTGTCGCTATCTCTCTTGTTGTGGTGTGTTGTTGTTATTGTGTTGATCAGATTCTTTGTGTATTATCAAACCCTAGTTTTCTACATTCTAACATTTATTTCTACTTTTATTCAATTATGTACGAATATTTGCCTAAGAAGCATTTAACTCAATTTTGGTACGACCGAATATATACGGTACGATATTTGATTTTGAATTTAGCTCAATTTTTTGCATTGGTACTATGTGGTACGGTGTCGTTTCCAGATTTATAACGCTACCGTACCATACAAGTTATTGGTTGAGTACTGTTCCAGTACGTATCTCATCCCCAGGCTGCACACGAAGATTGCAAGACAAATAGAATTTAGCAAGACAAGGACAGACATTGTTGCATTCTTATATATACACATCCAACTTCATTGGAACTTTCCTAACTAATTAATTAGCCCCTCCTTTGTCTACTCAATAAACTTTCATTATTAGTTACACTGCTTGCATTGAGAATGGTTTTACACCTAATCCTGGAGATATAACCGGTACTTCAACTATTTTCTCGCCCGAGCTAACTCGATGCATAATATCTTTGGTCGATCCGCATGTGTTCCGACGATACCATTTCCTTTGTGCTTTTGGTTTCTGTCCACTAATAGCAATCCCTATATCATTCGGGAAAAGGTCTCGTAACACAAAAGCATGAATAATAGTCGTTATCAGTAACCCTGTCACTGTTACGGTAGCAGTAGTTGCAAGGGCTAGTGACAACACTTTAGTTACAATATTTGGCACCTCACTCGAGTATCTGATCGTCGCAATTGCAGCTCCTGTCATCGGGAATGTATAAGCCCACCACGCTAACGAGAACTTGAATCCTCTAAAGAAATTCACACGAACCGCCTGCATATGTAACAAAATTTAATCTTAAATTAGAACACCTCAAAAGCCACAATATTATCTTCATTATAAATTGGATTGAACCAGACTAACCAATGAAAAATAAAGAAACAGGGCAATGAAATACGCGAGTCGTGCTCCATAATCGAACGACCCATTAATTTTGGCCCACGCCATTGAAGCAACGCTAGGAGCCGCGACAAACAAAAAGAAAACCGGATGAAGCTCTTTCGGGAGAGTTTCGTTTGTTGGAAGCCTCTGATACAATGTCACAAACAAGACTGTATAATGTGCCAATCCAACGGCAAAAAAGAATATCGGGCCTTCTTTTAACCCCATCGACGCCCCTAATAACGCCCCAACAAAATTCCCAACCACTGATAAATGGTTAGATGGGTTGGCTACCTTTGACAACCTCCTCTGCCCTCCGGACATCCACTGCCCGTAAATCTTTAGCTCGAGACAAAGTATCGGTGTCATTAACACATACCATAACCAGTGTGGCAAATTTGCATGGACATCTTCCGGAACTCCAATGGCCAAAAAGAGTAACGCAATCCAAGGGGCGAAAAAGAAGTTAACCCGAATCGGGTGGTAGTACTCTCTTCGAACTGCTTCAAAGTAGAAAATAACTTTTAGAAGGTATGTTGAGGCCACAACGGCAAACAAAAGGATGGATATGCACCATAATATGTAGTTGACTTTAAGGCTAATATGAATGAAATGGGTCCAGGACGTTGAGGCGTTTTTCCACAATATCGCTTGGCTACTAACGCCGAGACATATACCGAACGATGAGATCGGATAACGAAGAAGAAAAGGCCATTTTTTATCTTCTGGAAGCATTATTTCTTCAGAAGGCTGTTACACAGAACAATGAGAAATAAATTATGGGTACCCAAAGGTTGTAACAACTATAACAGAAAACACCTAAATTCTTTTTTTTTTAAATCATCTACGAATTAACAACTATGTGAGGCGTGGCCAAACAATCGTGTTAAATTCAAAGTGACCAAAGTGTCACCGATTGAACAACGAAGGATTTTCACAGACACAAACATTTTCGTCAATAAAAACTGTTTTGCTGCGGAAAATCAGTTTTCTAGCTAGTAGTGTATAAAAGAAAAGTATTTGACGTACCCTAAGAGTTTCCAACTCTGGTCCTTGTAAAGCATCGAAGTATCTATCCGCAGATAAACTCTCTCCTTGAATATTCTGGGGAGGGTTTATCTCTGGATCATTACGTGGAAATGACTTTCCACGTAAAACTGAAAGTTGTCTCTCTAGTCGACCAGACCATGTTTTAAATGAGTTGTATCTGTTGTCCTTCATCGCATCCATCCTTGGGTTTTTCACGGGTAGGGTCTGACGTTCTGGGGTTTTCTCAGAGCCCGTTTCATCAATTTCGCAGCCTGTCACTCCAAGCTTCAAGTTTCGGGCCGGGCTATCCTTCCAGACTGCTTCAGTGTTGTCTTTGAACAAAACTCTTTTGGCGTCCAATGGCGACTGTGGAATGCTAATGGAAACAGATTGTGTTGTGTTTTGATCTGCAGGAAGATCAACCGAGCTGCCGACGTCGTTTCCATTTGGGCCCTGGCAGAATCAAACAAGAGTCCTAAGCACAATGGTATAAAATCCAAACATTGTATTCGGACTGTAACATACTAGCTAGCATACACGGTCATTTTCAATCGATTTATGTAAAAGGTTCATTTCAGATTGCAGGAGAAAACATGAAATAGTTTGAACATTTTTATTGATGATTCGTATTTTTTTTCTTCTAAATTTCTACCTACTATATTTATACACACACCTTTTAACTTTTAAACATTTACTTGCACATATCTAGTTTATATGCATGACCTATGCAGATTATATAAAATTACAAATAAACAAAATTTGTTCATGTTTCAAGAAAGATAAATATAGTAGTATTGTATTTCGTTCATATCACAATATTTTAAATAAATTTACAAAATAAGAAAATGAATAATGTATTTTGTTTTTCTCCATAGAACCCCTGTATGTTATGTCTAAAAATGGTCAATTAAATTTTCTTGACGGTATAAACTGAAAAGAGGTAGATTTTGTAAGTTCAAGTGGACTCAAGTATCACCTAATTTTTGTTAATTTAAAAAAACAAAAGCATGAAAAGAATAAAATAAGGAGACGAATCTACACCGTCCGCGGGGCATACTTTAAACTTTTGCGATGTGTTTTGTAGTGCAAAAGAAATTAAGAAAACATTAAAATATTTCGATGCACCCTCTTAAAAAACTATGTAATAAACTAATAATATAATGTGTAATCGAACTTGAAAACCTGAATCCGTTTATTGAAAGTTTAAACTTGACCAAGCCATTTTTACCAGTCCTAAATATTCACCTAACTAAACATTAATATTATTTTATTTTATTTTATTTACTAGTTATCCAACAAGCTACACATATAGTAAAGTAATGATCCATATATACCGTCGTCGTCATCTGAAAGCTTAACCCACTTTGCTTCTTCACACCCAGAATTTGGTCGCAATCTACAGATCTGATTGGAACAACTTCAGGGGAATCCTTGCGGTTCTCCATTTTCATATTCCAATTATTCTTCTAAACTAAAATAAATAAATAAATAAATAAATAAATGTTAAAATCAATGAACTACAAAGATATATAATATCAATCTCCATGCATAGGCAATAAAGTTCTTGATTGATTCTTTTTCTTTTTTCATCACTAAAATACGTTTTTAATACATCGAAATATATATAAAATAAACATGCAACAATTTAAAAACTATATTCATAAATAAAATCAATCTTCATGCATAGGCAATAATGTTCTTGATTGATTCTTTTTTCATTACTATTTGAAAATGTTAGATTTGGATCTAATACTCTGTAAATGAGTGATACCTTAAAGGAAGGGCAAGAATGGCTGTCTGTGCTTAAGACAGAGCAAGAGAGACAGAGCAGCTTACACGCTCTGAAATGTGAAGCTTGTTATATAGCACTCACTCTTCTTAGTGAGAGTATTTTATTTATACAAAAAGGCATTTAACATATATGATGATTATACTTTAAAAAACATCACCTCTTATTTAATATAAAAGTTAAAGACATTAAAAAATACGTTAATTACTTTAAGCATTCACAATATTTTGGTGAATGGATGGAGAGATACATTTGGTTTTATTTATTTTTCTACTAGGTTAGAAACTCGTGTGATACACTACCTACACAAAGAAATTAAATAAATAACTATACTTTAACTTGATGTGTTAAAAATGTATACATATACACATTAGTGCGGCTCTTAAGGGGCGGGGAGGGGCAGCTGACCCCCCTCCTGAATTTTCACTCAGAAGTTCCGATTATATAGTATTTGTATAGAAATTTTTTGTTATATACGGTTTTGACCCCCCGAAACTAGTGATTTCCGACCCCCCGAAGCTTCAGGTCAAGCTTCGCCACTGCATATACATACAATTCTGAAAAACAAAAGCATGTAACAATAGTGACAAGATACATGAAACTAAAGTGAGTGATTAAAGACACATAATTATACATACAAATTTACAAGAGGAAAATTTACAACAGTAATTCATAAATTGCTAAATACATCTTGAAATGTTGGATACGGTGTCGGTGTCAGTATGGTACGTGATTTGAAGATAAAAATCGGTAAAATACCGGTATCATTCCAAATCAATACATATCATGAAAATGTCAAAAAAGTGGGTACGTAATTGATACTGAAAATAATTCGGTTTCAGAATTCAGTATCATTTGCTCATCCCTACTTCCAAGAAGATGACAAATCATAGATTGCCCCCTATTAAGTACGCTTACAGTGAAATTAGAGTTCAACATCTCGTCCATAACCAATGTTCCTAATGCAAGTCGTTTATTTGAGACAATACATTCCTTATGGCCTGATATCTCGCCCGTAAACGAAATCGAACATAAAAATGTAGGATCCACCTTTTGTACATTCTAATGCCTTTGTGTGTGTTTTTTTTTTTTGGGGGGGGGGGGGGGGGGGGGGTTGTGGCACACTGACACGTGGTGAGTAGAGTGATCTTTCTCCCATCGATGCCTCGGCTGATCACCCATTTTCCTTCTTTATTATTACTTCATCACTTCGACACCACCATCTCACCACCACATCCAGCACCACCATTTGTCATTACCACTATTATCGTTTTAGTACCACCATATTGTCTCATACCAAGGCTACACCCACCACACTGCTGATACCACAAGAGTCACTAACATATAAATATAAAGAGTATTCTTATGGTGATGGGAATGGGGCCAACAGGAGGTCAAGGGGAGGATGTTCCAACGAAGGTGGGGTGGTTTTCCTAACGCTTTTACATTGGTGTCTCATCCTGCAATCATTCCTTATTTGTGTCTTTTTTGCTTAGGCACCATCGTTATTCTCTGTCACATTACTTTCTCTCATTCTCACTCCAACATCACCTATCTTGTAACACTATCTTAAACTCTGTGAAGACCACAACTACCACTCTTAGCACGATGCTATGTACTTTTAGAAACATATGTACAAGTTTAAATAATTTCAAAAGAATGTAAAACAAATTATTAATATCATTTTAAATATAACACTTCTAAATATAATATAAAACTTTTAAATTATTTAAAATTATACGTGTATTTATAATAAAATTGAAAGATTACAATTTACAGGATGAATTTTAGGCTAAAAACGCTATTTCCTACTTAGGCTATAAGGGGTGGTTAGTGGGGTGGTTAGTGATAGAATCACACCACCATCTTATCACACCCAATCAGACTCTGCCAACTCATTTTATCACATTCATCACTAAACACAAGGGGTGGTGTGCACTTTTCATCACATTTCATCACTAATTTTTTTTTTAAATAATCTAAAAACGTTACATTTAAATTAAAAAAATTACATTAACTAAAAAAACATTACATTAAATAAAAACATAAAAAAATAGAAAAATAAACATAAAAAAAGCAAAAAAAAAACTAAAAGTTATAAACCCAACCCAACCCAACCCCACTTGTGGGGTTGGTGGTGTGTCTTCACGAAATCGAGTTGGTTCACACGTTAGGCCGAACCTTTGTTCTCAACTTTCGTTTGGTAGCCGATTGTTTCTTGCTTGATTCTTCCATATTTTTTTTGATTGTATGTTTTGATTGTGTGTTGTTTTGATTGTGTGTATTTTTTATTTTGTATAGATAGGTATATATAGTGATTTGGTAAAAAAAATTATTTTTTTAAAGTGGTCAATAGACCGTTGGTGGCTGGCCAACGGTCATATTTCAACGGCTAGCATTGGCCAACGGCTAGTTTTGTACCGCAACGGCCATCACGAAATTATCCTTCACGGCCGTGATAAATTTGGGCCGGCCGGTGTTTCGCGGCGACCACGACATCACAGGGTGGCCATCACGGACCACCCTGACCAGCCTTATAAATCAACACATGATTTATTTTATACCTTTGTGGGACAAGCACAATTTTTTCCACAACATTAAAGTTCCAGTACACAAACTAAAGCTTATGCTATGTTCCCGAGTTTTATTTAGGAGAGAAGAGAAGAAAAAAGAGGGTTTTTTTTTCTTCTTTTCCTTTATCTCTATTTCCTTCCTTAGAAGGATGAATTATAGGCTAAAAAACTCAATTTTTTTTCTTCTTCCAACTATGGAACACAAATTTTCATTCCTTCTTTTAAAATGCTTTATTTTCCCTATTTAAATGAAAGTCAGGAACAAAATGTTAGATCTTTTATTCATATTGTTTTTATAATTAAATAATCAATATATTTTTTTTTTAACGGCAAATTTCATTAACTCATCATCAAATATACGTTACATTGTAAAAGCAAGTAACTAACACAATGGAACACAACCGAGAATTGCCCCGTGGACACCAATACAAAAATTCTATCTACCCCATGTCATCAAAAATGACCAGTTTCACCCACTCCGCAAAGCTTACCATCTCCCTATGAATCAGACACATCACATTCAGCTGCTTACTTTGTCTCCCCCGTTCCTAGTGTTGTTATACACCCCACAATTCTTCGCAGAAGCTTGGTCTTGTTGGCCTAGGTTTCTTACACGCCTAGACCATTTTTTACGAATAGTCTCACCTCTTTGGCCTTCTTTCTCCATTGGTACGAGTAAATTATTTTGACCATTAATAACTCCACTGATTATCTGCTCCATCTTCTCTCTATACGCCTAGATCAATATATTAATCACAAATATAACAACTATTTAATTTCAATTCATACATTTCTAACGTGATTTATAGAGGTTTTTTTATAAATAAAATAACCTTTATTTATACTTTGTCTTGTTATGTAACAGTAAAGCAGAGATACAGTCCGACCCCAGGTCAAAACTCAAAACATCTGAGTAGTAAAGTCTAGATGAAATGAAAGTAGTGTTGTTAGAGTGAAGGGAGTGGGGCGGGAAAGGGGCATGAAACCCCCCTTCAAGCCTTTTACACCACCCCTCAAGGGCATGAAATTTGGGCGTGGCCCCTTTGGCGGGGGAGTCTTCACGGGCGGGGGGCAACTTGGTTTGCCGTGTGGCCTTTTCTGATTGGTCTGAATTGTTTTTTTTTTTAACTTTATATAATATAATATTATTCCTTTCACCCCCTTCCCCCCCCCCCCCCTCCCCCCTTCCACTTCCCACAATCCCCCCCCCCCCCCCCCCCCCCCCCCACCCACCCACACACACCACACAAGGGTCTCACAAGTGCCACATAACGCTTCACCCCTCTCTTTCCCCCCTCCACTCCCTATAGTCTTAAAGAGGTTATGTACATATTTCCTTTAAAGTAAGGTATTTAATTCAACATATAGATTTTGACTTCAACGGCAACATTCATATTGACGTCTAATAGAACAAGAAAAACCCACCTTTATTACTTGACAATGACTCGTAAATACACTTTTACTTAACCTCCTTCTCACTATTCACTACATAAAGAAAGAATGGAGGAAAGTGGACCTTTCTTTAGGTATATTTAGCAATGAGCTTTTAAGAGCTTCAAGTTTTAAAAAAAAAAAAACCCTCATACTTAATAAAAAGCCTTATTTGTTTGAAAGAGCTTGAAGCTTTTAGGTTAAGAGAAACAACTCTATATTGAACGAAAAAACTCATACTAGCTACAAGCTTTTAATGAGTAAATGACACACAAATACACATTCTATTATAAAAATAAAATAAAAACATTACTTACAAGCTTTTAATTAGGGAAAATCACGAAACTAGCACTTTGACCGAGTGACTTACGAGAATAGCCCCTCCCATCTTTTTGGAAAGACGGGTTGGGAAACGTGTCACTTATATTAAATTTAACCCCTTTGTGAAGCCCTGACTATGCACCAATATGTGAAGGTATAGGGTTGTAGCGGGCTGAGGTAGACTAGGCCGGGTTGTGACAAGCAAGGGACAGGGATATAGGAGCCAAAGGTAGTTAAGTTGGCCCTTGGCAGTCTGAAGTAGTGGTAACGGTAACGGTTGATTTCATGTAGGTTAGTGAAGATTATCATAAACAATGAATTATACGGAAGTAATAAAAACATGTTAAAATTTTTATGTTAATTAGATTGAGATGTCGTATTTTACATTAAGAGTACAATACCCCGCTTTTATTTTATAATAAAGGTAAAGTCATTCAATTCTAGTAAAATAAGCTCTTTTAGGGGTGGTTGAGGCACTTCCGGCAAAGTTGCCGAGCCCCCAAGGCCTCCACCAACCCCAACTTGCCACGAAAAAATCACACACAAAATCATCAAAACTACCATTGTCGAACGGGTAGTTGTTGCCGAGTGATGAAGTTTTTGAGGGTTGTCGAGTAGGTGGCGCGCGATGGTGTTACCGACCGGCAACAGTAGCGGGTTGGTGCCCTGTCCAAAATAGAACTAAATTTGTTGAACACCAGTGGTTAATTTATAATAACGGTTTGTTAATGATCATATAAATTGGGAATGAAGACATTGCTTAAAATTAAAATAACTTAATTTACTCTTTAGCAATGTCGTAAAAGTCGCTAGGCAGTCCCTAGTCGG
Source organism: Ambrosia artemisiifolia (assembly GCA_032199755.1). Taxonomy (NCBI): domain Eukaryota; kingdom Viridiplantae; phylum Streptophyta; class Magnoliopsida; order Asterales; family Asteraceae; genus Ambrosia; species Ambrosia artemisiifolia. The sequence goes on along the minus strand of CM063529.1, from coordinate 44,594,543 downwards.
CTGATTGGGGAGTTGGGTTTACTCGGAGTACTCGGAGAGTACTCGGACCTGGTAAATATAAAGAAAATTAATTATTGGATATAATATATATGTCATAATAAACATAATTCATGTCAAATACACATATTTTTTAAAGATACATGTTTAAAATTCAAACTTTTCCGAGTAAAAGGCCGAGTACTGGGCCGAGTAGGCCGAATACAGGGCCGAATTGGGCTGGGTAGGACGAAGATGACTGATTTTGACCACTGAGTACAGGGCCGAGTTGACCGAGTAGCCCGAGTTCGACCGCTGCCGACTAGTTTGGTCGAGTAGGAGAAAGTCGCCTCGGAGGGGTTCCAAGGACCGAGTATTCTCCAAGTACAAGGCCTTGGAATCCGACTTTTACAACCCTGCTCTTTAGACATCATCAAACAACAAAACTTGTTTTCTATTTTTTTTTTTTTTTTTTTTTTTGAAATTTAACTTTCATTAAACACCAAACGGATATATCCCAAGAAGGAATATAAATTGATTCTGGTTTGATATTATTGAATTAATTGATTCTGGTTTCGAAATAATTAAGGCAATACCCATCTGTAATCCAGATGTGTTCACTTAAAAACAAATGCACATGAGAGCCATTATTTGGATGCATCAAGTCATTTTTCTTTAAGAGAAAAAAACATGGGTATGATATGTGGGACAATTAAGTGATACGAAATCCTGATCGAAACTAGCAAGAAGCTCACATCGATCAACAGAACATGTACGAAGAAACCGAAATGTGTTTTTGCTTCCTGAATAGTTAAAATGTTTTTTTTTCTGTAAATTGACAACAATTACTATCATAGAAAAAGAAAATAGACAAAGGAGATACAAAGTAGCATTTGAGTGCACAATCTAAACATAGACGTAGAATGCATCCATTTGACCACTATGATCAACGAATAACCATCTGGTTGATTAACATTGTTTGCACTTCATTTCTAGCATTTTCAACACATAAAATCTACACTTTGATACATTAGTAAACATGGATTAGTTTTATATTTTCTTATAGGAAAATCAAATCAGAAAAAAAAAAAAAAAAAACCCTGTAGCTTAAAAGAGATCATTGGAAGTTGGAACCTTTTGTTTCCACAATGCTACGTGCTGAATTTGATTTTGATTGATGGTTTATTTGTGGCCATCAAAATAAGCCCACCTAAATCCCCTTTCTATTCGTCTTCAGGGTTTACCATCTTAATCTTCAAACACGTAGTGTTTCAAATGAAATCATTTAAAACATTATATTACTACTATAATGCTACCTTAGCGGTTAGGGGTGTGCATAGTCGGTTTGGTTCGGTTTTTACCAAATTTGAAATGTGGCATTCAATCAAGCTCTAACTATGTTTATCGTTGTCCCCCTAAATATACGTAGTGTTATGTCGTCACTTGTAACATCCGGCCAACAACCAAATCAACAATACGATTAGTTGACTTATAAAATATTGAATTTTCGTTTTACACATAACGTTATTTAGTTGACACATTATTTTGTAAATAGTTTATATTTGCTTAGCTTTTTTTTTTTTTTTTTAAATCATTCTAGCAAAAGATTCTTTTAATGTTTAGTTTCTTTATTCTTTGTCATCAATTATTAATTACAATCTAATCAAGATTCCAATGAGGTCATTCACTATCCAATGATGTATTAGAATAATGAATGTTTTAGTGGTGATGAGCGATGAATGACCTAAAAATACCTAATGTAGGTCACTTTGGGTTCAATGGTGGATTAAAAGGACTAAATTGCTGCTGAGTCGTTCTTCCATTTTATTACCACCTACTTTCTACACTTCTTTCTTCTTCTTTAAGATTGAAAAACCAAAATTTATGAGAACACAAAATTAAATAAATCAAATAATAACCATTTTGCCATTTCATATGCAAATATAAAAAGTAAGACAAATAAATCTCTGCATCAGTATACAAGTTGAACTAATGTCTAATGCCACGTCTAGTCGTCTACTAATTTAATGCGAAATAATATATATACCCGCGATTAGTCTATAAACCTTGATAATTGGAAACAACTAAAAGAATGGAAGAGAATATATCTAACAATCTCCCACCAATGTTTTGAAGCAAAGTACAGAACATTAACATGAAAGTGCATATTTCGTACGATTACACGTACCTAACCGATTGACGCTATGTGGACCACTTGGTCTGGTTTGCTGTATTCTGACAATATTTTTTAGTGCCATCGTCAAATCAAACTTCTTAGGTTGCCCGGTGTGGGGCTCGTCCTCGGGTCGGCCAGGACCGGCTACACCGTCCCGTAGGGGCACGTCATGTCAGAAACGGCTCGGGCAAGACGAAAAGGACGAGGCTATTATGTGTGTATATTTTCATTTTTATTAATTATAGAAAAGGGAGAGGTTTATCACCCACACCCCATCCCTATCTTGATTAGCCAGCCCCCCCCCCCCCCCCCCCCCCCCCCCTTTCCCCGGTTTAAGTGACGGCTGATGTGAAGGACCATCCCTAAGGATGGGCCTCCTCCAAACCCATCAGTCTTACTGTCATGGATATGGGCTAAATTAATATAAATCAACCCTTTCATTAAAACATATCCACTTTCGCAGGTGTGGGTCTTGCTGTTTTGTTGTACAGGGCCACTATGTATTTGGGCCTTGGTTAAGTCCATACACAGGTAACGTTTCTCCAGTTGATTTCTCTCCTTTCACTGTTTCACTAAAAATTAAAAAAACAAACCAGTATATAGTATATTCAGATATTCTAATCACATGCTGTAAACTAGATGATTGACATATGTCGCGCGTTTCGGCACGACGCCTAAGTTGTTTATAGGTGGCGGCACGTCATGTGATGTGTAAACCATATGAAAATATACAATAACTCGATTTTATACCATCGAATGAAAACATTTTATGTTTGAGCCGACTCGTTTGTTTCTGAACACAGTTTACGTCAGAAACGTAGGTAACTTGAAATTTTACTGTCGAATTAAAATGTTTTATATTTGATTCGACTCGTTTCCAAACAAAATTTATGTCAGAATTGTAGACCAACTGATATCATACGTAAAAATAAGAATGAAAACGTTTTATATTTGACCAAACTCGTTTCAGAAAAAAAAAAAAAAAAACTATGTTAAAATATGAATTTATATTGTTTATAGAGAAGTTGGGGATATATAATGGATTACATGTCAAAAATTTGAGGGTTAAAAAAATTAGAAAGGAAATGTGTCTTTTTTTGTTAAGTTAGGAAGTACAGGGGTCACAACTATCAACCTAGAAAGCTGGTTTTTGTCAAATCATAAATTTGAGGGTGAGTTTTGTCACTTTAAAAAAGTTGAGGGTTAGTAATTAAAGAGCTTGGTCACTGACCATGTTCTTTAAGATATACAATATAATTATATTTTAAGTTTAAGGATAGAATAAGTTATATGTCAAAAGTTTGAGAGTTAAAAAATAGTTAGAAAGTAAAAAAGAGATTTTTATCAAGTTAAAAGGTAGAGGGTAGGGGGGGTATTTCTGTCAAGCTAAAAGGTTGGTTATTGTAAAGTTGAAAACTAAAGGAGTAAGTTTTGTGATTTTACAAAAGCTGAGGGTTGAGAAATGAAAGGGCATGATCTACCACCATGCTTTCTAAGTTAACATAGTAATTAGCATAAAGATATGAGAAAATTGCCAATATAGCCTTTGACCCGGTGACTTTGCCAAAATAGCCCCCTCAACCGTCTCGGGATGACGTTTCGCAATTCCCGAGACGCCCCAACCGACTTTTTTTTGAACTCTCCCACGGACCAACCACATGATGACACGTGTCCTCAAACTCTCAACCGTCTCCGGAGACGCTTCGGATCTGCCAAGAGGTTTCCGGATTTATGGGAGACGCCTCCGTTTCTGCTCGGCTCATGGCTTAAGCCGTTTATTTTTTTATTCGGCGTCTAAACGTGAGCCGTCTTTGTGACGCCTCATCTTATGGTGAACTTAAACTTACCATCAAATAAAAAGAAGCAAACGAAGGAAGTTTTAGTTTGAGATGTAGGCGTCCGCCACTACTACCCCTTTGGCATGACGTAGATTTGGGAGGTGCATGATCACTCCCATATCGTAAATTACCAAACCGAAGTTACATTGTACACGTGTTATTCCACGCGCAAATGTAACAACGATCCAAGTAATTCAACGCAGATGTAACAACGATCCAAACCTTTTTTGACTTTTATAAAAAAAACTTAATACCACGGAAGTGTGAAAAAGAAAATCGAATATCCGTAGTGTGAAAACATCAAAACCCAACCAAGTATAAAAACTCCACATTTTTAACCCGTCTTATAAAAAACCGTATCCCTAACCCCCATATTTATACCCACATTTCGAAAAAAAAAAAATTTAAATAAAAAACCAACGACTAAAGTCCTTTCGTGATTTTAAGCCGAGCCGTGAAATAAACGGCTTGAGCCATGAGCCGAGCAGAAACGGAGGCGTCTCCCATAAATCCGGAAACCTCTTGGCAGATCCGTTTATATACAGTTGCGTCGAATGTTATATACAGTTGCGTCGAATGTTATCATTTAATATATAATAATGTTTAAATAATTGGTTAATGAAAATCTTAATTTATAGAAGTCTTAAATAATTCATTACCGAACTAGTAATATATAAGAATATGAGCTCAATTATACAATCTAACAAGCGAGTTACTTGAGTCAAATTTTGTTGAGTTTTTGTGCGAGCGAACTACATTCAACTTAAAATTGATTCAGATATTTATATGAGTTAACGTAGTTGACTCAAATCAAGTTGTAATTTTAACTAGCTAATTCATATTTCATACAACTCAAACAACTAAACTGTAAGCCATAAGCTACTTGATTAGCCCTAAAAATGCCTAGTAAAAAGGAATCAAACAAAGTTGTTTTGCATACTTAAAATGTACATTGTATGTATGTGTGCACAGAGGCTATCGATACAACGACCAATTTCAAGTTGAGAACTATGAAACTGTTAGCTCTCACCGCCTACTAGTTCTCGCCATCATCACTAGTGGTCTACCATCACCACCCACGCTGCTCATGGCACCACCTCTGCAACTACTCTCACCGTTACCATCGCCCCCTCCGCCTCCTCGTGTGCCACTATCTTCGCCAAGCGTCGCTGAATGATTCGTTCTTTTCACAACCCACTTTTGTTTTAACCCATTTTGATTAGAATTAAAATGATACTTTTTATATAAACACATTAAGAATCAACTTCATAGAACTCATAGGATACTATATAAATCATAGTCCAGTCAACAAAGCATTTGGATTTACGAGGCAAATGAAGCATGCCAATTGCCAAGTAAATCATATCCTCATACCAAGCAACCATAGTCCTCTTTTTTAAAAGGAATGTCAAACCTTTTACAATCTTTACTCTACGAGGAGTCACTCACCCCACACTCTTTACTCTTTACTCTTTAGAGTTTGGTCTTTATTGCAAACAAAGCTTTGGGTTCTTAAATACTACGACTAAGCGTGCCCACCACCACCCCGCTCCCCCCTCCCTTTACTTAACTTTTAGTTCCACCCCTCAACTTTTAATTTCTTTTCAAACAAAGCATTTTTTTGTTTTATCTTTCAAAAAGTGTTTAATAAAAATGAACATATATACACACAACCATTTGTCAAGCCTTTATATTTGTTTCACAACATACCACTCATGTTGTCAATTTATGTGTCATATATATTTTTTTAGATTCATTTGTAGTTATTCATAAAATCAGTATTTATTGAATGTATTAGTTTTTCTAGTGATTAATCTTAAAATAGAAGTGTGTTGAAAGAGAGAACAAATAAAAGCAAAAGTCACCTCAAAACCCTCCCTTCATTTTGACACACACTTTATTTCTGACCCTATCCTTTGAGCACTCTTCTATTCCCTTTTTACTTTGTCTCACGAGTCTTTGACTCGTTTCTTTGTTTTCCTTTTCTTGAAAATTTTCCTAACAACCCTGAACTTTGAATTTGCCAATTGTTACCCATCCATGTCCATTTCTCACAAAAGTGATGTCACACTAGTGCTGAATTAGATTTCTAATGCCCCTAGACTTGGAACCATAAAACTCACACCTAAACGTCATCGCTCGTGAAATTTGGCGCCCCCTCCACTTTCCATTTACTTCATTTGGCTTATCTCAAAAAGGCACATTTCATGCCCGAATCACGCGTTAAATATTTCACGTCAGAAGTCAATTTTGAAGCTTAACGGCCCCGAGGGAGGTGTGCGGGCGCGAATGGGGCATTTAACGCCCCTTTCATTTCTCCACTACGGGTAGTCTCAGGGATAACAAGGTAAAAGTCATGTTGCCAATGATGCCAACAATATGGTTGAGGCATCATGGTTTTACACACGGGACCTTGGTTAGACTCTCACGAGGAGTAACTAGCATGCCCTCCCGTTGTATGAGGCTGGTCTTTATGGGGTTTTCTAATGTACACCAAACTGAACTCTAATGTCAGCGTGGATCCGGTTAAACAACATAGTCTGATCGAAGTGAAACAGTAGGCTCCCCGGTAAGGAAGTGCAACCATTAAAGTTGAAATTCGACGTAGAAAACAAGGGTAAAAGAAAATAATAATTGCCATAGGAAATTATAATGTGACGCCATTGTAACATTGTGATACACCTTCATTCTACTATCTTCACACATCCATACTCTCTCACACACACTGTTGACTCTGTGTACCACTGCCAAAAGCTTACCCCCACCCCTGCAACTTTTGCAGGCTAAAAACACCATTAAACGAAGTGAAAGCTTTCCCCCTTTGCTTATATATTAACCCCTCCTTTTCCTATCTTCACTCACCACCTTCTCAACCCTTTAAACCCCTAATCGTTTCCTCTGGCTCTCCCAACCATGGACGTCCTCAGCCTCCTCAAATTCTGGCGCAATGCCGGTGTTGGAGACCCCTTATTCTCCGGCCACTTCAATATCACCGAAGACGAAGGCTCCCTCTTCGATTTAGTCATCACTAATCCAGACAACAATGGCTTCCACATTCACCCCTACCAACAATATTATTCTCCAAACTCAAAGCAGTCTCTTTTTTCCAACAACAAGAGGAAAATATCGCCTTTGGATTCGTCCAACACAAAGACTCCAAGGTCTCCCTTTCGAGCATTAATGTTAGGCTTTCACAATACCAAAACAAAATCAGACAAAAAGAAAATCAAACGACAAATCGAAGAGGTTACATTTGGTTCAGATAAGTTTATAGATAACGACCAGTCGCCGTCGAAGCGTTTCTCGAAGGAGGTTGTTAATAAATACATGAGTCTCATTAAACCTTTGTATATTAAAGTTTCAAGGAGATCAAACGACAAGGTTCGATTATCAGAGGACTCAGTGTTTAAGCATTTGGGTAAGTGCCGGTCATCATCATCGTCGTCTTCTGCCGGGAAGTTTACTCCGTCACCGGCAGCAAGGAGTTACGATTCAGTTCTGCAACAAGATGGAATCCAAAGCGCCATTTTACACTGCAAGAAATCGTATAGTTCACCCTCTCGAGGTATATTATTATTGTCTCAAAGATATATAATTTAATAATAACATATTTCTTCATTAAAAAAATATACTACCTCCGTCCCATTTTAGATATCATGGCCACAAACATACAGATAAAAAAATCTTTGATTGTATATTCTCTGGCTGTAAAATGACAATAATATTCTCAGGTTATTATTTCAAATCTTTAATTGTCTTTTGTGTTGCAAAACTGAAAAATTGGTTAGAAATGGACATTTAATTTGAATAACAAAAACTACAAAAATGGACATTTAAAATGAGACCAATGATTTAAAAACTGGTTTTTGTACTGTACTGAATTGGACTAAGAAACTTAAGTTGCATGTTACAACGTAATACACTTTAATAATGTTTTACAGTAACATAAATGATCTTTAAATATATGTTTCAGAGTGCAATGTTCTGTCAAGATCAGGAAGTGCTCCATCTCAAGGGACTCGGGTCTGTATCGATGAAGGGAAAAGATGTAGCATCTGATGATTAAAGAAGAAATGGCGGGAAAATATTCTTGTACTGTATTTAGTTTATTAGTGGTAATATAATAAATCATTATATGTGTGAAAATTTAGAAAGAAGTGTGAGGTAGTAAAGTGGATCTTACTGAATACTGAAGTATCTGGTGGTAGCTAGGTTTTTGTAAAGTTAAAGGGTCATGATTACATCAATAGAATCATGACGTGGAGATTTAAACTAAATGATGACAAAATATTTTGCTTGTGCCGTATGTTCTCCGCTCTTTATTGTAAACTGGAATGCAAAATATATATTTAGGATGTTGGCCCAACAACAATCGGATCAAACATAGACACGAGATATTTAGGGGAGACGAACCATTGACTCTTTCTATATATTAAACGAACAAACTTACAAACAAGGGACAAACAAACCTAGACCCCTAATTATAGTAAATTAAACATACTAATCCTGCTCAAATACTTCTACCAATTCTATTATAATACTAACCCCACATCATTATCTCTACTAATTAAACAAATAAAGATAATTCAAAACATTCAAACTAATCTAAACCAATCTTTTACTTTTGGTCCTTCAACATTCAACTCATACTTATTTTAGGATTAACTTTCAACATAGGAAAGTTTGGTGCAAGCAAATCGAGCAACTCGCGATCTACTTGAGCTCGGTTCAGTAAAAAACTTGAAATGAGCTGAGTTTTATGGAGCCGAACTTGAGCCTTAAACAAACGAGCTAAGTCTTAGAGACGTTTGAGCTACTTAGTTGAGTCCAGCAAGTCATGCATAATAATGTTATGATCCAAATATTTGAACGTTTTGTTTTTAAAAGACTTGATTTTGTCTTTATAAAGTTTCAAGGAATTAAATCATAACTTACAGAATGGTAGTTTGTAACTTTGTACAAGTTTTAACTTTAATAACCAAAACTTCTTTAAACAAGACCCTAGTTAATGCCATGGACAAGAACAAACAGATTCTTTGTATAACCTTTAGATTGGCCGAATCATTAGTTAGAAATACTGTGATATCCAATAAATTAAATTAAATAAAATCAAAATCAGATGTAGTTTATGATAGTTCCAAAATCACAAGAAATGACAGTAGAAGAAAAAAAGAGAGAAGAAATTGGCAGTGTAGATTCTGTTTGTCACCGGCCACAAAATCCAAATTCATAAAACGATAGAAATTATTGCCAAAATATTTATGAAAGCATCGTTGAATATTTGTGCTTTTACTGTCTGATTGGGACTTACCTTTTTCTTTTTCTTTTTCTCGTTCACTTTTACTCCTGACCTTATGTAACTGGTCACGCATACACGTATTTATGTGTGCATGTATGGTCGACCACACGATACATGTTCAATCAATCCACCGTATATAATAATAATAAACCACCTATCTATTTTAAAAGAATGTTACTGGTCTATCAACCCATCACATTTGAATTTGCAATAAATTTTCTGTTATATCCACCTCACCTCACCTCACCTATTCGGTTCTAACCCGTTTATTTTGACACATTACAAATTAAAAATCTTCCTCCACAACACTTCAACTGATATAACTAAGAATGTAACCATCCCCCACTTGTGGCTCAATGGTTGTCAGCTCAAATCTCCTTTGGGAGATTTTGAGTTCGATTCCCATAAGCTCCATTTGGGGGTATTGCCAAGTGATGGTCGAATCTAGCCTGCTTGCAGGTGCCAGGTTCGATTCTGATGCCCCACCGGTTTTCTACTACCGTGCATTTACTCCAGAGAGGCTTGCCTCTTGTGGAGGGTGCAACATCTGTCAAGTGGCAGGTGGCGGGAAATTTTCCGGGTGGAAGCCTTAGTGCCCCTTATGTGCAGCCTCGACTCGCTTGTGGGCCGGCCACTCTCGCGTCAGCGTGGACCCGGTTAAGACAACATAGTCTGACCATTGTAGAGTGGCTAGGGGACTCCCCTTATGGGGGGTTGCGATGATCTCTGCCGCAACATAGAAAATTCGCCTTCCAAAAAAAAAAAAACTAAGAATGTAACCAATTAAAAACATAGCCGAGAAGGATTAAACAATCTGTTACTATGCCAACCCCTTGTAGACCAATATATTTAGTTGGAGGACCACTCAAAATCGGATCCCTACTTCGGATGTGCTCGCTAGATGTAGTATTTCCTTGGATTCCTTGACATCCAGATTTTGCGGGCAAGAAGACGAGTGGACGAAGCACATTTTTTATTTCGTGGCGACCGTTAATTGACAAAATGTTAGTGCATGATTGACCCGATTTATGCTTTTTTGATCATGGACCTGTTCAATGTTTATAAGGGTTGTGGGGGTTCGGCGCTAAGGAATAAGTGCATCCAATCCATTATTGTAGTGGTGTATTGGTGCATATGGAAGGCACGGTACAATTGGCTTTTTAATAACGTTCCCATCAATATACCTCAAATTTGTGGAGATATTAAAACTTATAGTTTCCTTTGGATTAAGAACCGCTCGAACAACAAAGTTTTAGATTGGGCTAGGTGGAGAACGTTAGATGTTTAATGTTTGCTTCTTTCTGTCCTAGTTGTTCTTGCGTTTGTATAGTATCTTGCTAGTGCGCAGTTGGTAATAAAATTCCGCCATTTAAAAAATATATGTATATAACATGTGGTGGCAGGGGAAGGATCAATGCTTTAACCTTTACCAGAAATAATGAATCTAAATAATAACAACAGCAACAAGACAAAGTGACGAGACAGAGCCACAGTTATCATATAACCTGACCTTTCAACACAACTATGATCGTTACATCTACATGTTTACTTTTGTTTTTTTCCTAGTTGTGGGGCTTGCTCTTGTTCTTCTAAGTTTATATAACTGTAGAAAACTAGACTAGAGCTTAATTACATGAACCAAAAGTTGAATAAGAACCAAGTATTTAATATCAGTTAGTTTATTCATACCAACCAAGTATAAAATCCAAGTACCATATCAAGATAATATCAAAAGTGTAATATGGCCATAGTGAACGATAAATCTCAAACATTTGTAGTTTTTGTAAGATTTTTATTACATACCAGTACACCGTAGATATATAGAAATAAGGCAAATTGAATTTTAATAATTCAAACTATAACGTGGCTATAGATGTATTAATATCCAAGTCCCATATCGGGTTTGTTGGTAGTGATCCTAGGAAGTATCCATATAGGCAAGAGAACATAAACCAAATTTCTTTGGCTCGCATGAGTCATGGCAACTGCCGCATAATTGCACTCACATTCACGCGGACTGCCACATGCATCGTATATCTAAGAACAATGACAAGTTTATACATCATTTTGCCGTTCAAAAAAACAAAAGTTAACACGCCAATTGTTACTTGCATATCACTTACTAAGAAAAGACGAAAAGACAACAAAATGATGTATCATGAGAATGTCAAATGACAACAAAATCATCTTTAACCTTGGCATATCAAGGGACATAGCTATTTGAATGGATGTGATAGAAGGCGTGAAACATTAGGTCTCTTTGAAGAGGAAAGAGTTAAATATCTTAGCCTCCTTTAGGTTACCAATCACTCCAATTCCTTTTGTTTAGATGGGTCCAAGTGGAAGAAGTTAGAATTGTAATTTGTTCCTGTGTTGTTGGTGGTTCGGTTTGCATTTGCTAGCGGCTTGTTTGTAGGCTTGTTTAATGACAGTTACCGTTAAAAAACATAGTGAAAAATGTATATGTTACATTGTACAAAGTTGGTCCAAATTATATATAACATATTTTTATTATTAATAGCCGTAGGCTGTTGTGTCCAAACTCCAAACTCACATAACCATACGAATTAAAATTGAGAACAGCCAGCCAAGATTTTAATATAAAAGTACTCAGTTTACACAATAATCATCCAAATTGCTAACGAAGTTGAAAGACGAAAATGAGGATGATGACTGAAAAGCAAACTAGTACACCAAGGCAAAGAAATATATAGACAGTTCAAGGCATAACCAAACTAGCAAATAAAAAGACCCAAACCAAATCACACAAAATTACAGATTTTGAGCCCGAACCGGAACCTTTTAGAATTCCCATTTTTTCATTTCCATACCATCCGGAGGAGTTCCTTCCACCACCTTTGATCCCACTTCTTTCCAGTTTGTGGACAGCACGGTCCCATTCGACTCAACCTGTTTTATCAGACAAGACAAAATCACATTACATTATTAGTAACCGAAATGAGCAACCACAAACATTTGTCCAGACTAGTTTTTTTACAAATGAGTAGCGTGCCAATCACACTTTCAATAATAATCAAATTTCTGGATAAAAATGGTTTTAGAGGTTATATGGGCTAACAAATGAACATTTTCCCAAATCGGTTGAAATGGTCGCCTCTGCTTATATCTTGATTTGGCAAAATGGGTGCATTGGGTAACAAATCAATACAAATTTGGATGAAAGGAGTAGGTCAGGCACTACCCTGTCTAGTCGTAAACATTTTCCTAACTAGTGTATTAAACAATGGTTTCCAAAACTATACCATTTCAATACTAATCTAACATTCTAACTTACTGAATAAAGCAAGTAGAAGGTACTAAGCATTTATTAAGTCAAATTTCCATCTCTTAAAGAGGATACAACAATTCTTTTGCATGAAAACAAAACATCAATGGCAAGAAGACTATCTTGAAAATCAAGAAAAGAGGAGGCTTACAAAAGATTTGCTCATGGCCCTTCTTGTATCCTCATCAGCATCTTTGTATATATCACGGAAAAATTTGTTAAGAGCTGCATCACCATCAAGTTTTTCATCTTTTTCCTGAAAACAAAAGAGCTCGTTTAGCCACACTATCTAGACCATGTAATGTCTCCCATGACCTTAGGGCAGCGTAGTGAGTTATCTATTTAAGTCCATACCTCCTTTTTAACCTGAGCTTCAAGCTTATCCCAGTCTTTGGTTGGTCTCGAGGAAGGATAAGATGGTATCTGATTACCTACATAACAAATAAAAGTGTGAGCAGCGTCGAAGAATGATCACAAATGATAAATTACCGCATAACCCCAAAGTTGTGGTTAAGGAGGGCATCTGCAATTGTGATTTCAAAGTTACTATATGTTTGTAATCCCAACTATAAATGCAATGATCAGGTTCTAGTTTTGGATAAACATATTCTACTTCTGATTATCTGATTATTTAAGGTCAAATAATCAAATTCATATCAGTTGCAACAAAATCAATTTTACACCTTTCATTGAACTAGTGCTAAATTTCCATTTATCAAACCCGTGTAGCTCTTTCACAAAAATGTCATTTCTGGTCAGTTAACTATTAATTATGAAAATAAATTAAAGTTGCCTAACTTTCAAAGATGGGATTATCTTATTATAATAACCTCCAACAACAGAACACATCCAAACACTATTTCTACAGCCCATTTTATTACAGTTTATTAACTGATTTAGATTATTCGATATCAAATAATCACTTTCAAAACACATATCCAAACATTTCCCATCATCATCATCATCATCATCATCATCATCATCATCATCATCATCACACTCAGTTAATCCAAACATTTCCCATGTACAGTCGAAATTGCCTACCTGCAGGGACAATGCTCCGTTGGACAACCAATTTGTTTTCACCGAATTCAAGAGATGTCCAGTGTATAGGTTCAGCTTTTGTAAGGCGGATTTCAACTTTGGTTGAGAGAACCTCGAATCTACACCTTGCTGGGACTATCTGTCAACTTGGAAAGTGTAATATTAGCTGATGTAAAAACACTATATTTGCTGGTATAAACACTCCCTTACAAGAAAATGAGAAGGTAAATATCAAAAAATAACCATTATAATAATTTGCACCCACTTTGTTCTCAATGATGCATGTATAGGATTTTATTTCATAGAGCAAACTGGTATATAGATTCTGTCGTAGGCATATTATTTGTACATTGGAATATTAAATCATAGAAAGAAATGAGAAAGTAAAATCAGTTGGTTTGACTGTTAGTATACGAGTTCATGGTTCTCACCTTTCCAAACAAGCGAGGCTGGAAAATGTACGAATCTTCCCCGGGTACATCAATGGTTACACTTAGCTGGACAGCAACAACAATGAAAGTAGTATATGAGAACTTTGTTCTTTATAAAATAGTCACTGACGTTATGGGAAAAAATCAGGATGAAATTATAGCAATTGAGAAGACGTAAAATGTCAATCATACTATTTGTTCCCCGTAACTGACAGACACATTGTTAGCCGGTATTCCTTTGGCAAATATGGTCACAACTACCTCCTCCGGTTTCTGATAAAATTCATGCCTGCAGAAATATAAGGAGCTTAGTGAGCTATAATCTACAACATTCAACGCAATAAGAATCAAGATAACGCATATCCAATGTGTCAAAAACTGACATCACCCGTATAACAAAATTGGAATGAATGTTAGTCTTATTACACTATAAGACTTTAAGCTATGCTACAAAAGTGAACACAAGTTTTTGATAAAAACAATGCACAAAGATACATGTGTAAGATCAATAAACACTTAAAAAGTTTCTGGTACTGGCAACTAAAATAAAATTCATACCTGTATTTAGGTTTGGCTGTGACTGTGATCACCTCATTAGATACGTTCTTTACTTGCTCAGCATCTTTTGTAGTTGAACTAGGAGCCACAGCACTAGCTGGGATTGCGTCTGATTGTGTTGGTAGCTCACCATTTTCCTCTGGATTACAAATTAAACATCCGTTTTAAAAGCCTACTCATGTGCTTATATCTAACAATAAGACTCCAATGTTGTTAGCATGTCTATATATATAGATATTCAATCACCTGCAATGAACTTGTCACACTTTTTTATCCAATCTGTAAATCTTGCATCTCCGGGAGCTAATTTGGAACCTGCTTCAAAGGCTGTTTTGGCAGTCTGATATTCTTCAAGACTAAAACACGCTGTCCTGTAGAAAGGAATGTGAAAGTTACAAGATATTCGAGGATACAAAAACAAAAATATATTAGCAAAATCACATGGGCTATTAGCAAGGGATACTGCAGAGGGCCCAGTCACCAAGGTTGTCCAAAACACACATCCATGATTTGCCATGTAACCAAGGTGATGAATATGGCATCATGGCATGGTGCGTTAAGACAATTCAAAGTTAGAGCATATTCTAATATAACCAAAACACCATTATGATTTGCGACTGTATTATAAGATGAGAGCATAAGTCCTTCTATTAACCAATATGAGTAAAATACAATAAGCATAGATGACAAGAAAGTAAAAAAAAAAAAAAGAAAGAGCTAAGCCATCAATGTCAACCACTTTTCATAGTTCTTCATCATATAATTCCAAAGACAAGTAAATCTTCACAAAGTTTGCAGCTTATGTTCAGTCAACAAAAGCTAGGCAACTAACATGTCAATTTGTATCGGGATTCTTTTCAGTATATTTCATAAAATCATTTATGCAATGAAAAAACAAGTTTTTTATTTGGATTATGAAAGGCAATGTGTCATGGCTCAATTTTGAGGTGATCCTGTTTATTTAATAATCGACGTTGAGTAAAATAAAAGGATATAAAACCAAATGGTGTTCAAATAATCTAACTGTCTGGTACTTTATCAATGACTCAATTATGAATTCTATTAGATCCAATGCACAAACATTGTTTCATTATTAAATTGAACTTTGCAGTTGTTGAGGTACGATCTTGCTGATACTGATACCCGGTTCGGCTCATCGAGGCCAGACACCTGGTTCAGCTCGTCGAGGCCAGACACTCGTCATCAGCAGTCACCACATGAATTGAAACACTTTCATATGGCAATTAATACACAAGATAAAATAGTACCTACTTTAAAGTAATAAATGCATGACAGAAATATATAAACGCATTATGCAAAAACTGAAGAACAACAACAATAAATAATAATAATAATAATAATAATAATAATACAGATTGTTGTTGAATGAGACCCACCCTTTACGAAGATACGCCTTTGGATTGGAGGGGTCCAATTCAATTGCCTTGTTAGCGTCAGAAACCGCTTCTGAAATAAGTAATTTATTATGTATTAGATATCAGTATATTGTATAAAACATAGAGAAAAAGGAATAGAGATAATAATAATAATACCGGTGAAGTTATGAAGTTTAATATTAGCCTGAGCACGGTCGGAGAAAAGGAGGGGGTTGTTAGGGTGGATGAGGATGGCTTCAGAGTATAAGTCAACGGCCAGTTCGAAGTGGTCGTCGATGAATGCCTCTTTTGCCTTCGCTGCCAGATCAGATGCCATTGGACTTTGGAAGCCTCTAGAAACTGTAACAAATAGGAACGAAGGAAAAGAATGATTGAAGGAAGGAAGAAGATGGAGCAGAGCAGATATTTGATTTATTATTGTTATATATAAATCCCGACTTGGGCTGGGTAATTGGATCGCAAAGTCTACGGACTACAAACAAGTCTATTTAAATTTCCCCCAACTTTCGAGGTTATTCCTTTCCTGCTTCCTAGGATAAACAATACAATAAGTTTATTTATTTATTTATTAATTATTTTTTTGTTATTAAGACTTTGACAACTAGGTATGATTCATAGATCTAGGAATGCATTTTTTTAAATATTTAGCTTCCCTGGTAAAAAGGGATAACAACACGACTTGTTATCTGTTTTACGTCTATTTTTTATGTAATTTGATATTGGTTATACAAACTACTATTTAAAATGTGTTTATTATTAATTAAAATTAAAATATATAAAGTAACACAAGCACAAGCATGATAAATTGTCAATAGAATTAAGACCTTCATGCTATTTTTAGTATAAAATTTCAATATTTAACATATGTTGCTCGCATGCTATCTTGATGTAATTTTTTTGAAACTAAGTAAATGAAATCTCACTAAAATTTTTTTTTAAATAAATGAGAATCTTCGATTTAATGGATTAAAAAAACATATGATATTATTACTAACTTTTTTTTCCAAAAACTTTTCAAATAAAATATTTTTTAATATTTTAGTAAAATCTATAACTATTAATAAAAGAATTGACTTATGATGATTTGTCATTCAATAGAGGCCTCAACCCCCGCATTGAATGTCTCACGTGGCATGTTGAGGTGAAAGTGTTTAAATTTTTTTTTATTTTTTTATTATTATTATTAATAATAAAATTAATTAAAACCATATACAAAATATGTATATCTAAAAATTTAAAATAAAAGATTTACTTACCAATTAAAAACAAAATTAGATTTTTTTTTCTCTCATGTTTCATCCCATAATTTTTAAACGTTAATATATTTTATATACGAGAGTTTTTAAAGAAAAAAATTGCACCAAATTAACGAGCGTTTTATTATCTTTCCAACGAGTACCATAGTGCTATATAAAAAACGGAGAAAAAAACGACTATTTTTTTTGCGGTTTTGTTCATACATGAAAAAAAACACAAAGTGTTAAGGTTATTCATTAATCATGTATAGACAAGTCATTAATTATGTTCAAACCAGTAAATATGAATTCTATAATATTAGAGTTATACATTGTTTAAGGTTAGACGTTCACATTGGAGATACATTGTTAATTATTTTAGGTTAGATGCTACCCGAAACTTTCCTACAAGTAACTGTAAAGCGCATCAGTCTATTTCGTATGTAAAATTGATATGTCATATTAGATTTTTCAAACCCGGGACGCTCCCGGGATATAAATCTAGCATATTAATATTCTAAAGGCTTATATCCTACATGGCACTAAAAGAGGCCATTCTCTCCTTTGAGAGTGCCATGTAGGATCCCATGTGGCACCTATGTGGACCAATTAAAAAACAAAAGCCATTGACTTATTTTAGGAAAAGAAAAGAATTTAAAAACAAAATTAAATTTTTTCACTCATGTTTTCTCCCATAACTTTTAAACGTTAATATATTTTATATATGAGATTTTTTAAAGAAAAAAATTATACCAAATTAACGAGCGTTTTATTATCTTTCCAACGAGTACCATAGTGCTATATAAAAAACGGAGAAAAAAATGACTATTTTTGTGGGGTTTTGTATTCAAATATATTTTACTCTACTAATAAATCACTACTTAGGGTTTTTTATATTTGAATAAGAAACGATAAACATAACTTCATAGGCATATATTCGTTTTTTTATATCTGAATATGATAACTTATGACAGAGATTTGTTCAAAATAAATGATGATGATGATGATAATAACAATAATAATAATAATAATAATCATCATTAATCATGTTTTGGCAATTCATTAATTATGTTATCATATTAGATATTTCAACCCCGGGACGCTCCCGGGATAAAAGCTAGTTAAATATATGCTTAAACATATATATCTTCAAAGTATGAGTTTTCTTGTCATTTGGGGACTATACTCATTAGGTAAAGATTGGTAACATAAAACCAAAAATGCGATGAATATTCGAGTTTGGTCATCCTAAATAAAAGATATTATATTGTACAAAGCACAACGTTTTATAAAAAATAAAATCCAGGGTTTACTTGATTAACATTATATTCCTTTCTTTTGTTGCCTTTAGATTTTTTATTTGTTGAAATAAGTTTAGTCCCTTTATCTTTTTTTTTTACATAAGAGATACATCTTTCGGGGCCTCGTTATCACTACATTGTGGGAAATATGGAATGAACGAAACGCGAGAATCTTCAAAGACATTCATCACCGCCCGGTTCAAGTCTTGGAGAGCATCAAGATGACTTCTTATTTTTGGTTCAAACATAGGTCGAAAATTAAAAATTTAGATTGGAAGGTTTGGTGTAATAATCCTCTTGATGCATTGTAATCCGTTTGTTTTTGCCCGGGGGTCCTCGCTTTGAGGACCGTTCGTGGCGTTTTGAATGAAATTTACCTTCCAAAAAAAAAAAAAAAAAAATCTTTTTTTTTCTATTTTAGTAAATACATTTCATTTGTAATTTTATAAGAAAAAAAAAATAGAATGGGCCACTTTTAGAACTTTGTCAAGTTAGTCAACTTGCCTCTATCAAGAAGGAAAGTACCAAACGGAAAAGGGAAAGTTCAAGGTTAATGTAATATCAAACATTCATCTATTTCTTAGTAGTTTCAATATATATGTAAAGGCAAAACGGGTATTTTATTTCAATAAGTTTAAGTTCACACTTGACACAATTATATAACTTGATGTCAAATTAATAAGATACATGTGTATGGCTGAACCACTTGTGACATTATTGATGCCAAATTAATAAGATACATGTGTATGGCTGAACCACTTGTGACATTATTGTATGAGATTAGTATTGTATACTTTTCCTAATTGTAAGTTCATAAACACATAATCGTGACTCATTACATCAAGATAGCGGGCAGGCGGGCAACAAGCTGCGTCGCCACCCCTTTCTGGATGGCAAACCCTAACCTACTAAAAACGAACCCATGTCCCCCCGGAGTCGAGACACTGCTATGAATTTAAAAAAGGAAACATGAAAAAAAAAACATGTTATGTAAAACAAGTTTATACAGGATACGTTAGACTGTGTTGTGTGCCGCGAGCGACCACATTGTCCACGTGGCTCGCGAACACCACAACACACCAACTTGAACGATTTCGCGAGCGAGGTGACGCTACCACACTCACGTGTGGTCAAGGGCGCAGCTCTTAAGGGGTGGGGAGCTCCCCCCCCCGGAATTATATAGTATTCGTATAGAAATTTTTTGGTATATAAGGTTTCGACCCCCCGAAGTTTCGGGTCAAGCTTCGCTACTGTGTGTGGTAGCGGATGAAAAGTAGCCGTTGATGGTCAAAGATGACCGTTCGCGGCTGCTTGATATTTTTGGAAAGATTGAAAAAAATCTTCAAATCAAACAATCAATCTATCAAAAAAATTTCACTCTTCACTCTCAACAAATGGCTTTGGCATGGGATGATTTTTCTTCGTCCGACTCGTCTGAAAAAGACAATTTGTTTATAGAAATGGGAAGGATAATGATTGATTACTTGATGGCCCGGTCTCGAAGGCGAAGGCAACCCACACTAACGAGACAATCACCACTTGATTGTGATAGAGAGGGAGCAAACGAAACTTTGATACGACACTACTTTATAGTTTGTATTTTTGTAAACATTAATAAAACATTTTTAATTAAGTTTATTTTTGTATTGATATTATAGCTTATAAAAATTTAGAAAGCTTAAAAAATAAAAATAAAAAAAAACTGGATAAAGCCACAACAGGATCAGGTGAGCGACCAGAAGCTTTATCAAGGTGCCAAGTAGGCGCTGACATGATGTAATATAAGAGGATAAAGTTGTGGCTAGAGGTGAGCCAGAACACATAGTCTTAGTAACCACCATAGTAGCAAGTAAGATCATAGGATCAGTCACAGAGCGAAAAAATCTGTCAATCGATTTTACCATGTTTCGATATATAAATGTCCAGGATTTTATTTTACTGGGTCAGGTCACTGAATTCAAAGAGTAAGTTACTAGAGGATATTATACAAGTTTTCATCTAATTTCAAGATGATCTAGAGGATGTTGATTAGTAGTATTAAGCTATTGGACTAGTTTATATAAGTTGTTTTGGGCATTCATCGTGTAAAAGATCATTGATGATGAAAATTGTTGAAGTATTGAGAGTATTTAGGATGAATGATCTTATTCGGAAGCAACCGGGCTGAGTTTGTCTTTATAGTCATCTTAAATGCTATCATATTAATTGCAGGCTATCATGACGACGGCTGGAACAGTGACATAGTTACTGTTCCGGCCAATCCGGTATGGTCTTATCATTATAATATTATTATTTTGATAGGTTAGGTTATTGTTACGGCTTTATCTCTTGAGGTATAGCCGTCTTTTGGTTGCGTCCCTCGGTTAATCCGTATCAGTTTTGCCCTTTCGGTTTATTATTTGTTTATTCTTTTTATATTCATTTTATGCTTGATATTTGTGTTCCTTCGGCCGGGATTGCTCTGGTTTCCGATCGGTGATCCGATCCGGACCAGGTCCTATGTCATAAAAAATAATGGTTTGTATCTGCCATGATTATATAAGTTCACTTCCAAATTTTACAATCTGCAAATGATGAGCAAGGAGGCAGCTGTTATTGGTGTGGACAGCCTGGGATACGTTAACAGAGTGTGTTCTGGAAGACAAGTTTAAACATTGCATTTCGCGTTTAAAAACAGGGTAATTCTCCTGAACTCTATAAAGTGGAAGTAATAAATTCGTAGGCAAATCTTTATGTACATAGCAGGCCATTTTTTCAACATTCTTTCTTTACAAAGTTAACACTCTAACACTCGTAACTAACCATGTTGTTCTCAACAAATCATTCAACAACATATATGATTGGTCTGGACATTTTTATTATAGAAATTGTTTAACAAGTAACATCACCTAAATCATTACAAGACCTTATACTCAACATACAAATATGGCCTGCAAAATGAGTGCATCTACTGGAAATCAGGTCCTTATTGGTGAGTGGGCTAACATGTGTGCCTATGCTCTATGGTTTAACTCTAATAGTTTCATATGCTAATTGAGCACTTAACAGATCCACAACTGCTGAACCAACTGAAACAAACAGAGTAATCTCCTTTTCATCTTTCCTCCCTATCTTCACCCCTTTAGTCAACTCCACCAAATCCCCTTCAATCTCTTCCTTCTTCATCACTCCTCTTTCAAACGCCCCAACCAACTCTCCAGCCTCCACCAATGCCGCCTCATTATCAACAAAAACCCTCCCTCTCTTCACAGCTTCATCATCACACTCCCTCATCGACGGCTTATATGATCCAACCAAATCCAAATGCGCCCCTGCCTTCAACCACTTTCCCAAAACCAACGGTGCAGTTGAATTCGTCGCACAGCTCACTATATCCGCCATAGCCACCGCTGATTCCATATCTTCACACACTTCAAACCGCACACTCTCCATTCCACTTTCCAATTTCAGTTCCTCCACCAGAGTTTTCGATTTTCTTACAGTTCGGTTCCAAATCATAACACGGTTGATACTCGGCCGAGTTGTTAAATGAGCTTTGATCAGGTGCGGAGCTAACGATCCGGCTCCTATCATTAACAAAACCTAAAGAAACGGTAAGAGCTCAACTTAATTCACCATATCATCATAATGCGTAACATACAATTCATCCTCCTATTTACAGTAGAGGAAAGGAATCAAACCATTCATATGTTGATATATTTCTAGCTTTTATACATTCATTTCTTGTATTTCACGTACCTCCATTTTATGTATTTATACATTCATCTCATATTCATATGCTTAAACATCCATTTCATGTATTTGTAAATCCATTTCATGTATTTACACCTCTATTCCGTGTATTAATCAAAATTAATTAACCAAATTGCACTGAAAACCAATAATTAACTGAATAAACCAAACGATTAAGCGATTGGTTAATAAACGACTAATAACCAAACCAAACCAAACCGACCTGAACTGAAGTTTACACACCCCTACAGAATCAAGTATCTCAATACATAGACTAATAAACATAATAAAACAACCTGAGAGTTTAAATGGGAGAGGTAGTGTGAGGCTAGGGCAGAGACACAAGCTGTACGGCGGACGGTGATTTCAGTACCGTCCATAGAAGCCAGGGTTTGGCCAGTGAGGGAATCAAAGAGGACGTAGCTGGCGTGGACTCCAGGGAGGTTTAAGGAGGAGTTGTTGGGATGAGTGGTGACGAGTTTAACGCCGATGTAAGGGAGGGTGGAGGAGGAGAGGGACCATGCCGGCATAAGGAGGAGAGTGGAGGAAGAGGAGGTTGGGTGGGAGTGCCGGATAGGTGATTCAATGACGGAAGTGGCGGAGGCCAGGGATGTTTGGAGGTGGTTGATTAGGGATTTGTACGGGAGAACTGACTTGATTGTTGCTGCGTCGATGAAGATTGGTGTAGGGTTGATAAGATTGCCGGTTACGGTGGCCATTGGTGGTGGACTGGTTGGTTGGTTGATGGGTTGGAGAGTTGTCAGGTTTTGGTCTTTCTTTGTTTGTTGGAGGAAATATAATAGTAACTTAGTAAGGGGTTTATGGTTGATTTTTGGGTCATTGGTCGCCTTCGCTTCTCATGAGTCGTGCCAATAACTAACACATACTTATTTTTTTTATTTTTATTATTCTTTTTGTTAAACAAAAATATCAGATATAACCAATGTTTTGAAAACCGGACAGGGAAACGGACCCCCCGGCCGGTCCGGTTCGCTATGTTGGACCGCTAGTGCCATTGAACCGCTTTGACCCAGCGACCCGGGCGGTCAAACCGGTTGTTTTTTTTTTGTTTTTTTGGGGTTTTGATTTGTTTTTGGGCCGGTTTTGTTGGACCGGTCAGACCGGGAAGGGCTCCGGTTTGACATCCGTCCGGTTCTGAAAACATTGTATATATAACTTAATTACAAGAATAACAACATAATCTTTTTACTATAGGACTATATATGTTTAATAAGAACACAGCTTTACATATTTTAATACCAGAATAAGATGAGTTGTTTTAGTTAAAAGTTTCTAGTTGGAAACAAATTTTCCATTTGTGTTGATAAATCATGCTCAATCACAGATTTCAATAGTTCACTCGTATTCATGTTTCAAAAAACTATTCCATAATGTTCCGAGATCTAGCACGATTATGTTTTCTTCGATTTCAGTGTCTGACTCTCCAACTCATATGCAAGGCAGGTGCAATGAAGGAGCTTGTGGATTGGAAAAAACATATGCATCAAGCACATTTAAAACCAGCAGGAACTAATAATTCCTTCCAACTTTTATGTGAACATATTTTTGGTCATTTGGGTAATAGTTTGGTCATTTGGTCAACTTAATAAAGGTAATAACCCTTTAATAATAGGTAATATTCTGCTCAATTTGGTCATTTGGGCAAGAGTTTGGAATTTACTTTTTAAAACAGGTGGATTTGAACTGCCTCCATCTGGTTTACAGGTGGTTGAGAATTATATGTTAGTTCCTTGGCATCCTTGTGATAACTAGAGGTAAAAAAAAGTTGTATGCTAAAGTGAGTTGCATTTCAACATATTATTATATTACACAAACAGAAATATGTTACTTGGACCCCATATAAGACACTCGGTAACAAGCTAAAAAAACAAAAAACAAAAACCGACCCACTTTAGACAAAGCATTAAGCACCGTAATTGGACATAATTACTAGAAGTTATAAATCAACTAATCAATCCACTTCTTCCATCTTGCTTTCCTCGGCACCTTCCTCCTCTAAAGCAGGCATTTCCGCATCCTCACCTTCTTCCTCATCAATGCTCAAACCCAATTTCAGCATCCTGTGAATCCTTCCACCAAATGTGTTTGGGTCCTCCAAACTGAATCCAGATGTCAGCAGAGCTGTTTCAAACAAAAGCAACACCAAATCCTTAACTGATTTGTCATTCTTGTCTGCCTCGGCCCTCTTCCTGAGTTCATCCATGATGGGATTATCAGGATTTATCTCCATTGTCTTCTTGCTGGACATGTAAGCCCCCATGCTACTGTCTCTAAGAGCCTGTGCCTTCATAATCCTCTCCATGTTAGCCGTCCACCCGTACTCTCCCGTCACCAAACAGCATGGAGAATCCACAATTCTATCCGACACCACAACTTTCTCCACCTTGTCACCCAATATGTCTTTTATTGTCTTGCACAGATTCTCAAACGATTTCTTCTTCTCTTCCCTCTTTTGTTTCTCTTCCTCCGTTTCATCTTCAAGTTTTAACCCTTCCTTTGTTGCAGACACAAGCTTCTTTCCATCGTATTCCTTCAACTGCCCCACCGCATACTCATCAATAGACCTGGCAATTTCAACCCATTTGGTTGAGTTTGGGTTATTTTGGGTTTAAAATTTGACTTTGTGGGTTGAAATGGGTTTAGTATAATTTTCAAGGGGGTTAGGATGGGTAATTTTAATTGTAGGATATAAGTAAGTAGGTCAGGATGGGTAAATTAAAAAAAACAAATGGGTCAGGATGGGTATTTTTAGATAACCATATACAAATCTGATTAAAAACTCACCAAACATCAAAAGCGTTAGTGCCTCATAGAAATAAATGTCATTAAAAACAAAAAATTATATCTTTTGCATTTGTTGATAACCCCGGTCGGTTCGAAACCGTTCAGGTCGTTAACGGACGACCAAGTCGAAACAACACGGGTCGTTAACGAGACCGATCTCATCCAAATGGTTCGAGTCGTTAGCGGACTTGAACGAGTCGAAACAGTCTGAGTTGTTGACCGGCCAGTTCGGGTCGAAATGGTCAGGTCGTTGGCGGGCCCGGTAGGGTCGAAACGGTCCGGGTGGTTACCGAGTCCAGTCGGGTCGAAACCGTCCGGGTCACTACAGGACGGGTCAGGTTGAAACGGTCTGGGTCGTTACCGGGCCCGGTCGGATAGAAACGGTCCGGGTCGCTACGAGACGGGTCAAGATGAAACGGTCTGGGTCGTTAGCGGGCCCGTTCCGGTAGAAACGGTCCGGGTCGCCACACGGCCCAGTCCGGTCGAAACAGTCCGGCTCACTACGGGACGAGACAGGTTGAAACAGTCTAGGTCGTTACCGGGCCCGGTTGGGTAGAAACGGTCTGGGTCGCTTCCGGGGCCGGCTGGGTTGAAACAGTCCGGGTCGCTACAGGACGGGTCAGGTTGAAATGGTTTGGGTCGTTACCGGGCCCGGTCGAGTCTAAACGGTCCGGGTCGCTACCGGGCCCGGTCCGGTCGAAATGGTCCGGGTCACTACGGGACGAGTCAGGTTGAAACGGTCTGGGTCGTTACCGGGCCCGATCGGGTCAAAACGGTCCGGGTCGTTACCGGGCCCGGTCGCCGTCGGGTAGAAACGGTCCGGGTTGCAACCGGGTCCGGTTGGGTCAAAACAGTCCGGGTCGCTACGGGACGGGTCAGGTTGAAACGGTCTGGGTCGTTACCGGGCCCGGTCGGGTTTAAACGGTCCGGGTCGCTACCGGGCCCGGTCCGGTCGAAATGGTCCGGGTCACTACAGGACGAGTCAGGTTGAAACGGTCTGGGTCGTTACCGGGCCCGATCGGGACAAAACGGTCCGGGTCGCTACCGGGTCCGGTCGGGTAGAACCGGTCCGGGTCGCTACCGGGCCCGGCTGGGTCGAAACAGTCCGGGTCGCTACGGGACGGGTCAGGTTGAAACGGTCTGGGTCGTTACCGGGCCCGATCGGGTCCAAACGGTCCGGGTCGCTGCCAGGCCCGGCTGGAACGAAACAGTCCGGGTCGCTACGGGACGGGTCAGGTTGAAATGGTTTGGGTCGTTTCCGGGCCCGGTCTGGTCGAAATAGGCCGTGTCGCTACCTGGGCCGGCTGGGTCGAAACGGTCCAGGTCGCTACCGGGCCCGGCCGGTTCGAAATGGTCCGGGTCGCTAACGGACACGGTCGTCGACGAGCCAGATCGGGCCGAAACGGTTTGGATCGCAAACGGGCCCGGCCTGGTCGAAGCGATTCCGGTCACTAACGTGCCTGACCGGGTCGAAACGGTCCTAGTCGCTAACGGATACGGTCAGGTCTAAACGGTTTGGGTCGCTAACGGGTCCGGTCGGATCGAAATAGTCTGGGTCGTTAACGGCCACGGTCCAGATCGATAACGGGTCAGTCGAGTCGAAACAGTCCGGGTTGTTAACCGGCCCGCTTCGAAATGAAATATTTCGCATCCCTTAAGATTTTATTTTTAAATTTACTTTTGTTTTTTATTTTAATTTTTTTTTACTTTTTAAATTTTTAATTTTTTATTGTTATTTTAATCTATTTTGATGTGAGCTTATCTTAATTCAAACCATCCAGGCCCAAACCCATCCAGACCCAACCCATCCTAACCTATTTTTTTAATTTACCCATCCTAACCCATACCCATCCTAACCCAAACCCATCCTAACCCAACACCCAAACCAACCCAACCCACCCATTTTGCCACCTCTACTCATCAATGGCGTCCACCATGAATAGAACCTCGTAACCTTTCTTCTTCAGTCTCTCCAAGAACGGAGAGTTCTCAACCGCCTTTTTGCTCTCACCGGTGATGTAGTAGATATCTTTCTGCCCCTCTTTCATACGGGTCACGTAGTCCTTTAGGCTGGTCAATTCATCACCACTCTTTGTAGAATGGTACCTTAGTAAATCAGCCAACTTGCTCCTATTCTGGCTGTCTTCATGGATACCCAACTTCAGATTCTTCGAAAACGCTTCATAGAATTTGTTATAATCTTCCTTATTCTCAGCAATCTCGTTGAACATCTCAATACATTTCTTCACAAGATTCTTCCTGATAACTTTAAGAATCTTGTTTTGTTGAAGCATCTCACGAGAGATGTTGAGTGGCAAGTCATCAGAGTCCACAACACCCTTCACAAACCCAAGGTACTCAGGGATTAGCTCTTCACAATTGTCCATGATAAACACCCTTCTCACATATAACTTGATGTTGTTCATCTTCTTGCGCGTGTCAAACAGATCAAAAGGAGCCCTCTTAGGCACAAAAAGGATTGCCTTGAACTCAAGTTGCCCTTCAACTGAGAAGTGTTTCACAGCTAGATGTTCCTCCCAATCATTTGTCAAGCTCTTGTAGAAAGCAGCATACTCTTCCTTGGTTATTTCTTCTGGTTTGCGAAGCCAGATCGGTTTCTGTTTGTTAATAAGCTCCCACTCATGGGAAACCTCCTTGATCTTTTTCTTCTTGCCCTTCTCCTTCTCTTCATCAACTTCCTCAACGTCACCCTCCTCTTCTTTCTTGGGCTCCTCATCTTCATCGTCGCTGATCTCTTTCTCCGTTGTTTTCTCGGTCCATAAATAGATAGGATAGCTAATGAACTCAGAATGCTTCTTCACAAGATCCTTAATTCTCCTTTCTTCTAGGTACTCCATCTGCAAAAGAGTAATAATCAACAAACAGTTAAATAACTAATTCCCTTGTATATCTCGCCACAGAGTCCGAGTCGAATATCATCAAATTACACAATTACCTGATCTTCTTTGAGGAAGAGTGTGATCTTGGTTCCTCTACCAAGTGGCTCCCCATCAACATCCCTAGTGACAGTAAACGAACCACCAGCTTGCGATTCCCAGATGTATTGCTCGTCGTCATTGTGTTTAGTGGTAACAATGACCTTTTCAGCAACCAGATATGCCGAATAGAAACCGACACCAAACTGACCAATCATGCTCACATCAGCCCCAGCCTGAAGTGCCTCCATGAATTCCTTGGTTCCAGACCTTGCAATTGTCCCCAAATTGTTCACCAAATCTACACAATAACAAGTTCATTTTTAGACTCAATAGTCTCTTATAGAAAAACAATAAACCAGATACGTCTCTGTCTCATTTCTTAATTGTCTACAGTATGTTCATGCACCGTATTTTAAATATCTATTCGGATAACTACAGTTCTCATAACACATTGTTTACAAGAGCATAAAACAACCTTATATTAAATTAGTCCAGATTTCTTCTGCAAATGGTCTTTGCAATTGTAATTTATAACAGACGCATTATTTGAGTTACCTCCTAATACATTGTTTTCAAGAACATATAACACTTATATAAAGCTAAATTAGTTGAGATTTCTTCTGCTAACAGTGCTGGTAGTTTATAACTGACACATTGTTTGTGTTACATCCTAATACATTGCTTAGGAATTAGAAAATATAACAGTTTCATAAAGCTAAATTAATCCAGAGTTCTTCTGCAAACAGCAATTTAACTAATATACGGCCCATTATTTGTATTACCACCTGATAATATAATAGCAGCCACATGTAACTGACGTCTATCTTTCAATAATTAAACATATAAATCAAAGTAAACCTACTTTTAAATATGCAGTTAAGGTGAAGCATGCATGCTAAACAATAACAGAGATTTAAACAGAATAAATAAATAATAAATTGGAGACATGCAATAATAATATAGATATACCTGCTTTGGTCATTCCAACACCACTATCAATGATGGACAAGGTCTTGTTAGCCTTATCAGGAACGAGACGGATGAAAAGCTCTGGTTGAGCATCTAGTTTGCTCTTGTCGGTCAAACTCTCGAACCTGATCTTATCCAACGCATCAGAAGAATTGCTGATCAATTCTCGAAGGAAAATCTCCTTGTTGCTGTAGAAAGTGTTGATGATTAAACTCAACAGCTGGTTAATCTCAGCTTGGAATGCAAACGTCTCTGCATCAGCCATCTGTGCCTCCGCCATTAATATTGAAAGACTGGTATAGAGAATGTGTGTTGAGAAAACAAATGAGAGCAATATCGATATTGATTTTGGTGAGTGGTATAGAGAATTGGATGGATTATATATGGAGAAAGGTGGTGGTTCTAGGTGCTTCTACCGTGTTTGAGGTTGGCTTGCTTCTGGATTATTCCACGTCTCTCTCTCGAGTTCTTCACACGATGACTTTTCATTAGCTTTGTACAACTTTTGGCCCAGCCCATAAATATGTATTTGATTTGTTGTTTCGGTTGGGCCAATCGGGTCAGGCCCAAATCTAAAAGCCATAGTAACCCCATAAAAGTAACGATGTATTAGCTTCTTTTTAAAAGAATCTTCCAAGATAATATATTCAAGGGCTCAAAATTAAGTGATGTAATCCCCCTATATCAATCAAGAACATATCAAAATCACATCAAACACATATCAAGAAAGCCTCAACTTACCGCTTGAGTTCATCTTCGACTTAACAAAGGGCACCTCGGTGATGGACATACAACTCCAACACTGCTCTTGTGGTGGACTTGGTCCACATTAGCCACGAGCAGTGTGGTACATCTCATGATTGAGTCAATTGGAGTAAAGACTATATAGTTGAAAAATACACAATGAGCTTATACAATACGAATCTTTACAATACGTTGATGATTTTCAAATCTAACCAAACGAAAACACAAACGTATTATGACTTAAGGTAGCAGGTTTACCTTAATTTCAACCATCGATCTCAAACCTTAACCTAAAATTTGCCATTGTGTCAAAGGGGTCTTTTTGAATTCAACACTAGAGTAAAGAAACATTTCTAACGTTAGTTGTTATACACCAAACAAATTATAATAAGATGACAAAGACAAACAACTAGGTTATATTTTAAGGATTTAGAAAAGTATGAAGTCATTGGCAGTTGACTTAACGGAACAAGAATTCTTAATCTTAACGCGATTGAAGCCGTTAAATCTGACGGTCAGAAACCCATCCCCCTTTGACGACTTGATCTTAACGCTTTACAATTACCAAATTACCCTTGAGTTACATATCCAAATTGTCGATCTCTCTCTCTCATGTGAGCGTGTCTATATATGAATATCATCTACGTTGCTCTTTCCTCCTTCCTTCCTATCTTTCTCTTGCTTGCTTTGGTTTCTTCTTCAGATCCAACTACCAACCTACCCCCTATCCAATTTACAAGGTTTTTTTTTTTTAATTTTTTAATTCTCTATCTTTTTTTTTATTTTATTGCTTTCTAATCTTTCTTTTTTATTATATCATATCTGTTTCATCATAATTCTATATCAATTCATTCCAATTTATTTTTATATTCACTTAGAGCTTGATTTATTTATTTATTCTGTCGGTGATTGATTCCTTACTTGCTTGCTTCGGTTTCATTGATCTTTGGTTCTATTCCTTGTTTTTATTACTGATCTTGTATTAGCCAATTGTTGATTTGAATTCTATTGGTGTATAACCCTAATTTTCAACACTCTATCAATGTTATCTTATGTGGACCTTTAATAATCAAAATTGTAATTATGCGAGTATTCATGTTAGTGTGGTATATGCTATATTATTAATGAATTTGTCAATTGTATACTATTTCCAATCTTTAAAAGGGTTGATCTGATTTCCTTTCAGGTTAGTGTGCCATGTGAGTGTGGACAAGAGTAAGATCCGTCATTCGATTACTTATTTATTTGATTTGTCCGACACAAAGGCTTTGGTAAATTAAGACAGAATGATGCGAATGGGTGGTTTAATGGGCGCTCAAAGTTCTTTTACACTATCTCCTGTTGTTTCACTTTGGGAATGTAGTATTCGTAAAATGAGGTATTCGTTCAGACCTGAGTGGGTGTAGGGGTGAAGATAAGGAGTTACATTTACGTTTGATTAGTTTTTCGGTTCATACTACTAGATAGCAACAGAATAAGAAAATTGGAAACAACCATAATTCATAGTGATGTTTTTTACTTTTTAAGAGAGTTTTAGATTTGAGTATTTAAAAAAAGTTTTAGTTTTTTTTAATAAGATTAAGATATAATGGAGTGTGGTAAAGCGCCATCTGGAGTTAGGAAAGTTAAGAAGAAGCAAGGGAAGGACGAACTGGATCGTATCAAACAGGCCGAGAAGAAGAAAAGGCGTTTGGAAAAGGCCCTTGCTGCATCAGCAGCCATTATTTCCGAACTGGAGAAAAAGAACCAAAAGAAGAAAGAAGAACAGCAGAGGCTGGATGAAGAGTGTGCTGCCATTGCTGAGGCAGTTGCTTTGCAGGTATTAATTGGTGAAGAACCAGACACGTCATGTGTTCAAGCCATGATGCAGAAGGAAGAAGGATGGTACCCATGGGGATACTGTGCCAGTAACTTTGTTCATTTTGTGGGTGACGGTCATGCTAGAACGACAGATACCGCCATTCCACACTCTCATCTTCCTGGGAGTCCAAATGGAGATGCCGGTTGGGTTTCTGATGGTTGTGGAGGATCTGGATACAAATGGAATGGGCACGGATATTTCATGAGTGATGTTCAGGCACCGTATGTTATGGAGAGAGACTGGGAAGCAACAGAAGCCATATCTTCTCTCCAGATTGCAGATGATGGTGTCAATGCCTTCGTTTTTAATAGAATGCTGAGAGGGTGAATGCTTGTTACAGTGTTGTGTTGATGGTTTATTTTGTGTGTATTTAAGGATACTTTGATGAATTATTCGAGTGCATGGTGCGTTTTATGTTCATTTGATCTTGTTTCTTCTTGGAACCGTTGTTAAGTGGATACTGGTACTAGATTTGCTGCTTTTATCAATAATATTAAATAACATACTCAAATTTAATCTTTGTTGTTGCTTTGATATTATTTACAGATATGCTTGTAGTTGGGCTCCAGCCTCTAGTTCATCTTGTACAATCAAATATGAATTCAAGTTTATCCAGAGCAAAATATCACATTATAATATAACACAGTATATATAGGCATTTAATAAATGGAGGAGAATAAAATGATGAAATACGGTCCATTTGGTTCAATTGAACTTTCTGCATGAATGGAAAAAACAGTTGCAAATTCACACATAAATCAAAAGGCAGAAGTTTTACCCTGTCCATAAAACTAGTACACAAACAGCTACGCTTATACATCTCATGTGACCTCGAGAATACCTCAAGGACCCTTGTCCCTCCTATAGTGGCTTCTGGACTTGGCTGTCTGCACTTTCAAGGGAAGTACTTGTCGATGGTCTTGCTCCGGCAGCCACAAGATTTTTAAACCAAGCAGGTTGTTGGAATCTGGGGTTGCTTCTGTTTGTACCACCAGGGGAATCCAAAGACACTTGGGTGTTATTATTTGAAGTGATGCCAGCAAGAAATCGATATGCCACTTTGCTAGCCGTCACAATTTCTGTTTTAGCTTGTCTGAACTATTTCGTTTGAAAAAAGAAAGGAAACCTGAGTTAGGTAAGAAAGATTTAGCATAGAAACACAACCGTAATATCATAGACACATTACATAAATAATACTCACCCGCATAGCTGTGGTTTCAGCTATTTCTACAGCGGTGTCGCCAGCATTAGCAAACCTGTTCACCCAACCTGCATATAGTGTTTCAGAATGAGGTTTTACAAGTGCAAGACACTCAACTCGTGATTTAAGTTCTTACCAATTCCAAATTCTAATGTAAGAAGTGTCCATCTATAACTTGAGATCAATACAAAAATCATCTATTACCATACTGAAAAGCAGTGCAAAGTCAACTAGCTTTTCTATATAAAGCACTCAACCATCATTTACCGGTTGCCGTCACAAAAAAATAAATAAATTTCATAATGGTGTTGATTTCATTAAAAACGAGCGACAAACCAACCTGGAAGTTTAGAAACACCAAGGCTTTCACAGAACTCGTTGCAGAAGTGATTGCAGTTTTTTGACAGTAAATCGTAACAGTTTCCGGGCCATGCTCTGCTAAGTTCTCTCAGGATCTGGTTGACCTTCGATTTGGATAAGCTTGTTTTCCCGAGTATAATACTTTCACGATATGTGTACATTGGGTTCATTTTAGCAGGGCAACTGAAAACTCCAGTGCCTTGCTCACAGAACCCAAATGACCATTCATCCTCTCCATAAACCTGTCATAAAAAAAAACGGATTGGATAAAAATTTCCTATATACATAGTTAAGTGGACGAAAACAACAGATTTTGTTTGAATAAAGATTAAGTTCAAAGATTTTGAAATAGAACCTTGTTAAACACATATTAACATTTTGTGGAGAACTGCAATGAACAACATAAGGTTTTTGCCTTTCCAGACGTATTCAACCATAGCATACACCATACGGTTTATTCTAGCTTCCTAGGTAAGTTGTAATATTTGTAATCATGGTAAAAATTTATGTAACATAGATTTTCAAATGCATTTTTTGTTGGCTGATTGAGGCAACCTTGTGAACAGTATTTAGTTTAATTATAGAAGTAGCTCTAAACAGTTCAATATGACTGCCCAGATAAATATACATGTCTGTTTGTTGTGCGTGCCTATGCTATGCTGTCTAGTTGACAACCCAGACCCATTCTCCAAATAATATCTAGTAATCCACTGACAACACCACAATTAAAGAGCAGGAAACAAACGCAGCACTGCCTTTGCTATGGGACTTCTTTTCGTCGTGGAATTTGAAACTAAAGCTTCATCAAACTTAAATTCAAAGTCAAGCTAAATGATCAACTGAATTAAAACTCTAGTTGCGCTTATTCCTAAGGAACGAAACAGCAGGCCTTAATGTTTTATCTGCATCTCCATAGGCAACATGTTCAGTTGTCACTCCCACAAAGTTTTACTTTACACCAATGATATCCTGTATTCACCATTAGAAATTGAGCATACATTTTTTATTAGAATCTATACCCACACTCTAGGATGGTTAATTAGGAAAAAGCTATGTTTTAAAAAGCGCGCCTCAAAGCGCACCTAGGCACAAATTCGTGCGCCTAAGCGCACCACACATTGATCAAATTGTGGACCGTGATGCCCACGAAGACCACGCGTGCTGGGAGAGGGGGACGGTGTAGCCGTGAGGCCACGGACCTGGTGCCGCATAGCCTAATAACTAGTGACAACTAAGTTCAACATTGCTTCATGCAACTGCACTTCCATATCTACTTTAGACATTAATCAACTCTACAATTAGCAAACAACCAAAATAGAGGAATCTAAAAACCTAAAAGTTATATATCACAAGAAAACTTTCAATAAACCATAACAAAAACAGAAATAAACTAGTTAGAAATGGAAATACCTGAACGGCGCTGTGGAAAATGCCGCCGAGACCGATGCCGTCCTTGAAAATCCTGTTGATGT
Organism: Ambrosia artemisiifolia; assembly: GCA_032199755.1. Taxonomy (NCBI): domain Eukaryota; kingdom Viridiplantae; phylum Streptophyta; class Magnoliopsida; order Asterales; family Asteraceae; genus Ambrosia; species Ambrosia artemisiifolia. Next base: position 44,559,919 of record CM063529.1, on the reverse strand, counting down.
GAAGGATTGTGTTGTTAGTATTGTCGGAACCAGTATTGGTTATATCATATACATGAAGAATAACCTCCGTCATCTTTCTTTCTATCTATCTGGATCCACAACCCCTAACCCTTTGATTTCGAATCAATTCTTGTTGAGTTAGCAAGTAATTTGTATGGAGACTTTGTTTGCTTGTTATCTATCGTAACTCCTCACCTTTGAGTAAAACTCAAAGGACGGACAGCTCCATTTCTCTCGGTTTCCTAACTTTCTATTTTTTTTATTATCCATCTGTTTTTTTTTTTAATATTCTTATTACTTTAGTTTTAGTCCGTTTGCCGTATACGAAAACAACAATTCTATGATCATCTCTGCCTGCTAGGGATGAGCATAAGGCATCGAATACCAAACCAATACCGATAATGATCCCGTACCAAATCGAACGTGTTCGGTATCGGTACTCACATTTAGAGGTTTTTGGTTTCGGTATTTTCGGTTTCGGTATTTGGTTTTGAGAGTTTCTGGGATCCGTATTTTCGGGATCGGTATCAGTTGATACCGATACTATCCCGAACGGTATTTACACCTACAAGTAATCATAAGTATTTAAGTTTTTATTAATAAGTAGAGTGCCATTTTCGTTAATTCAGTATTTTTATCACTTTCATAAAAAAAAAGTTTTTTTTCTCACATCTAGGTTCATGTAGTTTGCCCATTGGCAATCCATGGTAAATCGAACCTGATATCCACCAAATTTCCCATTGCAAAGTATAGGGGAATTCCACTAGATAAATAATTCTAGAGTTAAAATGGAACTTTTGGAATGGGGTAAAAACTTGCAGGGAACAAAGAAATGGTGCGACACGATATATGCGATAATTCTTACGACTATTTGGCAAATTTGGTTGGCGAGAAATGCAAAGATTTTCAAAAACGAGAATATGGCGATTACAAGAATTGTAGAAGAGATCAAAGATAATACTTTTTGGTGGATGATTAAGCGTTCGAAGATGGTGGGAGTCGACACGACGAAATGGTGGTCATTTGAAGGGCTCGAGTTCTAGTGAAAAAAAAAAAGATGCAGTTGAAGTTTTTTGCTAGTAGTTGTCTGTGGTTGTAGTTGTCTGTGTGTTTAGTTTTTGGTTCGGGTAGCGACTCACTATTCCGGTTTGTATACTGTTTGTTTGTGGTGAATAAAAGTGCCTGTTTTGCTTCTCAAAAAAAAAATAAAAATTCTAGAGTAGATTATACGGTGATTTTGGGCGAATCTCAAAACCTAAATAGTAAACAAGTCAAGTTCATGATTCAGACACAAGACTTAATAAAAGCTAAGGCTCTAGCTCTCTTATGTAAAACGAGTCGAAATGTAACATAGTTAAGTTTGTATTAGCTCTCTTAAGTTAAAGTGAGTCAAACAATAATGTGAATGTGAGTCAAGTTTGGACTCATCTCGGCTTTACCTACACCTGCATATTAAACTACACTAGACACTATAGTTATGGTTAGGTTTCATAAATATGTTCATAAAAGTTTATAGTCTATGTAATAAACTTAAGATCTAATAATTCATATATCCATGTTGAACTGTTGATTATAAATTTGCCCTTGAGGGTACCTATCAATTTGCTGGTTCAATCAAAGACTTTCACGGTGAATGGTGGGGAACAAAAACAGCATTTTTATATTGACAATGTTTGGTTTGGTATATATAAGAGAAAAAAACGAATAAATTATTCAACAAGTTTTCGAGTGTTGAAAATAACAGCAGCAGATGCAATCATCAAGGGGCGGAAGAAAACGGATCCCTTATACCACCGACAAATGAAATAATAACAAAATTCTTTTTTTTTTTTCATACATGAATAGCCATTAGTAGATCTTTTCAATACTGAGTTTATACTCATCTTAATCGATTTAATAACTCATCAAATATTGTTGGATTTAATCACGATGGGCCATATCCATTGGGCTTACGATTTAAGTTTGGGTCAAATAATCTGTTTGTTTTATTATTTGAGTTATCTAGTAATTGATAGTTATCTAATATTGATAGGATTGAGTTTGTAAAGGCCATACAAATTTGTTATGATTTTTATTTGAGTCGGTCAAAGAGTCATAGTATGAGTTAAATTAGGTGGCTTAGAATGAGATTATAAATAGAGGGTCTAGCATGGAGTCAGATGTATGTTCTCCCAATTTGTTTTCCAGTTTAATAAATATAAAAAAAGTCGCCGTGGTGTCCGTCACAAAATCGTTGTGTTCATGTGTTGCTTTAATATCGATTGTTCCAACAAATATATGTAAACATAGAGATGAATGTACTCGGTGATGTTTTATCGATAATGGTGATTCAAAGTTAACAGATGTCTCGGATCCAGCAGAAGGGAGATCCACTCTACGACCAGCAGATCTCCTTGTCTTTGGGTGGGCCAGGGGGAAGCATGCTTGTGTTGACCTGACGGGTGTATCTCCCCTAGTTGGGTTAAGGGATAGTGGCTTCGTAGCAGGGCAAGCGGTGCGGAAAGCAGAGACAAAGAAGGTAGAAAAACATGCTAAAGCCTGCGAGGAGAACCAACACGTTTTTGTACCATTGGCTTTTGATACCTTTGGCTCATTGGCACCAAAGGCTACCCGTTTCCTGACCAGGGTACAACGGGTTATTCATAGTAGTGTCTCGGCTTCGGGTGGACAGGGTTACGCTTTTAGTAGATTAGGATTTGCTATTAAGAAAGGGTTAGCGGCGCAGCTTGTTGCCCGCCTGCCCGTTATCTTAGTGTAATTTTCTTTGTCCGGGAATGAAAGAACAACAAAAAGAAAAAAAAATGTTTTTCTTTAAAAAAAAATGAGAACATGAGATATGTTAATAATCTTATTACAATTACCTAAGTTAATACATACATGAAACAGAGTTTTCAATATAGTGCAACAATTTCATTATTGTAAGATTCGGACATTCGGTCAATAATTGTACTCATTTGCTTATCAAGAACTACTATTGAGCAATGCATATTTTTTTGTCATCTAGATCCCTTGGTATTATATAGTAAATAGTTTATATTTTCGTTCGTTTTACAAAGATTGTCGAAACAACATTGTTTATGCAAAGTATAAACATAAACAGTAAATCACCAAACTAAACCCACAATTTGTTACCTGCCGTCGTTGGTCATCAACTGTGAAAAAACTTGGCTTGTTCGATCTCCTGCACGAAAACGAACCATCAACATATATTGCTCGAGCCAACACCGGCTGTAACATTCGGTTCGCTGGTTTGACCGATGCTAGTTGCATTCACACATTCGGCTTCTTGCAGCTGAAGTGCATGTTCCAAATTCCACAGTACATCACCCATGGTCGGTCTATCGACACCATATTCCGCCAAACATTTCTCTGCGGTGTTCCCATACGCTGCCAAAGACTCCGGTTTTATCTCGTCAGCAATACAGGTGTCCACAATCCTTTTAAGCAACCCTTTCTTCTGCCATTTGATCGCCCACTCGCCTAAATTGATCTCTTCGCGGCCCAGCAATGGGTCAACAACAGGCCGAGCGCAAAGCACTTCAAAAAGCACCACCCCAAAAGAATAAACATCAGATTTATCAGTAAGCTGTTGCCTTCGAAAGTATTCAGGGTCTAGATACCCGAAACTACCCTTCACACCTGTGCTCACATGAGTCTCACTCATACACGGGCCAGACCTCGATAGCCCAAAATCCGCCACTTTCGCCAGGTAAGTTTCGTCAAGCAGTATATTTGTAGACTTCACATCTCTATGAATTATACCATGTGTTGAGCCTGTGTGAAGGTAATGAAGCCCCCTTGCAGCCCCAATGCAAATCTCTAGTCTTTGTTTCCATGACAATGGTGGTAGGTTCGACCCGTATAAGTGATTCTTTAACGGGCCCTTTCCCATGTACTCGTATACAAGGATCATCTCGGACTGCTCTTCACAATAACCAACTAAAGAAACAAGATGGCGGTGTCGGATTTTGGACAAAATCGTAATTTCTGCTTGGAACTCTGGGAGCCCTTGTCTAGAAGCAGAAACACATCGTTTGACCGCAACTTCTAAGTTGTCGCGAAGAACACCTTTGTAAACTATACCAAATCCTCCCGAGCCGATTATCAAACTTTTATCAAAATTATTCGTTGCAGCCTGTAAATCGACAAAAGGGATCTTCAGTTTGTTAACATTATTTGTTCCTTCCGAAAACTTACTATGCGTACTCCCATGAACGCGCAAAGGAGTCCACCCATTGCTTTCAACCCGTCTTGTTTTCGCTCTAGTTTTCTTCCTCAGTTTCAAAACAATCAAGACTGTTGACACCAAGCAACAAGTAACAATCAACCCTCCAACAACCAAAACAACCAAACCCCAAATGTTCTTCTTTTCCGTCGAAACCTTCCCACTCGCAGGCTTAACTATCTTCATAATCTCCACACCATTCAAAATCGCGTTCTTCCTCAAACTAGTACTCAAATCCGACGGCCCAACACTCACCTCCAAAACCCCCAAACCATCCGAATCAACAACGAAATCCGCATAAAACGGAGACGCCAACACATGAAACGACAGCAACGAAAGATCAAGATCCTTATACGCAAGCAACCGGTTAACAAACACATTAAAATACAACTGATTCAATCCCAAACTAACTATATCACAAAAATGCAACCTAACAAAATACCTAACACCGCGATCCGAATCAACCGGAAACCCCCATGTTATATTAAACACAGAATTTATACTCAAATTCCCCCTATTCATTTCCTGAGCAGTCATATAAACATTATCAGGAGCAACTTCTTTAGAAGCACCACCCTTTTGATAATTAGGTACTTGCATACTACTAACACCTTTTGCAGCTGATTTTATTGTTAAAAAATCTTCATCAGTAACCCAATTTCTCCAAAGGGTATCATTAAAAGGTGTTAACTTTAACCCACCTACATTAATTCTGTAAACAGTTTCTAATATCTGAGATGACAAATTACTAAATTCTTTAATTCCACCAACAGTAACTAACTTAGCTCCACCATCAACAATAAGATCAGTTGGTGCAGAAAACACTTCTATAGCATTAATAAACGCAAACCCAGTATTTTTATTAGGATCAAAGGTTAAATCGAGGTGGGGTTTATCTACCATGAGTATAAACTCTTTAACAAGCGTTGACCCGGTATTAAACCCGGTCAAAACTAAAACCCCATTGACTAAAACACTGAACTTGGAATTAATAAGATTATAGTTTGTTGAATTGAATGGGGAGAAATGGAGACGAATGAAATGGGTTCCGGTTGTGTTAATTAAAAAACTGTAAGTTGATACAGTAGTGAAGACTCTAGCTGAAGAGTAAATAGTAAAAGAATTCGGGTTTGGGTTAGAGAGAGGGATTGATTTGTGTGAGGAAAGAAAACCCGACCCGGGTTTGATGGAGTCACTGACAAACTCTCTGCCGGAGAAGATGGCATTGGTGTTTGAGCCGCAGTTGATGAGGAAGTTGTGTTGAGGTGTGAAAGCAATGGAAAAGGTGAAGATGAGAGAGAGGAAAAGTGTTAGAGAGAGAAAGTAAGTGTTTATGAAATTTGTAGCCATTTTTGTTTAATTTGTTTTTTTAAGAATGTAATATTGATGGATTATTATTTAAGAGAGAGAGAGAAAAGAGAATGGAAGTAGTAATAAAGAAGGTTGAAAAGAGTGGGAAAAGGTGTTGATGAAGAGATATTGAGGCACATGGGGGTTATGGTATGTTAAGAGACAACAATGGAGACGATGGTTAATGCAGATGATGGATGATGATGATCTGTGAGTTGTTGTATTTCTGTACTTCACTCCCAGTCCCAGATGATGTTTGTAAAGTTATTAAACTACCCTGTAACTATAAGGAATTTACAATTTTAGTTTATAGTTTAGTGGTTTGGTTAAAATAACCCGTCCAAAGTTTTAATTTAGCTTTTTAAGTCGCTCTAGTTTCATTTTTGTTTCAACTAAAGATAGATGTCTTAACTCCTTTTGTTTCTTTAGTTAGTGATTTTTCTAATGGGTTTTCGTGGTGTGGTCAGAGCATTTGGGGTGGTGGTCGGAGTTTGGTGCTGATTAGAGCTCGACCATTCACCTGTATGGTTGTATAGAGATTGTTGATAAGTGGGTTATTTGGTTTTTATTATTGTTGATTAACTTGAGTAAAATACACAAATGGTCATAGCTCATTTTATACATAAAAAGACTAAAGATGCGAAACAACGGAGTTAGTCCCCTGACTTTAATTGAAAGTGAAATGAAATCGTAGTGACTAAATAAGCCAATCTACAACTTGTGGACTAAAAGAGTTATTTTGATCACACCACATGACATGGACTAAAAGGTGTAATTTATTCAAAACTAAAAGTTTTATTACTATCTTACATGTTTATTTTCCTTTTAAATGACCCCTTTGATTGATAGCTTTAGTTTTCCTAAAAATGACTATGCCTTGTATCTTTTATTCTTCTACATTCATTGATGCAAATTTACTGAAAATGAGCTTGCCCAAAAATCTTGTGAGCGTGTCATGCTTCTCTCAAAGTCAAAGACCAAGGTTTGCATCATTCCACGCCTTATCTTTTTGTGTTCTTTCCTCCATTTGAAGTTTTGTACATGGGCATTAACATTGTTTATATATTATAAAATCATTTTCATTTGAATGTAGATGACTAATAATCTTAAAACTTTGTCGTATAAGTGGAGAATATGTCCAAGTTAAAATCCAATTCAACTTTTCCTCGAAATTTTATTGTGATCATGTGATCAGTGGGGTCAATATTGACCTTTTGTGTCTACTTCTAGAAACTCCTGATTAATCCATATATAATAACTTTTTCTATATCATTTTATAATAGCCACGCCTTATTTTAGATATATGAATTATATGATTCTACTACATAAAATTTAGCTAAAATCTAGTATACTTATTTTATATTATATAAGATGATTATAAATTGGTAAGACAATTTTGGTGACGGTATCTACCCACACACCGAGCAAACCATTTGGTTTGTATCCATAGGGTGGGCCCCTCTCCCGGGGCGAAGCTATGTTGGGCCAGGGTGGCCCTGGCCCCCCTGTTTTTTGGCGCAGTACTAGAAATTTGCGATTTTCATAGGTAAATTGAGTCCGGGTTTAGTCCGGCCCCCGCCGATTTTCCACTACGGATCGAAAAAAATTGAGTTCGGCCCCGCCGATACCGAACCCAAGCTTCGCCACTGCCCCTCTCCAAAAGTAACCAATTGCATTATTTTTTTTTAACTTAATTTGCAATTTGGTTGTGTCGTGTGAAGAGTATGAAGTGTGTAGGATCTATGGTGATTTGATGAGTTGTGGCAAGTAAAAGGTAAGTAGTGGAAAAAACTGATGTGACACTAATGTAGATAAGAGAGGGGCTATGGTGAATTGCTCCCTAACTATCGTTGTTTATTCATTAGATACAAACTAAAGGTAGTTTAATGACATCAAATTTGTTGCAGGATTGGAGGAACAAGGCAACAAACACCTTGTTTGCAATTATGACGGTAATCTCTTAAGGTTTAGCGGTGTCCTTTTACAGTGACTTTAAATGCTAACACTCAGCCTAATTCACCACATTTTCTAATAATAATATGTATTGTTGATTTTTAACAAATCAACTAAACCAAGATGTAAGAATGTTACATGTTAATAAAGTAAAACCCAAGTTTTAAGGACAACCTTTTATAGAACGAATATTTGTCTTGTAAAAGATTCAAATTATGTCTAACAAAGGGTTGTGCTACACTACCTCACTCTCTCCATTTTTATTTGTCCTTTAATACACCAACACTGTGTTTTTCATTCTAAAAGACAAAATAATCCCCCTTGCTTTGATGTTCCCAGAAGGGTTTGATGAATGTTTAAGCGGGTACGTTTAGCCATCATCCTCTGGTTTGATGAATGGTCGCTCAGGTAGGGGCGGACCTAGTTAATAACTAGGTGCCGCGTCCGTTGCTGCTCAACTTCGCGCGCGTAGTGGAAAATTAGTGGAAAATTTGTTTTTTTTTTACGAAATTTGGAAAACATTGCTACTAAAATGAAAAAAAAATGAAAAATGCTACTACTGAAATTCATTTCTAGATCCGCCACTGCGCTCAGGCAAGGCCTACATGGTCAGCCAGATCCAAGACCCGTATCTTTTAAGACAATTCACTAAACAATAGATCTATAATCTAAATTATACATGTACCATTTGCTCATCGCTAATCTAAATTAAATTTATGTTTGATCATATTTGTACAAAACTCAAGGCCTGGCTTGGTTATCTCCAGACTATACGAAACTGATATGAAGGTAAAAAACTCAAAACTAGACTGGGCAGCAACTACAACCTAAATCTATTATTTTGCTCAAGTATAATGTTGTAAATCCAGTTATGTAACAGTAGAAAAACTTTAAATTAGAACGGGCAACAAGGAATTGAGATAATATTTCACCCCTCAATCCAACCAAAGGGCAATCTAAACACAAGTTTAGGATAAAGAAACACCACTTAAACTTATGAAGATACACAACCCAAGTAGCCAAACTTGGAGTAGCAAGCAAATTACATATATGAGAAGAAACACAGTAGAAAGAAATAATTCATAAAAACACCACCTCCTTCGTTGCAAACAAAATTGAATACATAAAAGACCTGTCTACTATCCCACATCCTATTTTTAAGAAAATTAAAATCTAATGTACTTACTGCATATAAAGCAAGAGAAACAACTTAGAAAAGCATGAGCATAAATTGCCAAAATGCAGTGAAGAAAAAACATGAAATAACAATCAATTATGGTGGTGGTTACGTGGGTGTTCAACAAAACCGTAACCCAAGTGGTAACCCACCAATTTCACATGACCCAAAAGATGTTACCAACCCACTGCTATCATATAAGCTTTCCTAAACCGCCACCATCGTCAAGACCGCCATCTCGGTCTCACTTTCGCAGAGTAGCCATCACTGCTTATCCTTGTATTTGTAACCAGTCATCTGTTGAAACCTTGCAGGACGTCGATAATAATCATTTGACTTCAATCTTTCAGGATACCCAAGTGGGTCAAACCGTTGTTTTATGGTAAATGACGATTGCCTATTGTCTCTAAATCGGCCGTCCCTGAACCTCCTGTCATCAAAACATTTAGAGGAACGTTCTGGAGACACGTGACCACTTCTGCTTACGGTTTCATCCTCAACCGAATTACTTGTTTCAATATTCTTCCGTTTCTGAAAATGCCAAGCAATTGGAGACTGAGATCTGGATCTCGATCTTGATCTGGATCTGGGTCTGGATCGCATACCATGTTGATTGAAATTAGGAGAAAAACGTTTTCTTTCTAAATAACATGGTTTGGGATCACGGTATTCTTGTGTATGAAACCTGTATCTATCACGGCTATGGCTTCTTGCTGGCGGAGGTCCTCTATAACAACCATGACCATCGTTTCTTTCAGATGGAGATGGCCTTCTGTCATAGGTCCTGTAACCACCACCCCTTGAATTATAATTTCTAGAATAGTTGCTATCAAGGCTCCTATGGCTCTTCAAGTCCCAAACTCTCAAAGAAAAATCTCCACTAGCACTAGATCTGCAGGCAATACAAAGTTATAAACATTAAACGATATAAAAAAATCAACGTAATATACGTAACGTCATGCTGTCATACAACGTAAGAAGTTACCTGTTACGCTGTACATATTCACCATTCCTACTAGCATCAAAAGGTTTTTGCAATAAATTCCCTCCAACTAGACTTATAACATTATCATTTCCATCTTTCTTTTCAAAATAATATTTTCTTGATTTATCAGAATATGGTCTTTCAAAAGCATCCACTTGAACCCCTAGCTTGATTTCATCGTTAGATACGGATTCCTTCCCCAACAATGATGCTTGATCGCCAATGGTATGACCATGGTCAGATTTTTCTGACAAAGGGTGTTCAATGGTTCCAAGGTCATCTTTGTATATTTTATTAGAAGACTCGTGTACAGTCTCTTTTTCTGTTTTTCCAATTAATTCTCGCAACTCACCATCTTCAAAAGGAGAATCGTAACCAGCCTGAAGTTTGTCCTCTGAATATCCTTCAGCCATGTGACCCTGTTCTTCTTGAGTAACATTTGAACCACAACACTCAGTCACATGATCTGTAGTAATATTATTGTAACAAAAACCTTGCATTGCTTCTTCGGAAACTGGATGCTGATCCGACTCATGCGCTACATCTTTAGAGTAAGAACGCACCAGGGAATTATCTATTCTCTCTGCTTTAAAATTCACAACGGCTTGTTCCATTTTAACTGATGTGGTTGAACTAGAAAAATCTTCACACTTGCCCGGATGAGTCAACGAGTCGTCAACAACATCTGATTTACTCGCAGAACTCTCACCATCTGATGTCTTGATACTAATCTTCTTTGTGCTCATTACCTCCAAATCTTCTATCAATCCATTATTACAATTTTCAGTGAGCGGAGCAAGTGAGATTGCAGCTTCATCCTTCACAGACAACCGAGGTTCAATCAGCAAATCATCACACGGTTCCTTCCACTCATCCATTACCGTATTCAAGTCCCAATGTAACCTTAACTCTTTGGATACAACAACCTTTTTCTCATCAACTTCTTTCCCAATTGATGAACCATTCGATTCCGCATCTTTTACATCAACACTACACAAACTGATTCCTGGTGGTGTTGTGTGTTCTTTAGAAACAAAGAACTCCTCAACACGATCTGCATTATCATGAATTAAGCGACTACACGCAACAGCAGCAAGTAGTTCGATACCTGAAAAGTCATCCAGACCGAGGACCTTTTTATTTGTGCGCTTCAATACCTTACTGTTTCTCAATCTAGTTTTTGACTTTCTTTTCACGCTATGCGATACTGAATTTGCCCGAAACCGTTGACCAGAGTCTTCAAACTGAACAGAGGGAGTCTGAGGTCCAGGCGACGGACCACCTTCACCATTAATACACAGAGTTTGTGGAGACAGTGAAGTCGATCGATGCGCAAGTTTTCGTTTCTGTTAAAAACAAGTAAATTACACGCAAAACTACAGAAATAATTGATACTCAGATTTAATAGTTTGTAATACAATAATACCTTCTTCCTTTCGACACCAACGGATTCAAATATGCGTGCGACGGACTTCCTGGGGCATCGAGTCATAGTGGTACGACCTTTTCGTATAACAGTCCAGTTCATATCCACATTAATATAGTTCAAAAGATGCAGGTCCATTCTGGTTTAGTGAAGATAAAATCTACTCCATGTAATTAACATTTGTAAGGTAATAACACAGAGCGGCCTGCAGCGTGACAGGCAAGAGCATTAGTATCACAACAACAACAACAACAACAACAACAACAATAATAATAACATATTAACACAATGATAAAAATGGGACATAGTTAGCTTAGCGACATGTGATGTAAATAAAGAGTTTGGAATCACATATATGTATCATATGTGATGTATGATTAGATCTAGAAATCTGTGAGGCCAGTAGATCCAGAAAAAAGTAGAAGACGCCCAAATCGAGTCGTTGAACAGAATATGAGATCCGATTTGTTAATTATTATCCACCAAAACAAAACAAAAAAAAAAACAAAATCGGATTGGAGTTGTTGTTGGTGAGATTTGCATCAGTGGAAGAGCCAATAATAATAATAATAATCTCAGGAGGAGATAAGGTTAGGGTTGATTATTGTGTACCTGTGTAATGAATAAAAGGAATAAACAAACAAGATGAAGGGGGCTTGGTTGGGTTGGGTTGGTGTTGATGAAGGATGAAGTAATGTTGTTGTATGTTGTAGAAACGTCTAAAATGGTATAGAAATGGTTGGTAGGGGAAGAAAGAAGGAAGGAGGCTATTTATTTAAGGATAAAAGAAAAAAAGAAGCCCTAATAAGTCAAACGTGCATCTATCTAGTGTAGGTGCTGCTGATGATGGAGTGATATGGAGGGAGATACCATCATCGTGTGGCTGCCTGCCTCTTTCACATAAACAACTATGATCCAACGGTTGTTGTTTATTATACCTTTTTCTTCCTCAAAGTTTCACCCCCTTTTTTAAGGTTTCTTTATTTTGGAACCAAGTTGAATTTATATGTATTGTGGATTTTAGAAACCACTACTGGACTATACACTATACTGATCAAATACAAATGGTTATGGTTGGGAGAGAGTGTTGGTTAGTTTTTGGTTGGTTTGGTTAAACATTTAATCGCTATGGAAAATGATAATAGTAGTCATTTTGTTAAGTATAAATAAAATTTACGACAACTACCAAGTGTGTCTTCTAAGTAGAGAGGCTTTGGAAACGGCGGATCATTTGTTGACTTCTTGTTATATCACAACTGTAAGTCTATAATATGGCAACATGTGAGAGTAGTTGGTGCAAATCCTTTCAATCTTTGCCTTTTCGGTGAGAGATCTTCTTGTAGTTTACAACACCATATCTATCAAGAAGCAAGGTCCAAAAGAAAGTGATCCCAAGGATAGTTATGACATGACCCACTTCTCTAACAAACCGGTTGAGTGAGCCATTTGGTCACTCGGGTTTCTATGGATAAAAAAATTGATCGGAGCTTAAAACGTTGCCATGTTAAGATTGGTGTGAAGTCAAATGAATGCAGCCTTGTATATACTTCTTTCCTTTCTAATGTCCCTTGCCTCCTCGTTGTTGCTGGGGTTGTGGTGTTAATAAAAGTAGCTTTTTTTAAGTATAACTTTTATTTAATCAATCTATATATATTACATAAGGGTAGCAGGTAGGTGAGCAATAAGCTGCACCGCCACCTTTTTCTGAATAGAGAATTCTAATCTACTGAAAATGAATCCTCACCCCTAGGGAGTAGAGAAGTTGCTGTAGACCACTCGTTGGAGTATCAGGAACCCGATCGCCTCCGATGCCAATTAGCCATGATACATTTTCTCTTTTCTTCCATTTATTTTATAGAGTAAAGATCCGGTACAAATAGCTTTTTTGGTAAGAACTGTGAGAATCAAAGGAGGGTATTTTTTTAAAAAAATTTTTTTAAAATTTTTTTTCCCCATATTGTTAAACATGTATTATAGTATTGAAAACTAAAAAAAAAAAAAAAAAAAAAAAAAAAAATTTGGTGTAGAGTAATTACGTGTAGAGTAATTACATAATTACTCTAGTGTAAACTAATGTATTTACCTTAATGACGTAATTACACTAAAAAAAAAAATTTTTTTATTTTTTTTTTTGTATTATTCATCTAGAAAGAATGTTTAAGCACATGGGAAAAAAAAATTCTAAAAAAAAAAATAAATTTTTTTTACCCCCTTTGATTCTCACAGTTCTTACAAAAAAACTATATGTATTTGATCTTTACTCTTATTTTATAACAACAATAGTTAAATTATAACTTTTATCTCAATCTTAATAAAACTTATACACGTTTCCAATAAAGACTTTTACGTCTTGGAGAGTTTCTTTTAAACTTCTATTCATTTTCAGTCACTAAATCAAATGTGCTTTAAAATGAACAAGATTATCTTTATGTGTGTATTTAAATTGACTTTTTTTTCCTGAAACAACGTCGTTCAAAATCAAATAATTTGGTGTTAAATTTATTTGTTATTCAATGGATAATACAAGTTTATGTTTTTTAAAATAGGTTTTTTTTTTTGAGAAATTGTTATCTTTTCAACACTATTATGGGGAGGGTGCCATTGCCATATGTTATTAAATTGATTATTATGATAGTTTTGGACATAAGTTCATAAAAAGTTGTCCAACTTCATACGCCTGAATGTTTCTGATGTAAACTTTCTCTAGTGTTACGAAAATTCTATAAGCAAAGCGTTTGTAATTAAAGAGATGAAGGGAATAAAAGGGATAACTTTGTAGAATGATAACCAAGTTTCAAATTTGTTCCAATTAAGTCACTCATATTTATTTTTGTCTTAATTAAATAACTCAACTTTCAAAAATGTTCTAATACTATATTTTTTACCTACTTAACAGGTTAACATGCATATGTGACATTTCTTTTTCCTTTTTTATATACTGTGCATTTAAAAAATATAAATATTCTTATATAACATAAAATCCATATATATTATATTATAATTTATTAATTAAAACAATTAAACTTCCATCTTTAGTTCTTTGGTGCTGAAGCAACAACAGCACAACCACAAAAATGGTGACCTACGTAACGTGAAGATTGATTTCACATTTTTTGAATAATCACAAAATTAGGTGGAGCAATTTATAGATTTAAGAACTATAATATTCCAAAAACAAGATTAAAATAGAAGCACTATCTAACCACATATCTCAAATCTAAAGAACATATGCAAGTGACGATGAAGACGATGACAGAACAACAAACGATGAACATATTCTGGCGAGCAACGATAACGACCGAAGTTGTATGGCGGCGAGCAACGATGAAGACTGGAGTTGTATGTTAGCAAACCTAAACGGTAATGAGGCGATGAAGACCGAACGATCTTCGTAATATGGGGATTTTGATTCTCTATGTTTTGTGTCGATGTTAAGTTTCAAACCAGTGCTGATGGTTACTTGTTTCAACTTATGTTTTATTTTTTTAATTATAAAAAATCATATATTATATTTAGAGCTAGTGTGATAAAATATATATTACAAAATGAATAGAACTGTAAGTAACTGGCAATATATAAGTATATAAAAAAGAAAAAAATGCCAAATATACATGTTAACCTGCTAAATAGGTAAAAAATATAGTATTAGAACACTTTTGGAAATTAAGTGACTTAATTGGGACAAAAATAAATATGAGTGAGTTAATTAGAACAAACATGAAACTTGATTACTATTTTATAAAATATTCCCGGAATAAAATGACAAAAAGAAATGATAAAGAAAAATGTGGAATTGGTTATGTTAAGATGAGGCATGTGTGGATACCAGCATGGAAGGAATTAAGGATTAGATCAACCTTGCTCAAGGCCACATGTACTTTGTACCCTATCTTCTGCCAGACTTCTGCTAACATGCATATTATTTCACATCTATGTCTTGATCAACTCTTAATAGATCAAACCTAAGATTTTTAATGGCGGTTAAAATGGCTCGAGCTAGGTTAGATATAGTTGTACTTTTACGGTCTGTTTGTTTGTTTGGTTGGTTTTTAAGGTATTCTAAAATGCTAATGATCCTATAAAAATGTATGCTTAAGGATAGAGTTCAGCGCTTATATGGTTCTTGTGATTTGCCGATTGTGCATAGTTGATCCTCATGGTTTAATAATTACACGGTCCTGATGGATATAGAGTTATTACTTAAGTGGTCATTGTGGTATGATTTTCTAACCACGGTGGTCCTTACTAGCAAACGCCGTTAAAATTTTTAATTAATTTTGTCTTAAATTATCAAAGTTCCTCCCACTAATTAAAAAAAAACAAATACAAATAGGTGGGGCCCACCCAACCCCGTCCGCACCTTCTTCTTCACTTTCCGTCCCGTCTGCATCCATACAGAGGTGTCGATTTAGTGATGAGTACCCCTTCAGCCCGAGGAAAGGGGTTACCACAGTGAGCTCGCATGGGCTTTACAATGTAATTATCAAACCATGATGATCAACTATGTAAAATCTACAAACCACACGAACCAGACAACCACTCAACTCTTAAATATATTCAGAAACTTGTCAGGCATTTTGGTAAACTAAAAGAATTTTGTCAACCAATTTCAACCGGTTCAGATATTTTGATTTAATCCACTTGGTTTGTAAAACATAAATGTAACCCAGATTCAAATATGTATACAAGTAAATAGTGGGTGACAAGTAGAGAACCAAACCACACACAACAGGCCCTGGTTTGATCCAGTCTGGTTTGCCGATTTAAGCTAAAAATATGTTTTTGCACATTCTCAGTTTAGCTGGACTGCTGGAGTTACTAAGGAAACAAACAAAAGGCTTAATACAACTGTACAAGTCAAAATGGATTCAGCAAGATTGATTTTCAACATCATTTTGTACTTGTTTCTTGAATACAATAGATAACTAAACTAATGTAGCAAATTGTTTATAAAAATGTATAAAAATACTAGCCTATTAAAAAACTAAAAGTCTAGCATAAAAAACACACTTTTAACTCATTTCACCAGAATTAATGTTCACTAGTTTATAAAATCTTATTCGAAAAATACATGAATTTTATAAAAGAAAGAAAAATCACAACACAATGTGTTGTTTATTGTCATAAATTAATGAGTAGGTATAACATAAATGGGTCTTTGTAGCTAGAGCGCAAATTATCCCCTCCACCTGCGTTGCCTTGATTCCATACCACCTTGATGCATAATCAAAGATACCTTCTTTTCAGATTCTATGTATTTGTGTCTGCTTTCTTTCTTCATTTTGCTTATCTACCACTAAACCCCTTCATAATAATAGAAGATGCTGTTAAAAGTTCTAGCACCTCTTGGGTACATTTTTAATTCCAACCAAAAACAAATCGAGACCTAGTCAACTTAAGACTCATAAATACCCTTAAACGTGCGGGTTACTGGTCAGTCCTGCATAATGCATATCCTTTGGAGGTGCCTCATGATTACATAAAGTACCGGAAGTACTTGAACTTTCGTAATCCACTAGTTGGAGTTGAGGCCACTCCCCAAATGAGTCCATGGTAGGACAAAACCAGTGATCTACAATCATAAGCGCAAGGAAAGGCCGGTCCTCGTGGAGGACCGCCGCACAAAGCTTGAAAAACGGCTTTCAACCTTTATGACATTAGGGTGCCTTAAATGTTTGACTTTCCAAGCAATGTCTTTTGGTTGCATTTTTATCTCCAAGAGGTGAAGGGGATCGGTGAAATTTGGAAAATGGTCTACCGGGTAAGAGGTAGTCTAACATGTTCGACAACTAATAAGGTGTTCACATCAGCTTCCTTCTATTGGTTCTTTGCCATACGATGGTATACATGATATGCTATCTACAAGGGGACCCATACCAAGGACCATAGGCCTAAGAGGTACCTTTGGGTACAATAATTTCCGACTCAGAGCCAATTTGGTACAAGTATTCCGGAAGATCCAAGGCACACAGAGCCATAACATATAACCAGAATGGAAACAAGACCGGTCTTTATAAAAGATTTAAATCATCTCTAGATTAGTCGCCCTCTAAAACATTCATCATGTAATAATTTCTATGCCAAAGTGAGCCAAGAAGCAAAATGCCCTTGTACTACGCACGTATTTTATTTTATGGGAGTACTATAATAATACCCTAAAATGTTATTAAAGACTTGAAGAAAAAAATAGAGTTGAAGAGTAGAATGAATACCTCAGTCTCAAAAGGGTGGGCTATCAGTAAGATTTAGCAAATATTGCAACTTCGTCAGCTGACCTACCAGTCATCAGGCACTTTTTCGGCCCTTGAGGTTGGTCGAAAGGAAAACATCTAATTGTTGCCCCGGTTTCTTCTTTGACCTTCAATTCATCTTCATCACTTCAAAAACCACAAGAGGTCAGATGTGGAAGAAATACAGGAAACACATATTCACAATTTTAAAGGATGCATTATGCAAAAAGGCGATATTAAGGATATAGTTTTTGCTCCAAATGTAATCCTATTATCCTAATATGAGAAAAACACGATAGTGCCTTAGTGGTGATCCAATAAATAAAGAAAATACTGAATACTACTGTTGTACAATGTCATCTTGTACAACAAACAGGTCAATTTTGTTTAAAACAGACAGGTGGTCTATCAATTTGGATGACCACATCAAGTAAAAAAGCTGATGGAAAGTTGGGGACTGTAGCTTCAATATGGCCCTATTAGAAGTTGATTGCTGAACAGGGACAGAGAACTGTATGTCTTAACTATATATTATGACTAGGGTGTAGGCCTGGCAATTTCAAACATAATACTGGGTTCATTTGGGCTTGAAATGAAAGAATACGGTTCCTTTGAGCTGTATACCATATCTCCCTAGTCCCTAAGGGTGTAATTGGGCAAATGTGACTACGAAAGACAATCACAGGTGACACTGGGTGGATCCGAAACAACTTACGGGTCAGAATAGGCTTAAAATACAAGAGTGTGGGTACTTGTTGCCCTAGTCAAATATTCGTATACAAAGCATTTCGTTTCTCGTCTCTTTCAGGTTTCCTCTTTCAACAAACAACTAATATCAACAAATCAACAGCCGAACAAACAAATTCCCAGCCCCAACAATAAATCCCAGAAAGAAAAAAACAAGACCGAGCCGGATCGTGAAAGGTAATCTTGTCTGCAAGACGGCAATGGAGTGATTTCTTAGTTTACTATCTTTCCGGTACTACGAGTTATCGACTATGATGTTGTGATTTTGAAAAAAAAAATCAAGCAATTTTCATTAGTTTTTAATGTTGCGTCTTTACACATTGGGAAAACCCAAAATTATTGTTCCTCTTCATATTTTTTTTTTCTGTTCTGACTTCTGTGGCCTACTTAATTCTTGTTCCAAATTCAGTAATTATTTCTGGGGAGTGTCTTGGGTTTTGAATGTTTAGAGCTTTAATTTGGAAAGTATTAAGCAATTGGTCAGAGAACTGTGTACTAAACCTGACGTTTTATAAAAAAAACCGAGCTGTTGAGATTCACATTCTTATAAAAAAAGAAAAAAAACCACACACGCACCTAACTGAAAAAGTTCATAACATGAACGAAATATAATAAACTGGGAAAATAGGGATTAAAAGTATAAAATATATTGAAGACTAGAGTTAACCCATCCTGGACTCCTAGCCCATATTAATTTGTATCAAAACCTGTTCTGACCTAGACCTGTTCTGACCTAAACCAAAATGACCCATTTTTAAAACGACCCGTACTAACCCGGATCGATTCTGACCCGGCACCCCTTCCGATCGACCCTCACAATTTTAGTAAGAAAAGCTAAAACATACCTTCCAATCCATGGGCCCCTGGCCCATTTTCCCTGTGATATTGCCTCTTTGAGTTCATCATACGAGCTCACATCCACAATATTGCTGAAGTAAAATCAATACTTGTTAGCCATAATACCCTTTGTTTCTTAATAAATATTTAAGAAAAACAATGCAAAACAAATCAAGACATTTGTCACCCTCTTTTATCACTAACAAATCAAATGCAAAACTTTGCATATGTTGGAACTTTAATATTAAGTAACAATGGTTATAGGGAAGGTTAAATGATCTATTTCCTCTTCTTTTTATGCTAAAATCATTTGTGTTGTCTTGTTTGCTATGCGATGAAAGACAAGAAAAATAGTAAATTACGATAGTGCGCATAAGCTACATACCTATCTCGAAAAGCTATAGCTTTATCCAAAAGGGATGATTGGATTTCATCCAGCTTTTCTTTGATATAGGGTACAAGAACCGAAGATTCCATAGATATTCCAAAAACCTTCCCTGGTTTTCCAGGAATATCTCTTCTAGATATGACCACACTCTTGCTTGAAACGTCACGTGGACCAATTTCAATTCTTAGTGGCACACCCTACACAAGATAACTAAATTAAAAATGTCCTGCAACAAGAGAAACACAAAAAATAAAATTTACTTCAAACCTCTGCTTAATATCTTACCTTCATTTCCCAGAAATTAAATTTCCATCCAGGTGTTCTTTGATCAGAATCATCTAGCTTTACTTTAATGCCAGCACCATGAAGAACATCTTTGACGTACAATGCAGCATCAAGAACTTCATTTTTCTCATTAGCCTTCTTCCAAATTGGTACAATCACCACCTTGGAATCATGAGAGCAAACTCGTCATGAAAATAAAACAAGAACATAAGTGCACATAATGTGGAAGGATTACTGTTCAGGCGTAAAGGCAAGTCCTTTTGAAAGTATG
Organism: Ambrosia artemisiifolia; assembly: GCA_032199755.1. NCBI lineage: Eukaryota > Viridiplantae > Streptophyta > Magnoliopsida > Asterales > Asteraceae > Ambrosia > Ambrosia artemisiifolia. Next base: position 44,540,045 of record CM063529.1, on the reverse strand, counting down.
TAAAATAATTTTAAAACACGTATCTGTAACAAAAACGATAAGGGTTTCAGATTAAAGAACAACACCTGTACAGAAGCCAGTCTTGGGGGAAGCATTAATCCAGCATCATCACCATGGGTCATGATGATACCACCAACAAATCGAGTACTTATTGCCCAAGAAGTTTGCCACACATGTTGCCTTTGACCATTTTCATCAGCAAACTGTATGAAAAAGGGTTTAAGCTTTGGGGCCAACAGGTGTCTGGGTAGTAACTAGTAACAATGCAAATAATTATGGTTCTTAATAAGATACTGGATTCTAAAGAAGCATATTCCCAAGCTAAATCCAGTCAACAGCAACAGAAAATTTCGATCGTAACTCGTAAGTACCAAAATTTCATACATTCCGCAACAAATTAAACTGATGAACATGAATTAGATTAGAAAAATAAACCTGTGTTCCAAAAGCACGGGAAAAATTTTGTCCTAAATTGTGGCTGGTTCCAGCCTGCAAGGCTTTACGATCACCCATCATAGCTTCAATAGTATAAGTTCTATCTGCTCCAGCAAATGTCTCTACCCTCGATTTTCGACCTGGTATAACAGGCATTGCAGCTTGCTCATAAGCAAACTTTGTATAGACATCAATCATTTGCATCGCCTGCAATTTGAGAGGCAAAAACCTGTTAGTAGAAAACAAAAGGTAGTCTCATTTACGCATAAGAGATATACAAACCTCCCTTTCGGCTTCCTCTGGAGCAGCATGTGCAGTATGCCCTTCCTGCCATAGAAACTCAAGAGTCCTAATAAAGGGCTTTGTGCGCATCTCCCATCTTGTGACATTTGCCCACTATTATTTATCACAGAAAGTAATGAGTACAAAGTGCTATGAATATAAACAATTAAACATGAAATGAATAGTTAAACAAATATCGAACCTGGTTGATCATTAAGGGAAGATCACGATAACTCTGAATCCACTGCGTAAACATGTGGTTAACGATGGTTTCACTAGTGGGTCGAACCTGCAAGAGTCTCACGAATTGCAAGAATCAAAGTCACACTCAGGTCTAAATTGTCGAACTTAAATTCAACATTCACAAATTCCTTTCTATCTAACAATCCAGAAAATACAAAACAATACCAAATCAGGATATGTGTATATTAGCAGTGGTAGAGTAACTAAATCAGTACCACAAGTTTTTCTTCAAGTTCTTTCCCACCTCCAACAGTGACAAGAGCCAATTCCGGACTAAAACCCTCAACATGGCTAGCTTCTTTCTCTATAAACGAATACGGTATAAACTGCAGCCAATCACAATCACTCACTTAATCAAACCTATAGTTGGGTACACTAAATAGAAAGAAAGCAATGACTTATTATTAATACCTGTGGAAAATACATGTTACTATGTCCTGTCTCTTTGAACTTAACGTTCAAATAATCCTGCAAACATTATTAAATATCCATATGATCAAAAGGAAACATACAATTCCTGATACAGTGATACACTGATACAATCCAACCTGTTTTCTAAAGCGCAGGAATTAATACCGTCCTTGAATTGTTAGTTATGGTGGTTTATTTGTTGGTTAGTTACGTTACGTAGATAGTGGGTTAGTTTACATTTCTGAACCTATACAAGTGTTATTAATAGATAATGTATTTATCATTTACTAAAATACATTATCTATTAGTTATTATCCGTGAATTTGAATGAAGCAAAAAAATTGGAGTGAAGTTTATTATTTGTTTTCTTGTAGCCTAAACCACTCTACGGATATCGGGAGATTAACCATCTCGAACATACAGTTTGAGGTGCATAACATAAGAATGTGGAAAGAGCTGTTGTATGTTTTAGCTTCAAAACACTTCCTACAACTGATTGCAATTAACTACGAGAGATAAAAGTACTATTAATTAATTAATTAATATTAGTGTTTAAAACGTTGAATTGCAAAGGGAATTGTGGATAATTTGATATTTACAAGCAATATTATTATAATTATAATACTGAAAAAAAGAAAAAGAAAAGGGTAAGGAACCTGAATAGCTTCCCAAATAGCATAACCGTAGGGTCGAATAACCATGGTACCACGAACAGGGCCGTAATCAGCGAGCTCAGCCAAAGAAATGACATCGAGGTACCAGGCATTAAAGTCCTGAGACCGAGGCGTTATGCCTTGTTCCTGAACAGGAAGTTTCTGGTTCGGTTCAGCAACCTCTGTGGGGCTTTTGGCTGAGACTTTGGGTGCTGCAGAGGTGAGTTTGCGAACATTAAGGTGGTTGCAACGGCGTGGAAACAAGGAAGAGCGAGCCGATGAGACGGAGAAAATGGATGTTAGAGAAGGAAACCGCAGAGCCCCCATTTGTGTGCAATACATATCACAAAGGATGATGAGGGAGGAAGGGAGGGTTTATTACCCCCGCATTATTACAATGTTCGTTTATATCTAGTTGTGGATAGTATATAGCAGCGACTTGGGGTGTAAACGAGCCGAGCCTAGTCATGTTTTTATGAAGTTTGAGCTTGGCTCGGTTTAAGCCTAATATTTTGAACTTTAGTTTGGCTTGAAAATAAAACCCAAGAGACCAAGAGTTTGGCTTGCCAATGTTAAACATTAGGTATGCTATATATAAAACAATAATATAAATTTTGTAACGGTCTTTGTACGAAGAGCTCGAGCTCGGGCTCGCTAACTAAACGAGTCATGTTTAAGGCTCGAACTCAGGCTCGTTAAGACTTAACTCGTTTAAGTTTTTTACTGATTCGATCTCAGTGCCCTTAGGGTGTTGAAATGAAATGTCAACTGATATGTATAAAGGGGAATCAAAAATTGAAACTAGTTAAAAAAATGGGTTACTTAAACTATACCTTTATTTTTTTTTTATTTTTTTGTGACTTAAAAAAATGGGTTACTAAAACTATTAATTACATCTTACTTTTCCCAACGGACCAGGTTACATGTTTCTGTTGGGTTTACCAGTGGGCCAAATGTTTTGTTTCTTTTCTTCAAATGGGCTGAACCCCGATGTCTATATACAATAAAATTAGATGGCCTGATCATGACTCGGAATATAGATTTGCTAAAGAAGTTACTTAAGATTTGTCTACCAAGAAAACTTTTATACGGATGTCTAGTTGATTATTTTTATTTTGATCAGATTACTTTATTATTGAGTCAATCTATTAACTTAGCTAAAGTAACATTCTCAACTAAATTATGGTACGGGAAATGGATAACTACGAGACTCGAGTCCTTGATCCATTGATTAGAATTCATATGTTTATCATAGTATAGCCTTGTATAAAAAGCGAATTGTGATATGCTAAATTTATAATAGGTCCGAAAAAAAAGATGTTACAGTTGATAAGAAGAAAAGTGTTGAGAGTTAACAATAAGATGAATTCTAGTGGTATTACCTTTTAACTATTTTTTGGTTGTAACATATGCACTCATATTTACCTTAGTAGTTTTTTAAAAGTTGATCACGCTTTCTAATTCATTATGTACTTGTGCTATAAAATATTAAAAGAACGTAAAGATTGTATTAGTGTTTATATGCTTCTTGTAAGTTGTTAATTTCACAAAGGTTACCCTAGAGCATACTACGTCGCCACAACCATGTAATGCCTTATTGGCATACTACGGGCATTTGTTAGCAAACCAGAAGCCATTTGTTGGCAACCAAAAAGCCACTTATCGACATACCAGATGTTGTTAATAGCATCAAGTTTTCCCTAAAACTACTTTTTAATCTTGTTACGATAAAACTTAACTAACATCATGTTATAAATTAAAATTGTGTGTTTGTGCAAAGTTAAACTATAGGCTCACGGGTGTAAAACGATGTAACATGTACTTTAAGAAATTATATGACATCTAATAGAGATGGAAAATATAAGGAACATAAGGTGCATTACTGGGGTGGTAAATAGTTCATGGCATAGTAAATAGTTTAGTTTAACACTTTAACCTCTATTTTCTTTTATGGAGACTTCCATTGTGGTTGATAAAAAAAATAATTTTAGTTAAAGAATTGTGCGAATCTAACAAAAGTAACAACCTCGGTGTTGTGGCAGGTTTAACGACTGAACACAACCCAATTAACACCCCCAATGGCGAACGTCATGACCTCCAAACGAAAGGTGATAATCACCACATAACCCAAATTGCCTCGTGCTTGTCTTCTACCTCCTAGTATTGACATCTCTCTTCTCCGGCTTGGCTTCATGTGAACCTTAAGTCAGTGGTTCATTACCCTTATGACTGATTTTAATCTTTACAACCATCACACCCTTCTCCCCCCCCCCCCCCCCCCCCCCCCCCCCCCTCTTCTACCATTTAAACCAGGCTTGCCACCAAACCCTAGCCATCATTCAAACCATACGAAGAACCTCACAGATCACAAACCCTCGATCCATAAGGTGACTCTCACAACCCTTGACCCATAGCGACAACCCTCACAATCCTCGACCTCTAGTAACAACCCTCGCAATCCATATGAATTGGTGAGAGCTTTTTTTACTAGTTTAAAGCTTTTTATTTCATATCATCTACCAGACTATGTTAAGGTTTTGGTTAGGCATGGCTAAAATAGTAAAATACTAATATAGTAATATCACACCATTACGAACATGTGAACGCATCATGTTCTCAAGTAAAAATATATATTTTAATAATAAGATTTTGTTTCTTCCAAAATCTTTATATAACCAGGTAAACCAATACTTTGGTGGAGAAATTGGACAACAATAATGTAGAAAAGGAATATGATTTTAATTAACATCAAGTGATGTACGTATTCACTATTTAGGTCTCCTATATATTAATTATAAAACGTGTTTCTTGATGATCAACATCCACATAGAAAGAATCTAGTTGTGAATGTCCTACCGCAATAACATTCTAACCAACTTGTAACGCATGCATTACAACTCGTACAAATGGTCATGAATAAAGAGACATGAGTTGCTAAATATAAGCCATAAATCTTTACATGTTACTGGTGGAAAATTTACTAAATGATTCAGATGATGGAATCACACACGCTGCAACACTGATGCATTTCATAAATTGGTCCAGAATATTACATCACTTGCCTACACATGTACATGCATTAATAAGGTTGTAGCTATTTTCACCCCCTAATCTAACTCTCCATTTATTACTTGTACCTTCTGCTTTTCTATTTATTGCGTATCCAAGTATAATTCCAATATACAACATCGCTTTTAATCCTTTTGGTAGCACTTTTGCATTTAATTCTCGATAATATAAACATGCAGTTTGATAAGCTTGAGTTGTTTAACTTACAAAGTTTGAGTTAGGTTCCAAAGATCGAGCTTGACTTGTTATCAAACTCGAATCCACTATTATATGAATGCAGTTATTTTATATATACACACAATTACAATATATATATTTTATGTAGAGGCGGGTTAATTTATAAAGTATAATTAACATGCGAAGCGTACAAAGATAATTACGCATGAAGTAAAAATAACTACACATGAAGTATCATATAACTACGCATGAAAGTATCATAATTACACATAAAAGTATCAAAATTACGTATGAAGTAAACACAATTAGGGCATGTGTAGTGGGAAGACTTTATGGGTAATAAAATATTATAAAGTATTAGGAGGAGCTTCATAGAGCTTTATGAGAAAATAGGTGTGTGGGCTTTATGGGGCTTATAGAGATTAAACTATTATTATTTTAATAATAATAATAATATAACTTTATCCACCACAACCAATCACAACCCTTCATCTTCACCATCCACCCCCTTCCCCAACATCCAACCTCTTTTTTGCAGGCCATAACTCTCGCCCTGGAGATAAAACTCAGCCCCATAACGCCTCCATAGTGTCGGTGGAGGTGGTATTCCCGACGGTATGGAAGTCTAAAACGCCCTATAACGAGAAGCTTTGGCGCCTACTACGGGTGCACTTACGACTCTTATATTATTCCTTTGTACGCTTCACAGGTTAACAACATTTGTATTTTAACATTTATATATACATATGTGAAGAAACAAAAGTCTAACCTCCTTGTAGGGATGATGAGACTACTGATCCACAGATACTATCCTTCACTGATAACTCTATGGTCCAACAAATCCAGGTAAGAAGAAAGAATAATGGGTAGGGAGACAGCTACGTACGTAGTTGTTTATGACAAAAACTTGGTGACGATGATACTATAGTAATAGCTTTTAGAGTTAGCAAAACGTGTCTACTCTATCGGGGAGATGCACCTTATATAGAGTTGGCATATGCCACCATCACCCATAACCCTAATCGTCATGGGCCTAAGCCCGATTAGAGTTGTCTCCACTACCCTATGCTATATTAGTAAAGTAATCAATAATAAATGCATAAATAAGGAAACAGGAACGAATACCGCTTTTACCGCTACCTGCGCGCGTTATTCGTGGATTGTAGGCAAGTGGAGAATGTCAGTGATGGTTCTATGCATGCATTACGTATATCCTCCGAGGTATACACGGGCAATTTCATGCAAAGTACTTCTGCTCATGTTCCTTCCTGCACATGCCTGGAGTTCGGATTGGGCCGATCCATACCATGGTTCAATACCCAACCCCATCAAGTCCCCCCAGTCCAGCGTGTCTTCTATGCCTGAGTTAGTGATGGCATAGAAGGGATGCTAGACTCTATGATTGTATTGTTGGATGACAACTCATCCATATCCAACGATGTTAGTTAGTTCGTCGCAGGGATGCAGAATGAGGCTTTCCGTGGGAGCGGAGAACGTAACATGTGGGGAATGTTGGATGCTCGGTGATTGCTATTCGCAGATGCGGGGTGATGCGACATTATTTATACATGTATTTACCACTCTTTTTGTATGTTGTGCCTTATCTTTGCAAAACAAAGCTAAATTGTTCCTATGAGTCAATTGCAAGTATTTGGAGGCAAACAGGCAAAAAGGAGCGGAAACTAGCACAATGGGAAGGAATTTGAAGACTTTGAAGACTGTAGCAGAATATGCACAGCCGTGCTCCTGCCCAAAGTCAACCAGTCAACATTTTCAGCCACCAGATGAAGAAAATCAAGGTGTACGGGCGTGCACAACGTAGTGCACGGTCGTGCTTGCTGATACGTGCTTCCCAAGGCTCCAACCGACCAAAACAGACATGCAGTCATGCCATGCATACGAGCACGGGCGTGCAGGAGACCAGGACTGCTCAAAAGGACTTCCAGTACCAACGGACAGTACTTGACTGTTGAGCACGGGCGTGCCATTGGCCTAATTGAAAATAGGGGGTTTCCTTGTATATTAGTTTTCAGTTCTTCTCTTTGGCACGGGGTAGAGCAGTTTGGTAGCTCGCAAGGCTCATAACCTTGAGGTCACGGGTTCAAATCCTGTCTCCGCAATACTTTTTGTAAAAAAAATGGTATGTTTTACTCTGGTAACTAGTAATTAGTTGACACTTTTTCTTTGGGGGTAGGGGTAAAAGGCAAAGAAGGGAAGGATAGAATCACTACACTATGACGACTAACTATACCAAATCCTTTAGAATTTTAGATATTAAATAAATGACTTCATTTTGATTTTGGGTGGATAGCGGGAATCGAACCCGCGTCTTCTCCTTGGCAAAGAGAAATTTTACCATTCGATTATATCCGCTTTTTTTTTGTTTCGTTCTTGATACACAATATGTCTATAATACACAATATGTCCTCACATATATGATATATATGTCTGGAGCATATTTGTGCAGTGCTGGGCCGGAGACTCTCTTCAGATTGAGCCAAATTTTTTTATTAATTTGAATTAAATATTCATTTTTTCAAGAACAAGAAGTTTGGCCCCCTTCTAATCTAATAATCTAATTTTTCATTTTTTTTTCTTCTCTTTATTTTGATTTTGGGGACTTATATTGAATGTGAATGTGTCTCACAACCAAGAATAATTCAGAAGGTCATTTCGGTTTTGGATCTAGGACAATAGGTTCAAGAGATGAGAGAATTAAGGATACCCACCAGAAAGACTAATCCAATCCATAATGATGTACCTGAAAATACAACATTTTTGTTACTTGACCAACCATCAGGAGAAGCAAATACAACGGGTACGCTAATCAATAAGATTGATGAAGTAGCAATTAATGCAAAAACAGCCAATTGGAAAGCAAGAGTCATGCTTTTAATCCTCCAAGCTACCAACAAATGAACTATACCTTGGAGCACGGGCGTGCATGGCCTGGCAGCTCTATAAAAGGAAACCTTCACTCATCATTTTGGCATCACATTCCACCCGATTCTCTCCCACATTTCTGCCATTTTAGGGTCTTGTGAGTGACATTTGGAGCTTAGGATCACTCCATAAACACTTAGGAAGTGTGAGCTTTGAGAGAAACCATATAAAATCACCCAACTACTTTACAAATCCTTTAGCAACCCTCGCCAGGTTTTCATATCAAAACCAACTTTGCGAGATTGTTATAATGCCATTACTTGGCTAGATTTGTTAGAGTGTTGCTAAGGTGAAAACTATCTTGGTATGGATTATACAGTTTATGTTTATTATTGAGTGATGTTTTGTGTTATCATTTAATTCTTTCTAGTCTATCTTTGTTTGACGAATTAACTAATCAATCAACTAGTATTTGGTCTTGAGGGTGTTTTGATAGGAAGTGGATGGACTTATGAGTGTACCCGTGGTGTGTAACAACCCATGCACTTGTAAACATTCACACTTGTAAGCAACCCACGCACTTGTAAACATTCACACTTGTAAGCTAACCTAATTCCATCCTCAACTATTAAAATCTCACTTAGGGTTGTTACGGTCTTTATACTCGGTCCTAGTGATAAGCCAAGACTTGGTTATCCGACTTAGCTTCATGGTCTATGTGATAGTTTTGGCGCAAACAAAGAATTGTTGAACCCGTGTTGGAAGCAAACGGTCTATATTTTCTTTCATTACTATATTATCGCACAATTAGTAATTGGCCAATCACTTTTTGAAAAGTTAATTAACTCAAGTAGGGGATGAGCGTGAGCGGGACAGCCACGACTCCTCTATGATGTCAAGTGGTAGCTTGTTCGTCCATGCTCCGGCCACCGACAAGTTATTCATAAAAGTTTAGAGTCGTTTGATGTCAATATCGCAACACTGGGAGGTGGGTTATTTGGGGTTGGGTATACACAGTCTCGGGTGATCCTCTTCTCACTGTTGAGAGGTGAGCTTACCGGGATAGGGAGACCCTCACAATAACAAATGAGAACACAAATCGTTTTTATAGTTATGCGATAATGCGCATCTTGGACACATCACTCAATTGAACATTTACTATTAATCCGTACCAAGACAAGTTGGATCCCCAAACAACACTTTTATTTGGATATTGGCTTTCTTCTATGTCAATTTCGTTATCTCTCAATTTTACTTATCTTTAGTTTTACTTTAGCAACTTAAAATTGAGTAGGGAAAGTCGTGTCTTAGGGTTCGATACTCGGTACTTGCTTGTGTCTATACTATACTCGATAGGTACACTTGCCTATTGTGTGGGTTTAGAACATTTAGCATTTATCATTTTATTTTATAAATTTAAAACTTGAAAATTGTCTCACCTCAAACTTTTTGACTTTATTACCTTTTTCAGCAAGTTTTCGGCACTCCCACCGGGAACTTGCCAGTTTTAAGAAAAGAAGTTTAAGTCTTTAAAACCACACGCTATCAAGTTTTTGGCGTTGTTGCTGGTGACACGACATATTTCATAGAAAGGTTTTAAGTTGCTAGTTTCTAATCACTTTTCCAGTTTGTCTTGATAGATTTTCAGATGGATCATATGGAGGAAGATCAGTTCGTGACGGAGAAATTTTTCGATTATGAAGGGTTTTATGTTCAACAAGTCTGTGAGTATTGTGGTGGAACTTCTTTCTACCACAACCATGAAGACTATTTGTCCTGTTATCTTCCAGAGTACAACAGTCACAATTCACCCCCTCTTGAACCACCACCCTGTAATCATTCACCATTTCCTCATAACCCAAATGAAGAAATTTACCACATCAATAGTTTCCGATTAAATACTCAACCACCTTCACCACCTAGATCTCCATCACCACTCTGTCTAGTTCTATAGATTGTGCAGATGAATAGGATCTGATTTCACAAACGACACATAAAATTTTTTAAAAAAATTGTTTTGTGGAAATTTTTTGAGTGAAATCCCACTATGACTGAGGATAAGTGTGAGGAAGTTAAATCTTCCCCATTCCCTCTAGCTGCAGTGGAACAAAATAAAACATTAATTTTGAGAATTAACCCACCAAAGGATGAAAAGTGGGAAGAATTTGAAAAAAATAAAAACCAATAAACCATTACTTGATGTTTTAAAAGAGGATCATGCTCATGCTGAGAGTCTGAAGGAGTTGCATATCTAAAACTGGCAAAACAAGCTGCTAAAACAGTTTGAATTACCAGCGCATGTTCGTGCCACGTTATTGGGTACGTGTCCACAGAAACTCCAAAACCCAGGAACGCCCTTAATTCTAATACAAGTTGTAGAACTTAAAACTGACACGACATTATTGGATCTTGTAGCGTGTGTTAGCATTCTTCCAGGGTGTATCTATGACCAATATGATTTTGGTCCTCTGAAAAAGGTCGACATCACCATAATGTTGGCAAATCAAAAAGCGATATGTCCTAGGGGAATGTTAACGGATGTAATAGTCAATGGGGAGGATTGTTTTTACCTAGTGGACTTTTTGGTAATGGATTGTGTTTCTAACAAAAAAGAGACACACCCCATGATTATATTGGGTGGACCATTCTTAGCAGCGACACATGTTGTGATTGACTGTGCCAATGAGATGGTAAATATGAGGTTTGGGGAAAGGACACTCAGTTTGAATGTGTTTTCAAGTTTAACTGACCCAAACGCCGAGGAAGAGTGTTTCATGGTTGACAGGATTGAAAGGGCTGGAGTCAAAGAGAGTAAGAAGAAGAAGAAGGTTAAGAAACGAGCTAAGGTTAACCAGGAAGGCATGACAGTAAGAGCTCTAGGTCATTGCTATGGTATGCCCGAGGCATTACCACAAGGTGGAAAAGATGCATGCTTAGCAGTTGAGGGACGCAAGCATCCCACTCGCCCACCATGATTAAGAATACCAGGTAAAGTCAGGCTGAAGACTGTAAACTTAGCGCTACCCGGGAGACAGCCTGAAATTTTCTTTATTTTATTGTTTTTGGTTATTTTCTTTTTATTTGTTTGGTGTGTTTTTGTTCTGGTGGTTGTTTGCTAAGTAACTAACCATTGTGGGTGGTAGTCAATAGTCGCGTATGTTGAGATTGGTGGTTGGGAAAGAATTGGGTAAACACTAAAAGCACCATACATTGGAGACAATGTATCGTAAGTGTGGGGATGTGGTAACCTTAGGAAAAGTAAGGTGGAATCACTTACTTTGCAGAAAAATTGGGAAATTTTGAAAAAATATAATGAAAATTTTCTTGCAAATTGTCACCCTTTCTACTTGATCAGGCATAAAAGCCGAATTTTCAGTCACCAAAGAGTCTTTTGCCAAATATGAAAAAAACCGAGATCCTTAATCATGGTTGTCCCTTTAAGTTTCATGAGAGTATTTCTAGCGAGTGTTTTTAGTGAAAATTGAAATGAGATGCCTAACTAGGGGTAATATGCTTTTAGGAGTGGCATATGCTACATGGCGAGTGTTTTTAGTGAAAATTGAAATGAGATACCTACTTGTGAGATCTTGAGCCTACTAGATGCTAAATTGATATAAATATTTTCATTTGGGGCGATTCTAGGAGCATATTTTGGGATCTTTTCACCATTCTAATCATTCCAATCATTACTCTAACATCAAACATGCAATCAAACATCGAGATTGAAGATCAAATCAAGAACATGAGTGGCTAATCTTTTTGTGGTTTCTTCCCGGTGGATGATTCTTGTAAGTGGATGATTGTTTTTAGTTTTTCTTTGTATTTGAGATTAGCAATCTAAGCATTCGATGCTTTTTGCTTAGTGATTTATTAGTTTGATTCTAAAAAGTTGATTTTTATCTAAAACCTAGTTTTAACTCTTTTAGTAATTGGGATATATTAGATAGAGATTAGGTTTGGTAATCTTCAATTGATAACCGTGTGATAACCTTTTGTTATTTGTAATCAAAGTAGGCATGAGATTGGTACCGTACGCGTACCGAAAATACCAGTACCAAATTTGAACATAAGTGGGTACCGAGTACCGTACCGAATATATAGGTACGGTATGGGTACGAGTACGGGTATCGGTACCGGTATTTCGGTAAGGTACCTGTTTTGGTACCATTTTGTTATTTTTTTCTTTTTTGAGCACTCGTACGGGTATAAAGTAGGTAAACAATTACGAGTATCAATACTATACGGGTACCAAATTAAAAAATTTGGTACGGGTACCAATAGGTACATGTACTAAATATGTAAAACTGATACGAATACCATAAATACTATAATACGAAGTAAAACATATAATTAAATTCAGTAGTATATAGAATTCGGTACCCGTACTCGTACCTGTACCGATACCGAAAGTACCAAATACCGAAATCAGTAAAAGTGGGTACCGATACCTATACCGAGTACTTAAAATCGGTACGGGTACCGGTACAGGTACGATATGGTACGGGTATAGGTACTCGGGAAAAAAGGCTCATCCCTAAATCAAAGTACTTAGTCCTCGTTTATCACAATCAACTAATAAATTATCTTAATCATGTCTATATGATTTTCTCAATAAAAACTAATTACTTGAAGCCACTTTGAATCTAAAACCTGGAGGAATCACCTTTTCTCCAACTGTTTACATCTTAATTTTTATTTTCGTTTTCACAATCATTCTCAAACAACCGAATTTACTTTTCTAGTAATTAGTTAATTAGTAATCAGTCGATTTAAGCAAACACTTTCCATAGTACTCGTGGTTCAACACCTGACTTACCATATCTAATAAGGTAATAAGGAACTAATTTTTTAATCTTATTTTTGACTAACCCTTCGACATCGGTCATGCACGTCCCGCAAATGAGAGGCATTTGGACTTCAATCTAGGTAGTCTCGAATTAAAACAATCAATTACCGGTTTCCAAGTCGTCACTCTATTCATGTTGGCCCCAACCATCATCCCTAAGTATTTAAACGGAAAATCCCCCCCCCCCCCCCCCCCTTACATTTAAGTGTATAAACCATATGTCATAATTCATGGTTCGTCAAATCAACCCCATATAGCTTTCTCTTCGTGGTGCCCACCTTCAATCCTGATGCTAAGAATAAACATCTTAGAATCCGCTATAGGTTTATGCTCTTATCTATATATGTATCTATAAAGAGAGATAGAGTGAGTAGAGTGAGGGGTGTACCAATAACAACCGCTTTTATTTAATGGCTATGATCTTAGAGAAATATGCAATATTTAGAGATTAGGTTAATATTTAAAGAGTAGGTGCATGTGCACACAAACACAGAAGTCCGTCTTCTTCACTTCGTTTACACACCTACGCACTTCGTTTACACAACTACGAATCAGTTACCGTCGACGACAGATAAAGATTCTAGTAATGTTTTCTTGGTTTTTCTTTTTTCTTCTCAAGTATTCTATTACGATGATAACTCTTAGAGCATTCACAATAGATACTCTATAATAGTGTCAGGGGGGTCTCTATATTATATAGAGTGAGTATAAGTGGTTGTGAGTAGAGGAGAGAGAAAATATATAGATGAGACATTGTTCATCAGTAAATTTGGAGGGAATACTGTTCACCCTCCATAATTTTTTAATATTTTTAAAAGTGGTTGTGAGTAGAGGAGAGAGAAAAGGTAATGATAAAAGTATAGAATAAATATTATTAAATAGAAAAGCAGAGAGAAAGATAGTATTTTTAGTGTAATTATAGAGATGGAGATGAAGAATTTATTGTGAATGCTCTTAGGGGTCAAGTTATAAATTTTTAAAAATACAAAAGTTCAGACCCTCTTAAATATCAGGCTTTGGGTCGTCGCTTACCCCGCCTAGTCTCAGGGCCACCACTGATTACTGTTTATATATTTCTTAAATATGCAATTGAACAAAATGCATATTTTATTTAATCAAATTATACGTCGTTGTATATGATGGTTATAATTAAATTTATACATTGTTTAAATCATTTATTTCCAATTGAACACTAAATGGGGAAATTTTGAAGATGAAAAAGTAAAAGATACATAATGGTACGTAGGTACAAGAAAAGGAGAATTAAATCTTTACACATGAATCTCTACTACATTATAAAGGAGGAATAATGGCTAAATGTGTCCATATTGGCAAACTTAAGATGGCATTTGAAAAGCCATATGCTTTAACCTTCAAATGTCATGTAAATCTTCCCCAAATTACCCTTGAATGCATTAAGATGCTTGTACCATAATGCATTAAGATGCTTGTACCAACCATTTTCCATTAACTTTTCCATTAATTATGTAATAACTAGAAGTTTGATTCATGGTTATGGTACTAAAGCATTGCTTTTTATTTTTATTATTATTTTTGGACGTCTAAAACAAGTAGCGGGCTTTATTATATTTTCTATTAGAAACGAATGTTTTGTTATTATTTAAGTGGGAAATTTTGCGTCAGAGTTGGTACAAAATGTGTATCATGAATATAGGAATACAACATTTTCGTCTTAAAAGAAATAAGGGCCTAGCCAAAGACCAGTTAAATTCCCACGACTATGAATGCAAACTGATGTTATCTTCATCATTATGTTATTTGACAAGTTATTTTTCAGTTATTTTGAGTTTCTAAAATCGAGTTGATGATTGAATAGGCCATATAACTACCCGCGGCAACGCGCGGGCATTCACACTAGTAACTTACTGAAAGGCAAGCATATCTTGATGTAATTTGCCGCGTTTATGTGTTTTTGAATTATTTATTATATAATTGAAAAGGAAATAACATTTTATAACATTTATTCCATACAAATATTACATACCCGATAAAATAATTATTTTTTTAATTTTCTCATACTCCATTCCATATGTACCACCTATCACATCAAAGCTAATAGGACCACGAACAACTAGCAGCATTAAACAATTAAAGCAACAAAAAATAATATGTAGTACAAGATGCACAAATATGTGTATAGATTGGTCTAACATGTTAGATCGTTTAATTTGATATATATAATTATCTCTTTGCGTGCGAGAAAATGATCGACCGATGCTATGATGTGTTAGGAATAGGAAACTCGCTTTGCAACCTGGCAAAGACGCTAAGCTGCCTCTCGAAACCCGCTATTTCTTCTTCGAGGTCCACATGTGGAGGAGACAGGCTTTGATCATCCAGTTGGCTCTTGTCGTGAGTTTTCTTGCTGGTAGACACAAGGTTTTCGGTTGATTCAAGCCAATAATTATCGGTGTATGAAAGTGATCTACTCCTAACCACTGAAGGAAGTTTAGTTTACAAAAGTTGAACTACGAAAATAATTGGATTATTTACTTACGTTCTATAAAACAACATAAATGATTGTGTTTATTATCACACATGCTACATTGATTTATATATGTATGGATGAATGGTTAACTTCATGAGTCATTTATTAAGAAAAACAAGTTGGACTAGTGTTTGTTTTTGTTTTTTTTTAATTAGCGTTAATTTATTTACATCGCTTTCCTCGACCACAAAACCTTTGGTTTGATAAGATCTAGTAGATTATTATAATACAAGACTTTGTGATGATAACTTTTCTTATAAAAACATCCCACCAAACTACTAACAAAGTGGAGCCCTATATTGACACCTAAGAAATAAAACCATACAATAGAAGCCATTAGAAAGGGTCATGCCCATGTCTACTTTAACGATCGGTATGTGGCACATTTACAAGGTGTATGTGACAATATGTTATTATTGTTTTTTTTTTTGTACAGAGTAACTTATATTTGTTGTTATTTAAAACATATAAGGTGTTTAAAATTATTATAAAATTAAAAAGAGTGAAAATTTTGTTAACTTGAATTGATCCATAGTTACATGTTAATTAAATACGATTATAAAAGCTGTTCTTGAGTAGCATATTTTTTAGAAATAAGTCAGAATATTGCAATTATTTAACCGTGTCAAGTTAATGATTTGGTTTTGGTTTACCAATTTCACTCTCACACCATCACACATGTTGTGGAAAGGCCATTGCTCGCGCGTTATGTGTAAGACTTAAGGCATCATCGACTCTGGTTGCTTGGGTGGAAAGGTTATTTGATTAATCGAATAGCACAACAATCTCTCGAAAACAACACATTACACACCCAATGAATGATTGTTTGGCTCCAAACCAAGTGTGAAACATGTAAGGTTGGTTTGAAACATGTAAGGGTTTTTGGATGCATGTCTTATGTGAACATTTCGAGTCATGTTCATCCCAAGATATAAGAACTAATATGTTGTTAACCTGTATGCACTATTTTTGTGGGGTATGACTCGCAAAGAATGTGGTGGCGATAGTTTGTTGGAGTAAATATACGTAACGTCTTGTATATTTATCGGTAGCCATTATAATCATTTATATTATAATTGATTAATTGCTAAAATACTCTACGCCTATAAGCGATTTGTCTTTGATGGATGGACTTATCATTAGTTGGGCCTGTGTATGCATAAATACAAGGAGATTACTAGGGTTGAAGATTGATGCACATAACCTAATCAAAACACCACAATCTTATGGTTACTCCTCCCATCTCCTTCATCGATTCTTCTTCAAGAATCATTAGCCATCATAACCGCATACCCTAAACGGAACTCGAACACACTGACAATCATGTCGACCTCAACGCTTTCAGCATCAGTAGCAGGTCTCACGAATCTCTTAGGTACACGTTTATGTTTTCCATTACATACTAACAAAATCGATCAACAATGTTGTGATCCTACCACAGATGTAAGGCCCATAAATTGTGTAGGTTTACGTTTGTCTTTATCAAGCAAGTTTGTTATTCTTGGGCTTAGTTTAGCTATTGGGCTTGGGTTAGGCCATGTGGGCCAAGGCATTAATGGACCCTATATAATGTTTTGTTCTAGTTCATTTTAGGGTTAAGGTTTTCATTTGTAATTCTATAGCCACCACCTTGTACTAGACAATCCTAGAGATTGTGTGCAACATGAAGCGGCAATACAAGTAATTTCATCGTTTTTATCTTTAGTTCTTCACATTCAATCTTGTTTTCCGCACTCGATTAGGTGTTTATTTGATACCTGGAGAAGTTCAGGACTTACAATTTGTATCAAGCCTAAGAAGTCTTTCGAAGGCTCGGTTTCGGTATCATGCGAAGAACATAAGAAGGATTCATTGTTGCGTTTTGTCGGGTTCTTCAGAGGTTCGGTTTTAATCTTTATAAGTTTTATTAATTTTCTAATGTTTTTTTTGGTGGTTTAGAATTTTTTGACAGATTCAGTATGGGCAAGATCATGAAGATTAGAATCTTCTTTTTAATTTTTTTACTATTATTTTTTTTCAGTCATACATTTTTTTTGAAAGATGAATTTCATTAAAAAAGCACCAATCCACAAACCGGGGCATAGGGATGAGATCGGTATCGTACCCGTACCCGTACCGAATTTGAACAAAAGTGGGTACCGAGTACCGTACCGAATATATGTGTACGGTACGGGTACGGGGTACGAGTATCGGTACCGGTATTTCGGTACGGTACCCGTTTTGGTACCATTTTGTTATTTTTTTCTTTTTTAGGCGCTCGTACGGATATCAAGTAGGTAAACAATTACGAGTATCAATACTATACGAGTACCAAATAGAGAAAATTGATACAAATATCATAAATACCATAATACGAAGTAAAACCTATAATCAAATACAATAATATATAGAATTCGGTACCCGTACCATTTTTACCCGTACCGATACCGAAAGTACCGAATACCGAAATCAATAAAAGTGGGTACCGATACATATACCGAGTACTCAAAATCGGTACGGGTATGAGTACCGGTACAGGTACGGTATGGGTACGAGTATAGGTACTCGGGAAAAAATGCCCATCCCTATCGGGGCGGCCAACAACAAACTACATACAATTAAAATTACACCAATCGGCCCAAGACAAGGTCTTAAGCTTATACCTATTCTTAGCCCACAAATACCCCACCGTTTTAACCTCCCCGATAATATCTTCCATCCGAATCGTCTTTGTTATTAAACTTCAAACGATTACGAGCTCTCCAAATACTCCAACAACCCGTGACAATGATGCCATGAAGGATCTCTTGATCAATACCTTTTAAGCCCGAATGCAAGTGAAACTCAATGAGGTCTTTAATAGAGAAAGCAAAGAACCCTTGGACTCTACACTACCGACTCATGTGATCCCATAGGATTGAAGCAAAAACACATGAAGTGAAGAGGTGGGAAGTTGTCTCTTCGCAAGAACCGCACAGCGGGCACAAGACGTCTTCTATTTGAATGTTCCTATTCTTTAGCGCCAAAGCCGTTGGGATTCTCTCCATCTCCGCACGCCACATGAAAACATTACATTTAAGCGGAATCCAAGTACACCACTTCATCACAAAATTTTTGATTTTCCTCCTGCCCACGTTGTAACATGCGCTTTACTCCCCCCCACACTGAAACCAACCGATCCCGCACCAATCCATTCCCAAGAATCCTTCGTTGTAGACAGCCGAACCGAACTCAGCAGCGCAGCAAGATTGTCCATGTCATTTATTCCTGATCTGAAGCTGGAGCCCTGACCCAGTCCTAAAAATACACTACTTCTGATCCCAACATACATACTCGATCGCTGATATTGCATCTTCTTCTTTTATCCAGCTGAAACAGAGCATTGAACCTGTCTTTAAGGGGCGCATTCAACAGCCAAGGATCCAACCAGAAGGCTATTTGTTGAGCATTGCCAACCTTCCCTTTAAAGAACTGTCGCAAAGGTGTACCAGCAATAACAGTCCTGGAAAGGACCTTAACCATGCTACTCCAGACCCCATTCAAATTCTTTCGCATAGGAAATAAATCCTAGTTCTTCCTACTGAAGTGCAGCGCGTCTATAATCTTCTTCCATAGTGATCCCCTTTCCGTTTTCAACCGCCAGGCCCATTTGGAAATAAGAGCTGTATTAATGGACTTTAGAGAAGACAAACCTAGACCTCCTTCACTCTTAGGGAGAGTCACACGATGTCACCCGACCCAATGCATTTTTTTTTTACATCCGATGAACCTCCCCAAAGAAATCTTTTAACCATGGACTCCAAGTCACTAATAACTTTACACGACGCCTTGAATAGAGAGAAAAAATACACGGGCAAAGATTCCAAATCCAATTTAATTAGAATCTCCCTTCCTTCAATTGAGAGGCATGAAGCCTTCCATTTAGAGAGTCGAGCCTCAAAGATGTCATAGACCGGTTTCCAATTCATCACTTTGTTCATGTTGGCCCCAACCGTTACCCCCCAATACTAAAAAGGGGTTGTCCCCGGAACACACACCCACCATAGAATAACGGTTGTAGATGTCGGTTGTGTAACTAAGAGTCCACCCCTTGTGGCTATTATGTTCGTCCTCATTGGCCGTGAAAACGATTGGTTATTCTGTATGCTAGCTAGATATTCACAGCTTACGGAGAAGTATTTTAGAATTTCCTGACTTATTTTAGTCGGGAACATGAATTCCGAAGACCCAAAACACTATCACTTTGTTGATGTAACCGAGGAAGAAGAAAGGGAGGCAAAGGAGAAAATATCATGCACTATACGCAAGTTCATTTCTATTACTTTAAGGCGTGGTGAGAACCATGTTACTTTTTTGAAATTCAAGGACGGTTTGGTTTTTAGGACTAATGTTACAAACTCGGAAGTACCCACAACTGATTTAGGTAACTTTAGTATTCATGAGGAGGTTAGAAAAATTAATGGTGTATTTGAAGCTAGGAAAATCCTCAGATTTATGAATACTGGACATTGGGTCCATGCTGAAAGAGAAATTTATGCTATACATCGTAAGAGCAAACAAGTTGTTACAATTGAAGACACGACGAATTGGCAGGGGTTGAAGTTTAGGAATGAGAAAACAACTTTGGTGGATCCAAATTGTGTCGCGATGTTAAACGGGCTGACACTTATGCCAGGTATTCTGATGAAAGATGAAAGAAACACTCTTTGTTTGGGTGGTAATGGGGCGGTGCTAGCAGACTTCCTAGAAAATTGTTTGGGGTTTGAAGTTGGTTGGGTCGAATGTGACAGTGAGTTTTTAGGAATCGCAAGGACATGTTCTGGAGGGAAGTGTCTTACGTTGATGCTTTAGGAGTGCCCAGGACCGTGATGGCCTGGGTACCGGTGTTTAATTAATCTCCTTTCTTTGTGCAGGGACATCCAAGGAGGATTGTCAACGACCACTGGCATGTTGATAACGGTTGTTCCAAGCACATGACTGGTAACTTCTCTTTGTTATACATTTACTAAAATTTTCAAAAAGTTAGTATGTTTCCTTTGAAGGAGATGATGGAGATAAAATCAGTGAGTAAGGTACGTTCAAAACCTGATGCATTAAATCTTGAACGTATTTGGTCTTCAATTCGAGAATGGTTTTAGAAAAACATAAAAAAGTTTTTTCCTAGTTTTAGATTTATAAATTTGTTCTTTAAATTGTTTTTTGTTTATTTTGTTTTGTTTCAATTTTAAGCACAAATTTTGGGAGATATATCTTCATAACCCTAAGAAAAATACAAAAACATTAAAAAAAATTAGAAAATGAGATTTCATGGTGCGAAAAAGAAGAAATGATAGTACATCAGCTTTTGAATTGTCACACCTTAAAATCGAAAAGAAAATTAAATCAAGTGTGATTGCAGCTCCATTATATGATGTACTGGTAGGCAAACTGCACAACGAACTCAGTCCAAAAGTCATGTTCAAGATAAAGGACTGTGTAACTTGTGGGTAACACATCATTGGCGTATGATTTTATGGTCTTAAATCTTGCGTTGATAGATTGCCAAAGTCTGAGATTTCAGGTCTTTACATTGTTGATACATCTGGGGATGTCCTGGCTGCCCTTCTGCTGCATCCAGATATATGCTGACCTAGGCACAGTCAGGACGTCTTAAAAGAGCAATAAGGAAATGCCAAAACCCAAATTCTCAAAGATAATTCAAGCTAAAGGCACAAATCAAAGCCAAAAGCAATGATTATACCAAAAAATTGGTATTTGCCCTAACCCTGGTCGAGAATCAATTGGTCTCTCTGTTGCATCCAGATATATGCAGACCTGATCACCGATGATCTTGACCTTGTAAAACATACATATGTCAACAATATACTCACCTGTTATGAAGAAGCTTTGTGCATACCTTGATCGCGGGGGTATGTCATGATGTGGGACACACAGTTATTTTAGTATAATACACGTTAAGTAAATCATAAAAATAAAAAACTTGAAGACGTGTGTGTATGTTTGTTTAAGTGGATAAACGATGCTGATAATCGTCTTGGACTGCTTTCTGACACTTTAATAAGTTAATCAGAACAAATATACTAACAGTGTGTTACAATTTAACAAAGCTGATATGATCTTCTTGCACATGATCCTCACAAAAAGATGCATTGTAAATAGTTTGATTTTATTTTAATTTGTTTATCTTTTATAAAATTGACCATTCTTAAAGT
This sequence comes from Ambrosia artemisiifolia, assembly GCA_032199755.1. NCBI lineage: Eukaryota > Viridiplantae > Streptophyta > Magnoliopsida > Asterales > Asteraceae > Ambrosia > Ambrosia artemisiifolia. Next base: position 44,518,346 of record CM063529.1, on the reverse strand, counting down.
TTTGACTGATTCTTAAAAGAAATTCAAGTTTTGACAAATTAAAATAAAAGTACACGGATGTACTTGGTGTTCATGTGTATACTGGACCCTCTGTTATATAAATGGTTTGTTCACAAAATTCCGAGAATTTGCAGAATTTGATTCAAATCAAGAAACATGGGTTGATGAAGAATGAAAGAGTTCCAGTTGCTAACAAGCATGAATCACCTCAATGACATGATGTACTTGAGTCAGAAGAACCTGAAGTGAATCATCTTTTAACGATGAAAGACAACTAAAGAAGTACCTGAAAAGTTGCTTGAAAGAGAAGATTGAAAAAGAAAAGAGCTATGAGAATCCTCCTCTCCCATACTCTCTTTTAGCAAGATTTTCAAGCAGAAGCTGATTATGATTAAGTTGTGAAGCTACCTCCATGAGAAGAAGTAAGAACCCAAGATTGGAAGATCAAGAAATGAAGATTCTTCTTACTAAGCCATGATAAAGACAACATAAACCCAGGGGGATATAGTAAGGCTCAGAAAATGTGTAGGTTTACGCTTGTCTTTATCAAACAAGTTTGTTATTATTGGGCTTAGTTTAGCTATTGGGCTTGGCTTAAGTCATGTGGGCCAAGGCATTAATGGACCCTATATAATGTTTTGTTCTAGTTCATTTTAGGGTTAAGGTTTTCATTTGTAATTATAGAGCCACCACCTTGTACCTGTCAATCCTAGAGATCGTGTGCAAGGTGAAGCAGCAATACAAGTAATTTCATCGTTTTTATCTTTTGTTTTTCACATTCAATCTTGTTTTTCGCACTCGATTGGGTGTTTGTTTGATACCTGGAGAAGTTCGGGACTTACAAAAAGATTTTTCTTGATTCATTCTCAAAATAATTATGCAGTCAAAGTCCTTCCACAATATCCTCTATCAACATAATTATGCAGTCAAAGTCCTTCCACAATATCATCCATGAACATAATTATGCAGCCAAAGTGATCAACATAATTATGTAGTCAAAGTGTAACATTTTCCATATTTTAGGCTCATGTAGATGTATATGTATAGTCTTCATTTTGCCTTTTAATGTACAAAAAGATCAATACAACAAAACCTGTAGACTCCAAGAAGATCAACTCGAGAGAAGAAACCTAACTCGAAGTATGCCATGTTGTAATTATTGAATAAAAAATTATGGTGCCAAGTTCATTCGATGAGGTTTATGATAAAGAAGAATGCGTAAATGCTTTGAAAGAATCGTTGACTGCACTCAATACTAACCAAACTTGTTAGTTAGTACCAATTCGAGAAAGGGTAACACAAGTCTTACGAGACCAGATTAATATGCGTTGCGAACCCAGACCCGACCAGCGATTCAATAGATTAGCCACCATGGGGATACATGGCATCTTTGCCATGTGCCCCGTGGCATTTTATTATCTTAACAACACAACAAACCTCCTACCCTTACCCCTTTATAAACTCACACACATACACATACTATAACATACCACACACACATACTGAGAAGGAGAAAGAGAAAGAAGGGAATCGGTGGCCTCCCACCGCCGGCCACGGCAGAGCTCCGGCCGCCTACAACCAAATAACCATATCTACCACCCACCCCAACTTATTATTCAAGAACTAGAGAGAAAGAGAGAGAATCAAGCAGAGAAGAGAAAGAATCGAGAGGAAGAGCGGGACGCGGAAGATAGAGAGAGGGAGGAGGAGAAAGGAAGACGACGGCGGCTGAGGATGGTGGTTGACAGCAGCGGCGGCGCCTTCGTCACCAAGATCTCAGAGGTATCTCCCCAACATACCCCTTTCCTCTTTTCTCAAATAAGCATGGTGATAATATTGGATTTGAGAAGTGGTATGGTTCGGGTGTTGGTGCTAGACGATGGTGGTGTCGGGTGATAATGATGGACGAAGGTGGTGACTGTTATGGTTTTCAAGAGATGATGATGATAAGGTTGGGTCAGTCGACGGTGGTGACAATGGTCGAGGTAGGCGGTGGTGGTAGTCTTGGATGATGATGGGTTTAGTACAAAAACGGATGGAGATGATAAAGTTGATAGTAACCAGGTCAAGGATTCGGGTCAAGGGGCGAGCGAGGAGATGAGTCATCAGTCAACTGTACAATCAAAGAAAGTCAACAGGACAGTCAACAGAAGTCAAACCATAGCCTTCTGGTCAACACGAACCAAGATTGAGTATGAGGTATATCGGACCTACTTGTAACACCCCGCCTCTAATATCATCCAATATTGTCCGCTTTGCCCATTAGAAGCTCACGGATTTGTTTTTGGTTACCCAGGGGAAAACTTCCCAGGAGGTCACCCATCCTGGTACTACTTCCACCTGAGCACGCTTAACTGTGGAGTTTTCATGTGCTCCACAGCCAACTAAGCCCAAAACGCGTTGGTGATTTATGAGGCAGGACATTACTTATGAACCAAGATCTCTCCTGTCCACGGACGATGTGGGATATGCATGGGGTGTTACACTACTAACTTGATACTTATATTAGTTATATAACCTTTAGTTTATATATACGCCACGGTGGGAACTTGACGAGCTTAATGTGAACCAAAATAATGTAGAACACATAATAACTCGGACATTGGACACTTGACAACTTGGGCGATGGAGATTATTAACATAAACATTGAGGCGTAAACTTGGATAGTAGTTTGAACCACGACACCTTGTACTCGGCTTGAAGGAATGGGACCATGACATCTATGACTTGATAATGGAAGATTGGAGACTAGACTTGACAATTTAAACATAAGACTAGGAAATAGATTTGAATCTTGGATAAGGATGATAAGACTTGGATTGAACTAGAACTATTACGCGGCGAGGTATATTATAGAACTTATATAGATATAGGAAAGGATATCAATAATAATAAATGGACATTATTTCGACATTTGATAAGAAATCGGAACACAAAGATTAAAGATGGACATATACCTATTAGTGTCTAGTGGATGACCAAAACATTGGATTAGATATATAGACCCGGACAACTAAGACATTGACACCTTGGACATAGTTAGAACCAATTGTTTATCTGTACGACCATAGCATATAAACATGATTAATACGAATACTAAATAACACTACCTTGAACCCGGGATTAAGAAGCAAACTTGACGTTAAGGACTTTGAATACAAGGACATAGCGTATACGATGACTAGATGCCACCCTTAGACTATAACCATGATCTAGTAAGTACGAATGTATAGACATGGAACACTAACAAACAGAAACCATACGCTCGAGCTCGTTCCTACGCGTAACCATTAATCGATAAAAACCAAGACTAACAATGTGTGTCAACATAGGGCCTAATTAGGAGAACACCAGGACGCGATACCAGGCACCCCGTTATCATTTATTTCCGCAGTGCTATCTAGGTGAGTCTCGTGAACCATCCCCCCTTTTTCTGTTTTAAACTGTTTTGGGGTGAACATATGCTTCCAGTGTAAAATCAGTATGATAAACCAATTGATGTGACAAGGTGTGCTCCCGATTACCAAATCTTTCACACTCATTAACCCAACGGGAATTGGGCCACTTAATATGTGGGTAGTATTACTTGGGGAAACCCCCGCACATAGTGGACCCAAAAGCCCGGGGAACCCTCCATTGCAGTTTGTGTCATGTATTTTGCCATGGGAATCCACAATTGGAGTAGGTGGATTCAACGTATAGGTTTGAGGTGTGACTTGTACATCACCAGTGCTAGACCATGAGTTGAACTGTATGAACTTATTAAACTTGTTTTTGAACGATAAACTGTTTTGAGATGATAAACTTATTTTGAAAACCATTTAAACGCACGCATGGACTCACCAACATTATTGTTGACCCAAACCTATTTTAAGCATGTGTTCAGGTACCTGTTAGAGTTAGAAGGAATGAGCAGCTACGACTTGGAGTATCCCCGACGGACGAATCAGAAGGCAAGCGAGAACCTTAGACATTACCTACAGTATTTGTATTGAAGAATGTACGTTGTATAGAAAAGTAAACAGCTATTTATAAAATATAGTAGTATTTACATTGCTTCCGATGTTTGCTTGCATTGTGTGATGTTTGGTAACAATATGTATTTCGACCAGGCCCACATTGGCCGGGTTGTGACAACAACTGAGGATTCACCACCCCAACGCGTGACCTATGTCAACCATCTAGCTATAATTAGTTTGAAACTTATGTTTATCAGTTTGTTAAAGTTTTTTTTTCTTGTTTTTATTATTATTAGTTATCCAGTAAAGTTAGGAGTGTGAGTGTCCATCTACAATTGTAGCTGGGTGTGTATACCTGCTAGGATTCACATATTTACTTGATTGTTTTCAATTGTTCATGAAATGATAAAAAGAGTCAGTTTATTGGCTTTGTTGATTTATTTCCCCTGCTAATTCTTAATACGTTATTCATCACATATTTACAATTTTCGTTGATCAAACTAGTCTACACAAGATAATACGCTTATTACCAAATCCATCACACACAAAAATATTTGTATTTATTTGGTTTAAAGGTCATACTAAACAGTTAAATTTGTAAAACATCAAAACGCAACATGTATCCCAACCTTGTAGGTTCCGTGTTCCAACATTTACACGTTGAACCCACAATAAATCGCCACGTTTATTCCCTTTTTAGGTGGGATTACACATCTAATCCAAACATTAACTAACTACTAATTATTATTATAATTATACATTAATCAACCAATTTAATTTTAATAAATTTCATTATTTCCAAGCAGACACTACGGTGAGAGGCTTTCCGAACCACCCAAAGCTAACCCCACCTGAATCTTCTTTCACAGTAAATCCTGGATTGCCACGTGTACCCGAGTTAACCTTTGACATCAACGAGTCAACCGTAACTCGACTCACCGGTTTTTGTTCAAACCCGGCCATACTCATCCGGGCCCGCCATTTGCCAAACACTTCACATCTTTCAACACGCTCCCTACCTTCACACGCAACCGAGTTAACGATTCTCCGACTCACCCCTTCCTCTATCTTAACTCGTTCCACACTCTCCCTCGGAATCGTCGCGTCGAACGAGTCCACAAACGCGGTATAATAACCAAACACGTCCTTCACACGCGCCGTAAACGACGCCGTATTAGTATTCAATTCCTGCTCCGCCACCGTCACCACCGCCGGCGACATCCCTTTCACGCGCCGGAGAATCGCGTCACGTAAATTCTCCGTGCTCACACTCTCATCAGGAAACTTATTCAACTTAAAACCAAAATTTACCGCCAAAACGTCGTCGTTTGCTACCATTAAACCTTGTTTACTGATCCCAGATAACTTAAACTCCAAAACATTATAATTAAACAAAACACCTAATTTGTTAGCAAGCGTTTTTAGCCCATCACCCACCGCCTTCAATCTCTCAACACCTCCGTTACCAAAATCTTTAAAACTCGTTAACTTTAACATAACATGCATTCCGTTATTACTGTTACTGTTACCGTTACTGTTACGCACTCTACGCGCTGCAGCAATCTCGTGAATCAGGTACACGTATTGAAGCCCGTGTCCTATGTCAAAGTCCACCACGTGGATATTAATATTTCTCTCGGGTCGACCCGAACCCGATACCGTTTGCATGATAATATTATTAGCAGCCAGGAAAGCTAGTTTGAAACACGGTGATTTGTCGTAGAGCAGTTGCGTAGACATAATGTGGTCTTTTTTATATAATTCTGTGGCGGCTGACGATTGTTCTTCGACCGTGGACTTCACGCGCAGACGTGAGCGTAGAGCAGAAGCAATGTAACACCCCATTCGCTGTTCAGGAGTCCCACGCGCGTTGGAATATTGTGTAACGCGCGTGAGTGTTTCCATAGCAATCTCTAGTTTTCCGTCTGTTATTGCTTCAGCAGCATCTGATATTAACTGCTTTAAACAAACTGTTCCTGAAGAAGATGCACATGATGACGAAGACGACGTCGTTGGAGACGGTGAAATAATATTCTCCGGTTTTATTTTTTTACCCTGAACCGGGTTCATCAACTTCTGTATCGTCTCCGTCAACTCGTTGTCTGTCACCACCGAAACGTCGTCGTTCTCTCCTTCTTTATCATCGTCGTCTAACAAAAGCTCTTTCTCTAACTCTCGTAACATCTTTCTCTCCAATTCCTTATTCACCGGCTGTTGTTTCCCGCCATAACTGCTGACGGTAGATGACGACAGATTAGAAACAGAAGAAACTTGTGGTGAAAGTAAAAGATCCGGTTGATGATGATGATAATAAGCCCTTGGTTTAACGTTTCTTAAGTAAACCGATGACTGTTGCTGTTGAAACTCCATCAACGATCGTTTGCCAATAAAATCTGACCGTTGATTGTAATTATTTCTGTTAACGTTGGATAACGGTCTGCCGTTAACGTTGAAGGAATCTGGGTAACCACCGGAAAACCCAGACGACATTGTCGATGAAAAACAAAAAGCTGTGTTTTTTATATAAAAGAAAGAGTCATACAAAAAGGGGGTTCGTGAATATGATCGAAAAACAAAGTTGGATGGATTCTTCTTGTGTTTTTTAACGTAAGTGTGTAGAGGGAGAAGATATATAAGTATTGAGGGTTCCAAGTGGTTTTTATAAAAAGCTTTCTTTTTCTTGACTGGAGCCACGTATTACAATAAATATAATCTACAACATACGGTTTCATTATTTAATTCTAAAGTAAATATGGAGAGGTAATGTTTGATGGATATTAATATTTACGGTTAAATACTTATGATTTGTTGTTTTGTAATAACTATAGTATGTAAATTTTTTGGTTGGCGGAATACAATATTTTTAATACAAGCATTGATATTCTTACACGTTTTTAAATTGTGTTTTTGAGTTAAAAATGAGTTTATGTAAAGCACATGAGGTTGGAGATACATATTCTTATTCCAAGCTAACCAACTCAAGATTGGCTGAATTTTGTTATAACATGTAGTAGTAGTCATGTTACTTGTTTTTATCTTTTATAATTGTTTTATAGACATTAGTCATATAATGGGATGAATGTACTTAGAATATTTTAGAGTGAATTACTATTTGAGTTCGTGTGTTATAGTGGTTTTAACTACTTGAAATCAAAGTTCAAAACTTTAACTACTTCAGTCCCTAGCTGAAAATTAATTAACATATTTAGTCCAATTTTCTAACTCTGTTAACTTTCAGTGAAAAGACAAAAATACCCATACTTAATAAAAAATTAAAAGAATTATATATTGAAACCTAACCTTTCTTTAAACCATCTTCTTCATCTTGTCCTCTACACCCTGTCTACTAATCTAACCCACCAACCTCCACCATCATCAACCTCCTACATCACCACCACCACCACTACACCACACCTTTCACCACCACCACCATTGCACCATTGTTCCAGCCCCATACCAACCACACCACTGCACGAGCTCCAACCACACCCCCATTGTTAACAGACCACCACACCACCACCATCTTCAACCATGTGCAGCACCCCAACCGCACCACTGTTGGAATGGTGAAGGTTCTTTCCTGTTTACATAAAGCTCAGCATCGTATGATCGATTTGACAATGCAGACTGCATCATTGCATATAACATAAATCATTTTGCTTTTAATACTTTAGTTTAACAAGCAAGGAAGATGCATCAATAGGAGGAGATGGAGGTGCATTAGGGTTCTGTTTTTGTTTGGGGACTATGTTAGCAAGTTAGGGTTTCAGAGTTTTAACCCGTTTTGGTTTGGTAATTACGGTTTAGATCCGGATTTGAGGGTTAGGGTTCAGATTGAGATGGTGCAATGTGGTGGGAAAGGTGGTGGTTTATGGTGCGTGTGTGTGTGAGGCGATCGGATGTGGGATAGATTGTTTGTGTAGGGTGTGTGTGTGTGTGTGTGTGAGAGAGAGAGAGAGAGGTTTGTAGTGGGTGTGGTGGAGGTGTAGTGGGGGTGGTGAGGTGGCCGGTTGGGTAGGGCTGGGGAAGACAAAGTGTCTGCAGGTGTGTGTGAGAGAGTGAGCTTTGTGTGTGTGTATAATATTTATTTTTTATATATTATTTAACCCTTTGTACATTAAAGACTTGTTCATTATAGCCTATGCATTAGAGAGTTATCTATATATATAATAAAAGAAAGCTATTTTGATGACATGGCACTCAAGGAGGCATTCTCTTCCTTGAGTGTGCCATGTGTCATCTACGTGGCAAGTGGTATTTAAGTTATTGAAAAAAAAACTCCATCAGACTAAACCATCGCCTCTCTCTCTACTCTATCTAAAAAAACCCTAGCTTTCCAACCCCCGCTCTCTATCTCTCACGATCGCCTCTCCCTCTCTTCTTCTTTTTTTGCAGCAGGCGGCCACCACCAAGCCCGGTGGTGGCGGCATCGTGGTTATTGGTCCAGAAATCGAACAGAAATAAGTTGTGATTGTTTGTTTCGAAGTCCGAGGGTGTGATTTTTGGTGAGTCTTGGTTCGATTGTGTTTATGGTGGGTTTTGGGTGTCGTTTTTGTGGGTTTTGGAGCCGGTGGTGACTATTGCCGTGGTGGTTGCTTGCTCTATACTACAGACGGGTAAGTGGTCGTTCGGTTGTGGATTTAGCCCTTTAAAATAACTCAATTTAAGCTATTAACATGGGGTTCATGTTAATAGCTTCAGATTCATGTCTAATGTTTAGGTGTACCAAGTATTATTAACTTAATAATATAATATACCTTCGATCGGCCTTAATTGAAGTTTTTGTTTTGAATTGATTAGGGTTTGGTTGTAGGGTTTAGGAGAGAGGGGGTCTAACAATGCGGCTGTTTCCGTTAATTTCTTGGAAAGGACAGAAGAACACGGCAAATAAGCATGCATTGATGTATCTGAAATCCCTCCACTGTTCCACCACGATCTCCACCACCAGATGTGTTGAACCTTCTAGGTTTTGTTTCCTGTTTCCCCTTTTTTATCATATTATTCCCGTTTATAGGGTTTTGAAATTAATCCAGATTTCATAAAATTGAGGCCCCCAGTTCAATTATTCGTTGATTTTACATCGTTTTATTAGATGTATGTATCGTTGTTTATCGATCTGTGTATGTTGATATAGAATTATCGGTTACGTGTAGCTGTTTGTTCTCAAATTTTATTTGAAAGTCAAATACTTGATGTGTTCGCAGAGTATAGAACTGTCTCTAGAGTTGCTGGACCATTGGTCATTCTTGATAAAGTGAAGGTTAGTTTTTGTTTTCACTTCAGTGTTGTTGTTATTGTTATTTGTATCATTTATTACTATTATTGTTGTGATTACAGTTATTAGTTATGGTTATTAAATGTGTGTCTTTGAACTTTCAGTACTTCACATTTAGGTTAGTAGTTATAACTACTATGTTTAACATATTGATTTGGCTGATGTGAACGTTAAACTTATAGGCTTTTTGTAAGTTTGAAATGATACAGAAACTGTGAAATTTGCTCATATAATTGTTCTGGCCATCCTGGTGAAGTTGGTCACTTAATTGTTAACATTGACTAAAAAAACAGGGCCTGCAATAAAGGATTGGGATTCAATAGCTATAAAGGATAAAGATAAAGATTGAGGTCAGTATTAAATTTAGATTACAATCAACTAAAATTTTAATATGATAGAAGTTTATAACTTTATAACTTTATATTATAACATTCATTATCTTGGGTTGAAATAAAATGAATAGTGTGTTTTATGCATATTGAATACAATTAGTCTAACTTTTAACTTGCTCTCTATGTGTTCATTCAAACCAATTTTTAAATTTAATCTGTTTGACCTACCCATTAGTGAAAATTTTAAATTCTATCTATTTGACCCATTTTTATTTGTGTTTCATTAATAAATAAATAAAGTGTGTTTTAGTTATGATGTTATTATTAATATAATAATATAAATCTTTGAATAAAGCAATATTGGAAATTGTATGATTTGAGTATGGACTTTGGGTAACTCTAAATGTGTTCTTTCTTTTAGTCATTTTTTAGTTTGACTTATTTGGGATGGAAAAAAAACCAAACTAACCCATTCATAAGTAAGTAACTTTATAAAAGTTGGCATTTTAGTTGTTTGAAGGCCAAGAAAGTATTCCTGCAAGCTGGAGATTCAATGTTAGTAACTTTTCTTGCCTCTTAAATATACCTCTCTATTCAAACACGTTTAATTAACTTACCTGCACAGAAGGTGAATCATTTGTCATTACTCTGCTCCAAACAACTGTTTCGATTGCTTTAGGTCTGATGTAAAGTTATTGTTTTTATGTAAGGAATATAACCCATGGTTTTGCGTTGCATATTATGATGTATTTTTTATATTCTTCTTTAGAGATAGTTTCTTTCTATACCATGTTCATGCCAATGGCCCAATTTTTTTCACTAATGTATGTTAGTTTTTGTGTACCATATTGTTGTCTTTATTCTTGCACTCCGTGTATCTTTACTATCTAGTCATCTACGCCTTTCATACTGTTTCTTAAGGTATGCGCCTGCTTTCGCTTCTGTACTTTCTATTTTTTTGGTGTTTCCTTTCTTGCTATGGTTAGTATTCTGAATTTTACTATTGTCAGACACTAGCAGTGTAATAGCCATTTTCCAGCTTTAGTTAGGTCACAATAATTAGCAAGTAACTTGAGTTTTCTCTGTTTTTTACTTTTTTATGCTACTTATCATGCTGCATTGTTGTTAGTCTGTTGTAATTCTACACTCTTGCTGCTCTTAGGCATGGCGCCTACATCTTCTAACAGGAAACGGAAATCAATTGTAGTCGATCACAATAGTCGCCAGCTAAGTGAGAATTCACAGCCAATATGGGTCGAGTTCCCAACAATTCTAGATTCTAGCACCACGTACGAATCAAATCTGGAGTAATATCATATGATAGGGAGTAAGTATGATGGAGGGCAAAGGTGGTTATTTCACCCCGTTTACTTAAATGGGTTGATTTTAATTATGTTTTAACTTTTATCTGTTTTAACATTTATTTGTTAAACTTTTATCTTAAATGGGTTTAGCTAAGCAAAGTCTGTTTTTATTTTGATTGACTTGGGCATAATGGAAACAAGAAGATCGACTTCTGCACAAAAGATGGGCTGCTATTAGAACTTAGTGAGATCAACACACCAAAGTTTTATTTTATTTTTTTATTTTCTTTTTAATTTATTTTATTAACGTATTTTAGCATTTATGTTTAGCACAATGTGAGCAGATGGATGAATATTGGCAAGCCTCCTGGTGCAGATGTTGTCGCCATAGTTGATGCTCCTAAAGTTAGAGCACAAGTCATATACTATAAGGCGGTCACTTTGTTCTTTTGTTTTACCCATAACTGGTGCACCACATGACTTGAATCCATGATGGTAAATGCAGCTCAACCAGTAATCTGTACGAGTTTGACCCGTCTTCAATCCGCATGATTGAGTTTATGATTGGTATGTTTTCTTAATTTATCAATTTTTATTAAGTCATATTAGATTTTTTGGTATGTTTTCTTAATTTATCACAAATTAGAACATGGTATCTCCATTATCTGACCCACCCACCTCACCTATTTTTTCCTTCAATTTTGTAAGCTAAACTTGATTTTGGTTGTACTGTCTTTTAGGTTTGATGAAGATCTTGGATTTGAAAAGAAAAACCTTCCGCAATATGAAGATCATGTTGTGAAGATCACTTTGGTGGTCTAGATATATTGATTTTGATTTTTTGCACTAATTATTTGGTTGTGTTGTGCTAACTCCTTTTTAGAACATTACTTAGATTTGTCAACCCGGGACGCTCACGGGGTATAAAATCAAAACTTAGTTGACTTGGTTAACAACGTTACCAAATTGACTTAGATTTGTCAACTCGTACCTACATATAAAAATGACTAAAATACTCTTATACTTAGTTGACTTGGTTAACAACGTTACCAAATTGGACTCAGAGTGTTATAGAATTATCAACTAGGTAGTCAGAGGGTTAAAAATCAAAACTTTAGACTCAACTAGTTAAAACCATTATAACATAGTGACTCAAAAACGAATTTACTCAATATTATATATATTTATTTTGTAAGGTAAATTTCATTAAAAAACGTCACAAGCGGTCCTCAAAATAAGGACCCCGGGTCAACAAACGAATTACATCAAGTCCAAAGGATAATTACACCATAATTTCCAATCTATATTCTTTAGTCTAGGCCTATTACAAATCCAAAAAAAAAAAAAACGAAGTGAATTTGATGGTTTCTACGACTTCGATGATTATATATACATATCCTACCATCTATTCTTTATTTATCTACCAATGATTTTTATTAGTTAATGATAACATTAGTTTACTTATTACAAGAATCTAACAATTAAATAGTATAATATAGATATACTAGATTATACCCCGGGAATGTCCCGGGGTTGAGAAATCTAATATGACATATTAATTTTACATATGAAATAAAATGATTCGCTTTACAGTTATATGCAATAAAACTTCGGGTAGCACATAACCTAAAACAATTAAAAATGTATTTCCAATGTTAACGCCTAACCTTAAACAATGTATAACTCTAATATTAATATCTAAACTAAAACAATGTATAACTCCAATGTTAACGCATGTTGAAAATAGAATTCATATTTACTAATTTGAACATAATTAACTTGAACACTTTGTGTTTTTTTTCCTGTATGAACAAAAACCCCACAAAAAATAGTCGTTTTTTTCTCCGTTTTTTATATAGCACTATGGTACTCGTTGGAAAGATAATAAAACGCTCGTTAATTTGGTGTAATTTTTTTCTTTAAAAAATCTCGTATATAAAAGATATTAACGTTTAAAAATTATGGGAGGAAACATAAGTGAGAAAAATCCAATTTGATTTTTAAAATATTTTTTTCTAAAATATCTCAATGCCACATGAGATGACACATGGCACACTCAAGGAGGAGAATGTCTCTTTGAGTGCCATGTCATTAAAATTGCTTTCTTTTATTATATACTAGATATTTGCCCGCGTTGACACGCGGTTCACCAACGTACGATTATTTGGAGTAATATAACGTATAAGAAAAAATACAGTAGAAATATTTTATTAAAATTTAAAAGCAACGAATACACATTTTATTCAAATATCGCTGAAAATTTCCTTATACACCACATTTTTTGTTTTAGTATTGACATTCCCATCACCATCAAGTATAAGTAATTTCACTCATGCCCTGCTTCTAACTCTTGACAATGCGACATAAAGTTGGCCATGTGAGAATACAGGGTCTCTTAAATACAATCCAACTTTCGATAGAGATTGTCCTTGGCTTTTATTGATGGTCATTGCGAAACATACGCTTATTTGGGAATTGGCGCCTTTGGAACTTGACTGGAATCTTGTTTATCAGATGGTATCATATTTATTCTAGGAATAAGAGTTTTGGTACCAATGTTTCCACTTGATATGATTTCGGCTTCAATAACACGCTTTGCAAGTTTGGTGATTCTTAATCTCGTGCCGTTGCACAAGCCATTTTGTTGATCTATGTTTCTCAAAAACATAACAGGTACACCGACCTTTAGTGCTAATCGATGATTAAGCAATCAAAATTTTTTTAAACCATTAAGGACATCAGGAGAATATAAATCTTCCTGTGAATGGTTATTAGCGTTCTCAGTCTGGCATATACTATCAGAGCTCAAATACTCGACTTCATCTCCAGGAAACAATGCAAGTAACATTTCATTAATTTCATGTACTACTTCGTTTGTAGGTGCAAGTATTGCTCGTTCTTCAAAGTAATCTTTATCTTTATAAAGTTGAAGAAGTGAAGGGTAGACGAAGTCAATTAAGCTAGAAATCGGATATGATGAATCCTTAATAAGAAGATCATCTGGAATGTCCATATTTGCCTCATTATCATCAATTGAATCACCAACTTTACCCTTACCTAATTCAAAAAGCCAGTTTGCAAACGCCTTTATTTCTTCGGATTCAGATGTGTTGTTACCCAATGTAATACACGGGTTACATAATGTCAAGTGTGTAAATGATAAGATGTAAATAATATTTCTAAATGAAAGAAATGTTGCAGTAAATCTGTAAAATTGAAATTATAGTTGATTCAAAAACATATAAACAAAATCATAAGTCTCCAAATATTTCTTTGTATATCACATTTGTTGTTTTATTTGTAAGTTTTCAATTTTTATCTAAAAATTAATAATTTGACTCTATCATTGCTTTTTACTCTTGATAGTGCAATATACAACTGGTCATGAGTAAAACCGGTCCCCCGGGTGATTGTCCTTGGTCTTTTGTTAAATATGTAATTTATATGTGTACGTAATACTTTGAAATGAACGAATTGTTGGATTAATCTATAATATTTGAACTATAATTAATTCACAAACAAATTATAGTCCCAATATATTTAATCATACACCACATTTGTTTTTTCCTGATAATAATAAATAAGTTAAATAATAAATTGTATAAAATAATACGAAAGTGAACATATGGGATAAAAGGGCTATGTTTAGCCTCACCCAAGACGAATATACAATCCTCACACACCTGTGAAACTCTTAGGCCTTGTGTAGTGGTTCCCCTATAGCGCCGTTATAGCCCTATAGCGCCCGGGAACACCGCCCCCCGGGGCGCTATAGGGCGTTTTAGTCGGGTGGCGTTTTCTCCATAACAGCGTTGTGTGGCATGTGATGTTGCAGCTTTATCCTTTTGACCGTTGTGGCATTAATTAAAAAAAAAAAAAAAAAATTCGAAATATTAGCATAAATACATACATCCATTTCACATACAACACACAAACACAAACATTTACACACTCTCTTGAAGCATATCACACACACTTGAAGAAGATGAATCCATTCGGTAGGGGTTTTGGTTTTGGTTCCCAAACCAGTGGCGACAATACCCGACCTATTGCTCCGGGTTCAGGTTCAAACCCGCAAAGTTTCACGAACCTGTTAAACCAACCCTTTGGTTGGGACCCGAACATGTATAACATGCCAGGGAGTTTTGGGATGCCCATGGGAGGTGGGTTTAACCAAACACAAGTGTTTGGGACATCCCAAATGTTCGGCTCTTCCAATGCTTGGCAAGAGTCGGTTCCGGAGACACAACAGCCGGTCGCAGAGGAAGAGCCCGTGCGAGGCAAGGCAATCGCCCAAGGAAGCCGGGCTCACAGAAGAAAAGAGACGGCCGGTCGTGCCAAGAAAAAGGTTCAACCATGGACCGACCACGAGTTGTACTCGTTAACCCGAGCGTGGGTTGACGTGTCTGAGGATCCTATAATCTGTAAGATATATATTTTTTGGTTTGTTATATTTTTTTTAGTTTGTTATATTTTTTTGGTTTGTTATTTTTTTTAGTTTGTTATATTTTTTTGGTTATGTTATATTTTTTTGGTTATGTTATAATTTTTTGGTTATGTTATAATTTTTTTGGTTTGTTTTGTCAGCCAACAACCAAAGCAAAGCCGATTTTTGGAAAAGAGTCCGGGAATTATTTTTTGAATTGTCTGGTAAGGAACCGGGCTACCGCGAGAATGATTCGATATCGGGCAAGTGGACCGATATCAACAAAAAATGCACAAATTTTCAAAGCATTTACCAGCGCACCCGGTACGGTTGGAAAACTGGGCAAGGCGACGAGGATATTTTGTCGGCGGTTGTGGAAGAATACAATCAGGAGTACGGGAATTTCCCGTACTTGAAATGTTGGCGCGTGCTGAAAGACTGCACCAAATGGCACACCGTCCGCCCAACGGTTGGAACTTCTTCCTCTAGGGCCCAAAATACGAGGCCTTCAAAAAAGTCGAGGACCTCTGACTCGGTTGATCCCGAAACGCCTACGTCTGACGCGCGTTATGTCGACCTCAACTCACCAGAAGAAAATCCCTTTTTTCCAGGGGAGGAGGGGGCGGATGAGCCACGTCGTCCGCCCGGTCGACGCGCTGCTCGAGCCGCACGGGCGGAGTCTTCGTCGGGGGTGAACCAGTTAATCCCTGCATTTGCTGAAATGAACCAGCGGCTCCAAGACTTACGCGACATTGGGGCTCAGCGTATTCAAGAAAACCGAGAGGTGGTTCACATCATGAGGGATCGACAGTTTGAACGCGACTTTGCTTTTTACACGCAAAAGCACGACGGCCTAGAGGGCAAAGCGTTGGAAATGTTCTTGAAACGAAAGAAACAAATCGAAGAAAAATATAATCTTTGAGTATTTTTATCTTTTATTTGGGTTTGTATTTTTTTTTTTAGTATTTGTATTTTTTTTTAGTATTTGTATTTTTTTTTTAATATTTGTAATTTTTTTTTATTTAATGAAATATTATTACGTATTTAATATTCTTATTTAAATAAAAAACAATAATTAACCAATCATTACCAATCATTTATAACCCCCCTCATAACCCCCTTCCCACTACACCCTCTTTTTACATAACCCCACTTTTATTACTTTTTAATATTTTAATCCTACAACCCCCCCATAACCCCCCACCACTACACATGATCTTATAACTACACTTTAGTTAGATACCTACAAACTATTTTTCATAATTACACTTTTATAACAAAATTTATTTGGATCACAATGTATCTTGCACATGAAAGGTTTACTCGACATTACACAAGCAATAGGCGTGACACTGATTTGAAGATATAAAGCAGTCATGATATCAACTTCACTGTGTCTTGAATATTTATCACCAAGTGTGTCCTGTATGATATGAAAATAGAAAAAAAATTAGTTTTGTGTGAAGGTGTGACATGATATTAATATGCAAGCATTTGTTAACTTACTGAGAATAAGTGGGTGAATATGAGTTAAGACATGAACAAAGTTTCATAATATAGATCATATAATAGAAAAAACAAAAATTTTGAAACAAACAGCAAAGACTATATATAATATTTGTTGTGACGGCTGCCCAGTTTTACATATAATTTATAGTTTCTTCAATGCAAATGATGCTTATTGCAACTCAAGTCAAGGAAGCACTTATTAACTACTTAGTTAGCACTTAGCAGACTTGACTAAAATCTAGATGAAGGAAAATTTGAAGGTCCTTAAAACACAACAATGAGTTTAGCGAAAATAAAACAGTCTATGTTTGAATTAGTGATTACTTACCCCCCAAAATTCGAATATCATCATCACCTGAAACAAATCACGCAGACGCAGTAAACATAGGTAAATCCTAAACCTCAAGACGAAATCAAACTACTAAAGTAGAAGATAGATCGGTAAGCCTAAACAGGAACAAATCATCGTTTTCATCAAATTAGTGTTTGTATTCAGTTTCAAAACGTTTTCATTATTAGTTCTGCTGAAGATAAATCAAAGATTAAACCTATATTACACACAAATCATCAAACAAAGTTTAAAACATTATAGATCTAGAAAAAACTTATTTGGTTGCTTGACTACTTCCAGTTGCGATTGAATAGATTTTAGGTTCTTAAAACTTAAAAGTGATAAAAGTTAAGGTTCTTTGTAGCTAAAACCGAAACGAGTCAATACATTGAAACTTGAAAGTCACTCAAAAGTCTGCTATCAATTCATATGAGTATATAACCAAACTTTAAAACCATTTTTTTAATTCAAACATCTGGTTGTTACAGTAATAATATTACTTGTAACCATAGCTAATGAATTCATTATTTACCATCGGTTTCCTTTAAGGTTTGCAGGAAACCCACCCCACCTGTTCTGACCCATGCTAAAACTTATGTTTACAGGCATCTGGTTGTTACAGTAATAATATAATGAGTATTTTGATTAACTATTTTTTTCATAGTTCTTTCGAGTTAAACTTATTAAGTATTGATTTCTGAACAAATATATACAGATGTCATACCTGAGACCAAACACGGATGATTATTGATGTGTGAATGTTGATGTGGCGACGTCTTGATTCTTTGTGCTTATCAAACATTCGATTCATCACACAGAAAAGTTGTAATATCCTTTCATCACTTCTTGCATTTGGGGTCAAAGATGTTTGGACAATAAAATGGCGTTGAAACCCATCAGAGCCTATGAGAGTCAACCGACGGAAACTGCTCCCATGCCTACGCACCCTTTCTAGGTATATGAATTTTGGATCTGTCGCCGATTATTCTTTCATGGCCTCCTATAGCTCATCTGTGTCACAGTCACTTCTGTTTAATTCAAATCAAGTCAATATGATAAACTATAGCTTGTTTTAGAGGGTACAGATTACAAAAAGGAATGAAAAAACTATTGTAACATGTTGATAACAGGTAATAAAATTCCAAACAGATCCAAACAAATTCACACTTTGTAACCACAAATTAACAATAATAAACACTATAAAGATCAACAAACTAACCAAATTAAACACTATGTAGTTGTTTTTTCTCAAGCTTTTGGACACGCTCAGTAGGAGCTTTATCTCCAAATATGCTCAAACTTTTTAAAAAATCCATGAACATCTTGAACTCTGCTCCAGTAACTTCTTGTAAACTCTGCAAGACACATGGAATTTAAAGCATACATATAGAAACATGATGTAACTAATAGTACAATTAGAAAAACGAGGGACATACTTTTTTAATTAAATCAGTTATGTGCCTTTCCATTTGCTCCTGTGGCTTCAAGAGCTCGGATTTTATAGGGAACACCTGCAATGTTTACTTAAGACACCATTTTCATTTGAAAAGTTAAAAGACACAATCATCAACATTCATCACAAGTTGGTATTCTCACCTTGTCTCTGATAAAGATCAGGGTCCTCAATTGCTGCATCAGATGAGATAACAAAAGCATCCAAAGGATCATCCCCACTCATTAACCTCTGTTCCCAGAATCGACGTTTAGAACATACCAAAATTTACACACAAAATATATTATTTACAAACAAATAATGCACTATTTTTGTAACTTCAACCAACAGGTCAAAGTTGCCACACCTAAAAATAGTCATGTTTAAGAACATTGTACCTCATAAGTGGTTTGCTTGTATTTACCACTATCAACAGGGGCGCAGACTCACTTTGAGCCGAGTTGTTTTACTGATCAAAACAACAAATTAAACAGCTACGTTTACAAACCTATTCATGATCAGAACCACAAGAATCAACAAAATAATCTATAAATAATCGCCTTACGAAAATAATAGTCGATAAACTGCCATATGGATGAATAATCATATCGCCTTACCAGTACCAGTTTTGCTCGGACGTGTTCCACTTCAAAATAATAGTCGATAAACTGCCGTGTATATCAATAATCATAGCCTCCAGCTCAGCGTTGCGCCAAGCCGCTCTTTCAACCACTGCTTCCTTTTCTCTTATTATTCACGACGCTGACTCCTTTGCTGCTCCTATCAGCGCATAATAGTGTCGTTGCTTCCTTTTCTCTTATTATTCGAACCCTATAACCTGTTGGCAATAAAAGTAGAAACAATCAACATCTGTCTAGTAAATATTAAGTTTGTATGGCAAAAATTATATAAAAATATAAAATGAGAACCTTTCTAGTTTAAAAAGATGTGAGCACCTAAAGAGCATAAGCTCTTGAAATAGTCGTTGTGTTAGTGTATACAAACCTGAAACGGTTAAGACATCATAGTCGTTGTGTTAGTGAAACCTTAAAGAACTTAGGTCCATTGTGATAAGACATGTTAGTCGTTGTGTTAGTGTAATAAATCCTGAAAAGATGAAATACATTGAAAATTGAAATACTTCATCCGAAACACAACATAATACGATAGTGTATAACAACATACTTTGAAACCCGTGAATCAAGTAGTGATCGTAAGTGTTTGTGACGACGAAACGAAAGCAGGCAAAACAGATCAAATGCGGAATTAGGTTATTAATATAAATAAACAATGCACATTTCGATCAACATTTAGTCATATTATTACGTTTATAAATAAACACAGAAATAAACAGTTAAGTTAGCATGTGTATGTCATTTAAATATTTAATTACATCTGACATCTTGACATTGTTTACATAAAAACAATTAATTATTCATCTAGATGAGGCTGCACTAAAGATAAACACTGACATTCTTTTAGCTAGTAATCAAAATCAAAACCCAAGGATATGCAAAAAGTTTAGATACATATATCTAAATGTGTTTTGAGGTACGATTATAATACTTATTCAACATATATAAAAAAGATGACAATAAGGAACATGCAACCACATTCAGATTCATCAGTATTAACCAAATACAAACTTTTCAAAGATAATTATTATATTATACTATAATTAAGTTTGTTATAAGACTTAACAATTCACGAAATAGATAACCTTGTACAAACATCGAACATCAAATCATCAACAAAAGCCCAATCGGAACCTAACAGTTGAACCATGAAAACAATAATCAACAAAAGTAAATCATATATGAACCATGAAAACAATAATCGCACACGAACCCTAAAACATCAACCCAAAAAATAAAAAAATGAGTAAACTTGAACAATAATCAACGAAAACTCAAATATACAAAGGTAAATAATCAAAACCACTCAAAACAGAGAGAAAAATAAACTTTAATCGTTAAATAAAATCATAAAAAAACGAACAAAACACAGAAAAAAGATAGATGAACATCGATTAATTGAAATAAGAATCGAAGAGAGATTACCTTGGATTGGAGATGAAGGAAAAGCTTGAATCGCCCTAATTAGGGTTTCGGTTTGGAAGGAGAGAGATGACGAAGAGATTAAAGGGGCGATGATTTTTTATTTAGGGTTAAAGAATAAATTGGTTAATGAGATTAGGAAAGTATTAATTGACCAATTTTGACCATATTTATGTATTATTATTCAATTTACAATTTTTATAAAAAAGAAAAGTTTATAAATTATAAGGTTAGGACACATGGCACAATATGAGAAGAGAGAAGATTGAAGGTGCAATATGGGAGTGCCATGTGTCATAATAGACTTTGTTTTATTAGATGTATAGATATAGATATAGATATAGATTATTATTTGAGAACGTGTTTAATAATATAAAACCCAACTCTATGTTAAGAATTGAGTAAATGGCCAAATTCGTCCCTGAGGTTTGGTTAATATTGCTAGATCAATCCAAAATAAGAATTTTTGACACCTGGGCCACTAAGGTTTGGGATTTAGTGCTAAATCCGTCCAATTTGCAAACTCTGTTAAATATTAACGTTAAATCAGGGGCATTTTGGTCATTTCCTATTTCTTAATTGCAAATTCGTCCCTGAGGTTTGTTCCAAATTGCTAAATCAGTCCTAAAAGTGGAAAACTATATTTTTTTTAATTCATTACAAATTCTCATTTAGCAATATTATGTAAAAGAAAATCATAGCCATAGGTGGAACAAGTGAAAAGTTGACCAGATCAAAATAATATAAAAAAATGAACAAGTTAATTATATATAGGAGAGTTTTCACCTGGCCAAGATCCACCATTATGATAACTCCAGCCAGTATTTTTCGGGTCACAACCCGTAACAATTCTCCATTCATGACTTTCCATAGCCGGATAACAGATCTTCAAAGGCATTTCACCAACAAGTTCTTGCCAACGTGATTCAATAAGATCCATTATGGCAGAACTCTGTTCCGGTGTCGCCAAAGATGACAATATAGCTATACAATTGCCCAAACAGAACCACCTGAAATCCATTTTTGCAGGGCTCACATTCCCGATAAAGTAACCGCCTCGGGTTGGCATGAAATCAAAAACCCAATCAGGAAGCGAGTCGGGAATGACATTGAATTTATTGATAGCTGTATGCGAGTATTCTTCTGTTTTGTAACGGTATATGTCGTTTAGTTGCTTGATGTCAAGCCAAAAATAGCTTCTCATGTGAAAGCTTAGAGCGTGGAGGCGTTTGACTATTCGGTCAAGGCACTCGTTACCCTCGGCATCACGCTTTAGAAGAAGCGATGCACATCTTAGAGCCATGAAGAACAATGCTTGTATCTAAATCGGGTACCCATATACCCCCTGGCAAAGAAAAAAATTAGTTAAAATTGGGATGAATTTTTAGGGTCAACCAAATCCAAATAACTACCTGCTTGACCCGTTTTCTAAACTACATTCAACAAGATTGATAAAAGTAGGGGTGTAAATGACACGTAGCGGCTCGGGATCGGCTCGGGATCGGCTCGGTAAAAAGCTCGAACGAGCCGAGCCTTAACGAGCCCGAGCCCGAGCCTGAAATATGGCTCATTTAGTTATCGAGCCCGAGCTCGAGCCCTAGATACAAAGCTCGATTGGGCTCGCGAGCCTAATCGAGCCTTAACGAGCTAGAGCCCGAACCCGAGCCCGAGCCTAAGTTACAGCCGAGCCTAAGTTATAGCCTTAACGTTGGGCTCGCGAGCCTAAGTTATAGCCTAGCTTTTGCGAGCTCGAGCCGAGCTTTTGAGCTCGTTTGAGATTCTGAAATCACCTCGAGCCGAGCCGAGCCGAGCTCGAGCTTTGGATTTTGCTAGCGAGCCGAGCTCGAGCCCAAGATTGTAGGCTCGAACCGAGCCGAGCTCGAGCTCGAGCTTCACAAAACCTTAACGAGCCCGAGCCGAGCCCAGTCAGGCTCGGGCTCGGCTCGGCTCGTTTACACCCCTAGATAAAAGCCAATAACTTTATAAACATGAAAGGACAAAATTTGTTTATTATACTAACCATTCTACGATCAACAACTAATTGGATTGGAAAACTATATTTTTTTTAATTCATTACAAATTCTCATTTCGGACTGATTTAGCAATTTGGAACAAACCTCAGGGACGAATTTGCAATTAAGAAATAGGAAATGACTAAAATGCCCCTGATTTAACGTTAATATTTAACAGAGTTTGCAAATTGGACGGATTTAGCACTAAATCCCAAACCTTAGTGGCTCAGGTGTCAAAAATTCTTATTTTGGATGGATCTAGCAATATTAACCAAACCTCAGGGACGAATTTGGCCATTTACTCTTAAGAATTCTAAGATTCATATGAACAATTATATATTGTCTTTTTTTCTATATTTACCAGAGATAACAAGACATATATATATCATGGTATATAGTCAAGACAATAAGAAAAAAATTCTGAGTTTTTCAAAATGTCTTACTTAAATTTGTTTATTCGTTGAAGTTTCCTATTATTTGACATGGAAATTGGTTAATATAATATTTTATGTACATTTTTTTAACTTTTGGTAAATATGCTCTATTTTTAACTATAAATAGTATTCCAAATTGTGGTGCAGTTTAGAAACGATGACCGCTTCAATTCAAATGGCTTCATATCTTTTATCGATATTTCTTAAAGTATGGTTATGAATAAGGAAAGTAATTGCAAGGCAAATACGTATTCTTTTTCTAATTAATAAAAAAATATATTAATAAAAAAAACATACGACGACCACGTCATAACATATCCCCTATACAATTTTAGAAAATTGTAGTACAAGCACACCATGTATGAATTCACAAGAAAATAAAAAGAATTACAACAACTGTAAATAATTGATTCAAATTAACTTTTTTTTTTTGATTTCTTAGTTTCTTATTTTCATTAAAACAAAAGGGGCAAATTACATAAGAATAGCAGGTAGGCGGGCAACAACCGTAGTCTTCAACAAAAGTACGAATCACGTTTTCTTGTATGATCTTTTGTGTAATCTTCACAAGATCTTCTTGTATTCTTTTGGGAAAGATCTTCAAAACGTAGAGTCCTCAATCTGTTCGTCAACAAGATCTTTTTGGACACTTCTTGGCTGCAAGAATGAACAAACTAATGTTGACGGTTGTGGCTGAGACACGTGTTTAATTTGCTTCCCTTAAAACGATTTCGCGTCTCTATTAAAGACAGCGCGTCTGTCTCCTAGGGTACAACAACTGAAGCACTCTATACTGCCGAAGATGGTTCACGCGCCCAAGGTTACACCAGATATAGAACATGTGTAATAAAAGGTGACATAATAGTCGAATTGAGTAGAAAAAAAAGGACTTATCTCTATAAGTAGCTAGCATATGGGTCTTCAAGTTTTTCCTCTTCTTCAAGAACTCTTCATTTGGTCGCCGTTCGGTTAGCACCATTTTATGCCCCCTCCTCCCTAATGATGGTTGCACGGTTTTACGCCCCCGCAACGCGGGGGCTTTTAACACTAGTTAGTGTTGTAGAGTAATTACGTAATTACTCTAGTGTAAACTACTATAGTTACTCTAATGATGTAATTACGCTAATTTTTTAAAATTGTTTTTGTATTATTTATCTGGAAAGCATGTTTAAGCAGATATGAATTTTTTTTCCCACTTTACTTCTTATGATTAATAGGTTAAGCTTATTTGTATTTGATCTTTACTCATTGTTATTATATTATTCTTTCCCAATCAAAACATATTAAATTGTCCCATGTAGTGGAAAAAAGAAAAAAACGCGCGTAAGGGTTGAACGGTGTGGACGAAATTTTTATTATTATTGGTATTAAATTGAGAGAGTTGTAGGAAAATTGTAACCACCGCCACCAATATCCAAGCTCTACCACGGTTGCAACACCGGCAGGCTGTCATCTAAGCTGTGTTTACTATCATACCATTCACTTCATCAACCCAACCCTTTTTTTCCTTCCTTTTTACGCAAAATACGGGATTTTATATATTATAATATCTCTTTTAAGTTTTTTTTTTTATTCAAAACTAGAATTAAGTTCATGAATGTTGAGAATTATGTTTATATCACAATATTGATATTAAATTCTCAATATATTTTTAGTTCAGCTTCGCTTTCGGTATATCTTTTGCATGGGCGTCTAGGGTTGGGGGGGGGGGGGGGATGGTTGGACGATGGCCCTAGTAGGAAACTCGCGCGATGCGGCGACAACAATTTACAACACGATACTCGTTTTCAAGGAATGCATTTTAAATGGGTCAAAAGGACCTGTACAACTTAATGAAATAATCGGAGTACAATTTATTTGGCTCAAAAGGAACAGTACCAACTCTATGACAATGATAATCGAAAGGTTCATATTTGACATTATATCTAAATCTATATATATATATAAAAGAAAAGACTTTTGCTGACGTGGCGTGCAATGGAGGCCTCAACCTTGTGCCACGTGGCATCATAATGGAGAGTTTTTGGTGTTTTTAAATTGTTTCCTTTTTTAATTAAATTGAGTTATTTTAGGAAAAAAGAATTTAAAAATAAATTTAAAATTTTCTCTCTCATATTTCCTCCCATAACTTTTAAACGTTTATATCTTTTATATACGGGATTTTTTAAAGAAAAAAATTACACCAAATTAACGAGCGTTTTATTATCTTTCCAACGAGTACCATAGTGCTATATAAAAAACGGAGAAAAAATCGACTATTTTTTATGGGGTTTCGTTCATACAGGAAAAAAACACACAAAGTGTTCATGTTATCACGTAAAATTAGATTTTGTGGGGAATATGAGTTATTACTGATTAGAATACTATAAACATGCAATGATTGAAAGATTTTGTGGTTAGTTAACTTGAGCCATTTGTAATAGGTTATCACGTAAAATTAGATTTATCAACCCCGGGACCTCCCGGGGTAATCAGCTAGTAATTAATATATTAGATTGATTATAGAACCATATTTGACACTATATCTAAATGACTTTACTTGACACTAAATATTTTACTTGAACTTCTCGTAAACACTTTAAAGATTTTTTACGTTCTTTACTCTTGCAATATATTTAACATCACGGGTCAAGCACATAATCTTTGATATTTTGGTCCAATGGACTGGTTTTTAACTTCAAATGGGTCAAAGCATATCTTTCTTTTCATGAGTTTGATTCTTGGTTGTCAACTAACATTTACTCTATTTTCATTTGGCAATCTCCAGAAGATGCATAGATAATAGATTCAGAGGAAATATATGGGATTATGACTCTTGACCTCAAGTTATGAAAACATGAAGATATCCTTTACAAGTTATAGATAGAATCCCATAATTAACACTCATCTCGAGATGCTTATTTGCAATGCACCTTGCTTTCTTGCATCCATCAAAGTACAAGTTTGAGCATCCTCGGTTTTGCTTTGAACGACTAGAATATCTTGGCCAAAAGATCCAGGTAAGCTCTTTTTTCAGCATTAAGATGGAATATTGGGCATGTTAGCTTTATCATTGATGACCTGTCACTGGGATAATGCAAAATTCAAAATAACCTTGGTAGCAAGGGTAAGTAAGATATCGAATCCATGAGTAGGACGTGGTTAATATTATACGTTTTGTTTGATTATTTAAACTAAAAATAACTTAACTAATTTTAATTGAATTTGGATTTTCAGTGAGTTAATAAAATAAGTATAGAAAACTTAAATTAGGTTTGAGAAAATATATAAGAAAGATGATCAATCTCTAGGTTTCAGATTTAAGATTCCACACAAACTTGTTTAATTATAAGAAAGATGACCAATCTCTAAGTTTCAGTTATACAACATAGTTTAATCAAAGTGATAATTAAAAAGAAGTTTTTAATACTAAGGGTATGTTTGGCAAAACTAGCTGGTGGCTGGTAGCTGGAAGCTTTTTAAATATATTTTGGTGTTTAGCAGAGTGGCTGGAGCTTTTAATAAAATGTATAAAATGACCAAAATGGGCATAATTAAAAGCTTGTAAGGAAAGTTTTTATTTTATATTTAAAATAGAATGGGTATTTGTGTCATTTACTCATTAAAAGCTTGTAGCTAGTAGGAGCTTTTTCTTAAACGCTAGTACTAGTAGTTTTTCACTGTAGAGCTTTTTCTCCAACCTAAAAGCTTCCAGCTCCTTCAACCAAACAAGTCTTTTTATTGAGTAGGAGCTTTTTCTTAAAAGCTTGAAGCTTGAAGCTCCTAAAAGCTCCTTGTCAAACATACCCTAACTCGTACAATCTAATTACCAAATCATAAATGCCAAATACCCCGTAACTACCAAACTGCTCACGATTCAAGAAAACCGAATGCGAATGATAATAGAAAAATATTTAAACATAAACAACTCGTTTAAATCAATAGAACCATAAATGTTTTCAAAGCGTCAATAAGAAAAACAATCCAAGAATCTAATTCAAACAAAATTTGCGTTTAGTCTATATAAACCATAAACCCAGAGATGGTTACGGGTGACTTAGCCGCTCATGTCTTTGGTTTGTGTGCACCTCCTTCTTCTTACTAAGAGAATTGCCGAACATTTGCAACCACAAGGGTGTAACCCTATGTCCCTATGCCGTATGCGATCCCCAAACCTCTATTGTGAGTTTTTTTTTTTCCTGCTCGGTTCCTTTTAATCCCTTTTTTCAACAATAGCCCATCACATCTTAAGCCCATCAGAATCAATTGAATCAAGCCATTACTTGTTATTTAGGCCCATCTAAAACCCAATGATGTAAGTTGTAACTTCTGGTCATGCGTAAATTTGGTTATATGTCCCCCAAATATTCCATCAGACTTAGTTAATTTGTTCTTGACTTAGAGAGCTCCACTATACAATTAATTCATCAAGCTAAAGCATGATCAAGTCTCGTCCTCCTGTAATGCAAACCTATAAAAATATGTCTTTTAGTTTTATTTTTCATTTAATCTCAAAGATATTAACCTTAACTTAGTTAGGTTTGTAATAATATGTAAAAACATGACATGAGTTCGATCATGCTTCTTTCTCTTTTATTTTTTAATTAAGTAGATCATTTAATCATGTTTTCATCTAAATCCATATATAAAATACAAATACTAGTTAAAATATTATATTTTATATTAATAACACTAGTTATGTCCCCGTGTGACATACAACCACACGAATGTAAGAAATAAAATTGTATAAGTAACTGAGATTACACGTAAATTTAAATAACCGATGTACATAAATTGTATTAGAATTAAGAAAAGATACAAATAATTCACAACTTTGTAAATATCTCATTGTATACAACATTCGTTGTTTTATTTGTCATATTGGCATCGCTATCAAATATTAGTAATTTAACACTGACTCTACTTTTTATGATTGATAACGACTGAAAACGGGATATTTCAAATACAAATCAATTCTTATTTATTGTCATTTCTGATAGTTTGTTGAATGTAATCCCTTGATTTGCATTCCATTAAACTCTTAATTATATAGATAATTACATGGGCCTAAACTAGGTATATAATAATTACAATAATTACATTCTAAATATATGGTCCATTATACCCCCGCAGTCGAATCAGGAGGTTTACGTATGTTGAGACTGGACCGAAATTCTTCAAACAATATACGCGGTAGGCCTTTCGTGAAGATGTCAGCAATCTGAAAGTGGGAAGACACATGGTGGACGCGAATTAAGCCTTTATGAACTTGTTCACGGACAAAATGGATGTCAAGCTCTATGTGTTTGGTTCGCTGATGTTGAACCGAATTCCCAGAGAGATAGACAACACTGACATTGTCGTAGAAAACAAGAGTCGCCTTTGATAAGGGAGTGTGAAGTTCGAGGAGCAGGTTGCGAAGCCAGCAGATTTCAGCAACAACGTTTGCAACTCCACGATATTCTGCTTCAGCACTCGAACGGGAGACAGTGGATTGGCGCTTAGAAGACCACGCGAGTAAAGACGGCCCAAGGTAAACACAGTAACCGGTTGTCGAACGGCGGGTGTCAGGGCAGCCAACCCAGTCAGCATCAATGTAAGCAGTTAAAGATGTGGCATGTGAGGGTTCGAGAGTGAGACCCAGATCCGTGGTACCCTGTAGATAACGGATGATGCGCTTTAGCGCTTGCCAGTGAGAAGACATGGGGGCATGCATATGCATGCATATCTGCTGAACTGCGTAACTGATATCGGGTCTGGTGAAGGTAAGGTACTGAAGGGCACCAGCTAGGCTGCGATAGAGAGTAGGGTCTTAGAAGGGAGTGCCATCCGAGGAGGAGAGCTTGGATTGCGTGTCGACTGGCGTGTCCACGGGTTTGCAGGACTGCATGCCTGCTCGATGAATGATGTCATGTGTATAGGCTTGCTGAGAGAGAAACATCACGTTTTTGTGCCGTGTGACTGCAATACCCAAGAAGTAGCTAAGTGGTCCAAGGTCTTTCATTGCGAACTCACTAGCAAGACTGGCCATGAGGAGATGACGAAGGCGGTCAGACGACGTGACAAGGAGAATATCATCTACATATAAGAGAAGGTAAGCAGTCTGCGCCTTTTGTTGTAGAATGAAGAGAGAGTTGTCACTTTTACTCTGTGTGAACCCCATTCGGATAACATAATCCGTGAACTTTTGATACCACGCCCGAGGTGCCTGTTTTAACCTGTAAAGAGACTTTTTCAGTTTGCAAACATGATTGGGAAATTAAGTCTTTGTTGCGAAAACCCATTGGTTGGTACATGTAGACTGTCTCATTTAAGTTCCCATGTAAGAAAGCATTTGTGACATCAAGTTGATGTACCGGCCATGACTTTGTAAGAGCAATAGTAAGAACAGTCCGAATGGTTGCCGGTTTTACCACGGGGCTGAAAGTTTCTCCACAATCAATGCCAACCTGTTGTAACCTGCCATCACAAACTAAACGCGCCTTATAGCGCTCAAGAGAGCCATCAGATTTAAATTTATGCTTAAATAACCACATGCTTCTAATCACGTTCAGTTGTGGGTGTCGGGGTACTAAGTCCCAAGTCTCATTCTTAAGAAGGGCATTATGTTCATCAGTCATGGCTTTATGCCACACCGGACTGGTCAAGGCAAATGACGGTTTTTAGGAACAGGTTCGATGGTGGTGGTGTTTAGGTTAAAAGGTTGTTTAGGTTTGTAGATGTCGTCCATGGCGCGAGTGCTCATGGACCGGGGAGGGTGGGCAGTAGCGCCTGAAGTGGCGGGTGTTGGGCCGAGAGATGATGGAAAGGTGTTGTGGTTGGGAATACTGGGCTGAGGTGATGTGGAAGCGGGCTGAGGCGATGTAGGAGTGGGCTGAGAAGTGGATGGTTCATTATGTGAAGGTGAGGTATGGGCCGAAGGTTGGGGAAGTGTTGGGCCGGGAGGGTGAGGATGGGGCTGAATTGTTAGTTGGTGGTGGGGTGACGGGTGAATGGGTGTTTGGTGATAGGTGGGCTGTTGGTTGGGTATCAGGATGGGACCAGAGTTGGGGATGGAGTGGTGCATGGAGAAAGTCATAGGTGGGGGCGGTTTGGTTGAGGTGGTGAAAGGGGAAGATGGTTTCGTCAAATATGACGTGGCGGGAGATGGTGAGTTGGTTCGTGTGAAGGTCAAAACATTTATACCCCCGTTGTTGCAAGGGTTATCCAAGAAAGACACAAGGGTGGGAGCGAGGTTCAAGTTTGTGAGTGGTGGTGGATGGGATGGGATTAGAGGATAACAAAGAGAACCGAAGACACGGAGATGGTCATAGGTAGGGGTTACACGATATAGGAGTTCAGTGGGGGTGTGGTCTCGGTGAGTTTTGGCTGGGGTGATGTTATGAAGGTAAGTGGCCATGTCAAGAGCATGATGCCAAAAGGACGGGGGTAGACCCGCATGCGCAAGGAGGGTGCGGATCGTGTTGTTGATAGAGCGGATTTTGTGTTCCGCTTTACCATTTTGGGAGGAGGTGTAGGGGCAAGGGAGTCTAAATATCATTCCGTTTGTGGCACAAAACTGTTTGAATTGGTTGTTAACATACTCAGTTCCGTTATCACATTGAAAACATTTGATTTGGCGTTCAAATTGTGTTTTGATTTGAGTGGCGAAAGTAGAAAATATGTTATACACTTGTGACTTGTTGGCTAATGGGTATGTCCACAAAAAAATTGTGAAATCGTCAAGAAACAATATGTAATATCTGTGACCGCCGGTGCTGAGCACAGGCGAAGTCCAAAGGTCACTATGTAAGATGTCAAATGGAGCAACAGTACTATTATTAGATGCAACAAAAGGTAAACGAACACTTTTCCCCAAAACACAAGAATGACAAATGTTCTTATATATTGAATCATAAGAAATAGAACTAGAGTTTTTCAAAGACTGTAATAAAGTAGGTCCTGGATGGTCTAGGCGTTGGTGCCAAAGGCGTTGGGAGAGGGCAGCAAAAACAGTTGGGGACGTCCTTTGGGAGGCGGGAGGTGTAAGGAGCGGGTACAAATCACCAGTACTGTTGCATCTGAGGATAGGGATCCGGGTCTTGAGATCCTTCACAAGAAAACCAAAAGGGTCAAACTCTATGGAAAGAGAGTTGTCGGTATTAAGTTTTTGATAAGTTTGGGTGAGTAAAGGACATTATTTAATTTAAAAGGCGGGTATGGTGGATGTAGGGTCAAGTTGCCTTGGCTAGTAACTGGTATAACATTACCATCACCGAAAATTATAAATTTAGGAGAGCCCTTATTAAGAGGAGTTTGAGATGTACCTGACTATTGATGGTAGTGTTCCGATGCCCCGGTGTCCATGATAGAGTTCCAGTCGGGTGGGTTCAGGCTCATGGTGTGCATAACTTGAGCAATGTTGGTGGGTGTGTACTCCATGTAGGCCGAACCAGGACTTGGGCCGAGAAGGCCTTTGGAGTTTTGGTTGTTGTTGGGCTGGGGAGAGGATGGATAGGGGCATGGAGGAGAAGCCCAATTCCAAAGCCCAACCTCACCAAAGAGAATCACACGTTTGAGGACCTAGACGGAATGGTAACCAACTCCCCTTAGTTACTTTCCTGAATCTTAGCTCTTATCTTTCTTATTATTCTGACTACTATCACTTTATAAACCGGGCCTGGATAATTTTCCCTTAACGTATCAGGGTAGTACGCCTGGAACAAGAAGGTTCGTCGTACAATTTCGGCGATTACAAAAATAAAGGAGTATATCCCTCTCCCTTAGTGTCTTTCCACTTCTGTCGTTGCCACTGTTGGTTGTAGGAGTTGGGATTATGCCAAGGTGAGGGGTGGTACCAAGGGAAAGGTGGTGAGTAATTAAAGGTGTTTGGGCGGCCACGGGTTCCGTTGAACTTGCCCTTACCCCGACCGCGGCCCCGAGCATGAGGACGAGCACGGTCAGAAGAAGGGTCCGATACGGGTGTGGAGTTGTCCAGGGGAGGGCTGGTGGTTTGGGACGGTGGCAGGCAAATGGGTGGAGGTGTGTAAGGCCGAGCCGGCAGACGCAACCGAATGTTTGGCGATCTCATGTTTACGAGTCTCGTTCATACAAAGTTGAGAACGAACCTCGTAAAAAGAGGGGAGTGGTTTGGTGTTGTGAATGACGGTGCTAATGCTTTCATATGTTTCGGTGAGGCCGGCTAGGGTTTGTAAGACAAGGTTATCGTCGTCGACCAGAGCATCGACGTTCGAGAGTTGGTCAGCAAGAAGTTTTAGTTCTTGACAGTAGGCCGCCATGTTGGCAAAGTTTTCGAGGCGGGTGTTGTTAAACTTTTGTTTTAGGTAGAGGGCTCGGGTGGCTTTGTTGTCTTGGAAGAGGGCTTCTAGGGCGATCCAAGCTTGGTGAGCAGTGGTGTTGGTTTTGAATATGGTGTTGACTAAATCTTTCGAGATGGTGCCATAAATCCATTGGAGGACTATGACATCCAATCTCTCCCATGAGTCAAGAGGAGAGGTAAGGGCAGTAGGGTTGGTGGTTTTGTCAGCGCTGGCCGCCGCTGGAGTGGTGGGTGGTGGTCGGACTTGAAGGTGATTCGAAACCAAAAAGGCCCGGCAATGGATGCGGAACAGCTCTGCCCATGTGTTATAATGGGAAGAGTCGGATTCCAGGATTATGGGGATGTGGGAGCGGATGTTGGTTACTGTGACAGCGGGGTGAAGTTTAGGTTCCATGGGTGAATAAGGGAGGGGGAAGGAAGGAGATTAACAGACGGAACAGAGGAGGGGCGGCGGAGCAGAACGCCGGGGAAGAAGGGAAGGGTGGCGGAGGGTTAGGTTGAGGGACCGAACTATTAGGCTGATACCATGATAGTTTGTTGAATGTAATCCCTTGATTTGCATTCCATTAATCTCTCAGTTATATAGATAATTACATGGGCCTAAATTAGGTATATAATATTTACAATAATTACATTTTAAATATATGGTCCATTAATTTCGACCCCTAGAGTTTCGACATGTAGTGTTTCGACCCGTACCGTTTTGGCCCGAACCGTTTCGACACGTACCGTTTCAGCTTGAACCGTTTCGACCCAAACAGTTTCGACATGTAGCATCTCTACCCGAACCGTTTTTTGAAACCCGTACTTTT
This sequence comes from Ambrosia artemisiifolia, assembly GCA_032199755.1. Taxonomy (NCBI): domain Eukaryota; kingdom Viridiplantae; phylum Streptophyta; class Magnoliopsida; order Asterales; family Asteraceae; genus Ambrosia; species Ambrosia artemisiifolia. The sequence continues at coordinate 44,485,164 of CM063529.1, read as the reverse complement.
CGCTCCGAACCGTTTTGGGATTATACGGTGCGGTTCGAAATCCATAATATTTACACTTCTCTAAGTTGGTAGATTAGTTTTGAACTTGATCTTGAAACTATATTTGAACTTCTGTGAGTTATAAAAACATGCATTTGGTAAAAAATAAAAAAAGGAAAACACTAAGGAGGTAACAAACCAGTTAAGTAAAGAAATATTGGTACCACTACAGGTACCAAACTGATACATTCAGTATGGTATTTAGTACCCGCTTCTTTTTAATTTTGATATCGGTGTTGATATTGATCTCATCCTTAGTTTAAAGTAAGCAATTAATTTCTATTTTGTATTTGAACTTTAAAGTAAGCAATACTAACACTCTGATATTGTCATGTGCAATGGTGGAGCTTGGACTTTAGATGGTGGGGGCTAAAAGTCACGAGACCCATATTTTTTTTCAAATTGGTGGGGCCCGAATTCAATATATACAAAATTTTCGGATGAAGACGAGAAAATTTACACTACTTAGCCATAAAGCGGTGAGGGTTGAGGGCCGAGGCACCCTCGGGCCCTTCTAGTGCTTCGCCCCTGATCACGTGTATGCCACAAGTTTAAAAGTAGCACAAAGTTCCATTAAGTTCGATCTAAAAGCATAACTTAATAGATATTTGTAAGTTAGCTGAAAGTAGGCGACAACGATGCCATATTAAAATGCATGTTAAAAAGGTATTTTAGGAGAGTAAATGACATGGCAGGCGTGTATTTTAGGTGAGTGCATGACATGTAATACGGCAAGCGTAAAAAAATAGCAACAGTAAAGATAGAACGTTAGATGGTATTAACCGATTATTATGACTAAGTAGGATACTCTAAGAATTGGTTAGGCCCAACGTATTTATAAAATAAGCCCAATATAGGAAGCCTACTTGCAAGAATCCAGTAGCAAGGACAAGTCATTATGGTTAAGCCCAAAAGAGCAACAAATGCTTTTAACATCAAAGGTTGCCGTAGGGAATTGAGGCAAGACAGAAGGGTGGACAAAAGGCCATATTCACATTAGTTGTGAAGATCTTCCACCTAAGACAAGGATTGATGGACATCAAAAAATCCCTCGGATAAATAGAGAAACAAGAAGGACAAGAAGAATATGCTATTATCCGGTCTCAATGTGGCATTTGCTCCCACTACTAGTTAGTTCTGACCATCAATGGTTGCATGATGCCTTGGTCGGCGCCACTACCCTGGTTATTTCTGGGTTGGAGCAAGTGTCAATTATTGTCGGGCAAAGCTCTGCTTGTGCCAATCTGAAACGTTTGGTTGGTAGGGTGGGTCGCAAAGGTTAGTCGTTTTATGGTTTTTTGCTTCCTTCCAACTGCCATTACTTATTTTTTACCTGCATTTTTGTTGTTTCAGAAATTGATCCTTTGCGGATGATGAAGAGAGTGTTAAGGGATCAAGTTTGTTATGGAAAATGTATTTGTACAAAAGGAAACTGTATTGGATATGAACCTTCAAAATACCAAGTCTTTCGGGGTGCTTGATACAAGGGCCGAGGTTGTACACATAAATGTTTACATACGGGTATTTTTGTCTTCTAAGGGTATGAATAACTCTGTTTAAATTGGGTTTTAAAAAGGGGGGCAGCCAAAAAGACAAAAATACCCCAGAGTTAACGGCAATAGTTAATTGGGTTTAACGTCTGGGACGAATTTGGCAACAAAATGTAAAACAGAAGGACACAGATGTAAAAACTTTCGATTTTGGATTGATGTAGCAAAACTGGCGAAACCCCAAGGACGAATTTGGCTATTAACTCTTTTTATTTAGTATCATTTTGAAACTTAATGGTTAAGAAATTTACTAATTGATTGGGAAGTCATCTGTCACCCAAACAAAAACATTTAGTACTAACTAATTCATAGGTATACCAAACAACCCTTCAAAATAGCTTCTAAAAAAAAAGTAGATTGGTTGGCCAATGTAGTTAGGAAAACCCAACCAAACAAGGGACTCAAAATTGACTTTCCTTAAGTAATTTACCAGCTGGGCTCTGGGTCATGGGCCCGATAAATCCACCAATAAATCACGATGTGGGCCTAGCACTCCATTTGGTGGGCCCCTCCTTATCCCTCACCTATTCCTCATTTTATTTACCCTCCATATTCGAAACCCAAACATTCGTCTCTCTGCAAATTAAAAAACTGTAAATCTATTCTTTTCCTTTCCCATTCGTGTTCTCCTTTCTCTTGCAATCTTTTAAACTTCTTTTTTTTTTTTTTAAATAAATCATACGTAGCGAATTTACGAATCATTCCTTTTTATACAACTTTTTTTTCTTAATAAATTTTCACAATCGAAGAGAAGTGAGTAACTTACAAGAAGCAATGGAGATGGCTGTCACTATCGTGTTCGCCACTTTCGCCTTGCTAACATGCGCAGGAATGTCTGCTTCTATCACCACCGATCGCCTTCTGGTAAACATGACCATAGTCCGCAGAGCTGGTATACTTGGAGCTTGTATGTGTTAAAACATTTTCGTTACATATTATTTATAACAATTGTTATACATTTTGAATCTGATTTATATATTGTTGTAATAATGTTGAATTATATATTATTATATTGATGAACATACAGATTGCTTGGACGGTAGCTTACCTGCGTATCATATACATCGTGGATTCGGCGCCGGAGCACGTAACTGGCTTTTGCAATTTGAGGTACTTTTACAGATCTTCTAGAAATAAATTTTGAAGCTTTTCTGGTGATAACTAGAATATTATTAGATTTAAACTTGTCTTTTTGTTTCAAGTTATTTGGCTTTACTGTACTTTTTCCAGAGTTAACTTTACAGATTTTGACTTAACTTTACTGGTCAAAGTAGAGTACGAAACTTGATTTCAATTTAAATGAGGTGAAACTCAAACGAAACTGATATGGACACTGAAACTGAATCAGTTACGTGATGTTATTCTTATTTGTGTAAGAAGTGTAGGAAGGATTAAGAACTGACATGTAGCCATCATGTTTTTTTATTTTGGAATGATATTTTTGGTTGTTTTGGCTTGAAAAACACTTAACACAACAATATACAAAAATTTAAAACACAATCCAATGTATTATGGTCATTAAATTTAAATTCCAGATAAAACACCCTAGTAATTACTTAAAACACTCTGCTAAAGTGTTATTGACATAGTGTTTTAAGTTTTAAGCCTAAAATACATTGTTTTCGGTTATTAATTGTTATGTTTATTGTTTTTCTAAGCAAAACAATCCAAAACATCATGAATACGTCCAAAAAAATGATGCATACGTCCAAAAAAATGATGCATACATATCAATTTTTAATCCTTCCTACACTTCTCACACAAACCAATTTTCCTACAGGAACCCTACCCTATTTGAATATATAACATGTAAAACACTAAAACAAACACTGTCCAAACCATCATCAGTACCATCATTGAGTGTCATGTGTCTCCTAGTTATTACAAATCAATAACGTCAAATGTATGTACAAAACAATTAAATATATATGAGGACATAAACATAAAAGTTTGTTTGTTACATTTTTGTGTATTAAACCATGTTTTAAACTATAGGTTAATTTTGCGATCATTTTGGTTCTGCTATTAATTTTACCATCGGTTTAAAATAAACGGTTTCAAGTTATTATATGAATGTATCGATCAGAAACACGAAACAACCTAGTGCTTAAATTTGTTATTATACACGTACAGCTATACATTTTTGTCACTGTTGTTATTATTTAGAAAATGAGTTCAACATGACCATTCGTAGCATGGTTCCAATCTGCACGGAAGGGGCCAAAAAGTAGAACGACATGACCCACCTAATAAACGTAGAAAACAATTTATTAATAATTAGGAGAACGACATGACCCACCTAATTGGTGTTAAATATGTTAACACAACCTCAACCAACATGATACACCCAAAGTCCTAAGTCCTAACGAATAAATAAAAGAATTCGAAAGAAGACCTAAATTATTGGTAGCTAACTACCAAAACAACGTTTATTTCATATATATTTTAAGAAATTCTTTATCTGACTTTTTTTATAAAACCATAACAAGTTATAAGAGGATGACATATAAACAGGCAAAACTTGTGTTGTAACGTCTTTTGAATTGCAAATCCTAACCTTCTATAGAAAGTTCTTCTATAGAAGTTTTTTTTTTTTAATTTAATATTTTTTAAGCTTTATGAAAATGAATCCGTAAAAAGCATGACTTATAAACTAGGCTGGTGATCGATTTGAATATTGTATTACTTCATTGGTTGGATTTGTCTTAAAAGATTGGAAGGTTTCATAATTTTTAAACATTAAAAAAGAATAAAATACAAACAAAAGAAGAAAAACAAAGTCAAACACTAATCAATTATAAGGATAAAATAAGTTTAAAGGTAATCATTCAAACAATCAAACATGAAATTATAAAAGTTTTTTAAACTCTCAAGCTGATCAAGCTGCTGGTCCGCTTGAATAATAAAAAAACACAAACTGCTTAATTTTTTACGTCTTGTAACATGGAAAAGGTGAATATGACATGACCATGCTATTTTTAAAACATTGTTAAAAAGAGAAATATGGTAGTGCCCCCCTTCTATTCTCCTTCTTTAAGACACTTTATGGTTTGGTTAAAGCTTTAAATAAATAGCACGTAGTAGTCATCAAGAGTGTAGGTTGTTAATTGCCTATTTCCATTTCATTCATATACTGGTTTGATATAATAGTGCTTGCGGTATAAAGTAAGCTTATAAAAATATTTATTTTCTTAAAAAGAAAAAAATATATTATAAAATAAGACAAACAATATCTTACGTTGGAATTTAACCTAAAACAAAATTGAAAGAAAGTTGAAGGGTCAAAATGACAAGTTTGGTTTAATTAGTTTTAAATTAATTATTTGAATGTTTAGAATTAAAGAATTTGATTAAATTAGTAGAGATAATGTTGTGAGTTAGTATTAGATAATAATTAAGAGAAGTGTTGACTAGGATAAGTAGGGTCATTTTTAGAATAAATAGATGGTTAGTGCTTATGTAATTTGTGTGTCAAGTTTTTCTAATAAACAAAAAGAGTCGATATTGGTTGAGATCAAATTTGATGCTCTCTATTCTTGGGCTCGATTGCCAACATCTTACAAAGGGTCCACAAATTTTGTGATTTGCACCAAACGTATAATAACTTTAAGCTTTATATGTCATAAATTGTAGAACTTTCCGTTTAATTAATGAAACTAATATAATGTGGACTAAAGAGAGTTTTGCATGTGGGTTGTGGGGTCTTTGATATGCACCTCATACTAACTAGCAATGGAATTAACTATTAACAGGGTGGCGGGTGGTGTAATGATATCAAATCATGTGCAGAGAGAGCCCAAACCCGCCGTGGATCTACACGTTTTATGAACAAGTTAGAGACCTTCTCAGGCATCCTTAGTAATAATGCGTCTCGTAATCCTGGTAACATTTTTTCCCCTATCCTCTTTTAATGAACCTTTATCTGGCTATTGTTATATAAGATTAAATATAATAGTAATAGCAGAAATAATGACTATAAAAAGAAAAGGAAATCGATTTAAGTTGATTGTAGGAATTATAACATGTTTATAGACAATTTTCGATGGTTGTAACTATCTTTTTTCAAATTTAATTCTTTATTAGACTCGATAATACAAGATGAAATTTTGATTATATATTAATACCATACTTAAATGATTATTGCAACTAGAAACCCAAATTTATCGAGCTCATTGTGTGTCACTTTCTTCTTTGGAATCCTTGTCAATTCTAGCCACTTGAAAAGAAATACATAATAATATAACAACCTTAACACTTCTAACACGACTCTGCCAACCTGTAGATGATAAGATTTAATACTTTGCTCTTATCTTATATCCCAATATAACCTTTCCATTTATTATTACTTGTATAAATGAGTTTTTTAGATACCAGGAATAATTAGCTTTAATACATGTATATTTTGTTACACTACATAAGATGCAACTTCTCAACTAGACTAATCTTAAAGTCATTTATTTTTGGTAAATGATTAGTATATATGCAACACATTTTTAGGCCAAACAGTTTTAGAATCCTATATGGTCACACATTTCACACACCCGATCCTGGTTTTCAATTATGTTATCTTGTATAGACATTATGTTATTGCGATTTGTATATAACAAGGTCATAGTTTATAAAGTTAAATGCAACCTTTTAAAGGAGGTAAAATATGTTTATAAGTTAATTAGTTAACATAGGCTTGGATCAAAACAAATACATTTTCAATACTTGTTAGTATGAGTTTGATGGCGTATCCTTAGTCTAGACCTGTTTATCTTATGAACATTCCAAATCTACTTGTCTTTCGGAACTCATGCATGTTTGGACATTGTCATTTAAATACAAAACCACATTAACAACGAACCATGACAACAACATTGCCAACCTCTAGCTACGTAACATTAATTAGTTACAAGGTAGAAGGTAGTGATTATGTAACATGGCATTATCTAGAACCATGGTCAGGTTTAGAAGACACTGACTAGGCTGGCAAAGAACAAATACTCTAACGCAAGAGCTTGATCCTGGGCCAGAACAATGTTCCTTTCGTTTCATTTGAGATTTAATTGAAGACAAAACTCCTCTATTCTTGTATAATGGGGCGTGTGAACCCATTATACTTTTTCTCCCTCCTTTCTCGTATAATTAAAAAAATATGTACCAATATAGTTGTACATTTATATAAGTTATATAGTCTCCACATGTGCATATAGACGGTACACAATAATTTAGTATGTTGTATCACTAAGTGTATAATAATGAAGATAATTGACTTAATAATAGTATTTGATGACGTGGGTAGCTTAAAGGAAAAACGAATAACTAATATTATGGAACAAACGCTTGAAAGGTTGGAGCCTACAAGGGTTCTACAACCGGTGGTGACACAAAGTCAAAAAATGACTTGTCACGTCGTCCCTTTCATCGAGTCAAACAAACAGGACTGATGGAGTAACATCAGCCCATAGACCGCAGGTCAATAGCACTCTCTTACCTTTTGTGGCATGTCCTTTTGTTGCAATCAGGATCAAGGTTTTATGCTTTCTTCTTTGAGTAGATTCTTTCTCTATAAAAGAGAAGCCCAGATCAGATCTACAACACACTCAATCTATCACTCACTTCTCACTCTAAATTATTCTCTTGGTCCCTCACGTGTGGAGAACAATTCTCTTCACTCAGGTTCCAAGATCTTCTACTTCTGATCTCGAGTTTATCTCAGATCAGAAACAAAAAGCATACATAATAAATAATCAAAGCCTTGAACCTCCTTCTACGTTTGCAACGTAGAAGGACACCACGACCTGCGTTTGGCAGATCGAATCCCTTGAACCTTTGAACCTCCCTTGTGACTCAGGACCATTGTTAGACAGATATTTGTTGTAGCAACAAGTTGGCGTCCACCGTGGGGCTGCGCCATTTTCTTTATCTGAAATCAGTTGTGTAGCTCCGACTCTCTCTATGTCTGACCCTGAGTCTACAGAGGAGGTCAACCAGATCTCCCCTGGCACAGATCAAACCTCTCCGGCCAGATCTGTGTCCTTTTCCACTCCTGGAGGAACTTCAACTGGGACCCAGTCCCCACCTGCTAACACAGCGTCTGCAAACCTGCAAACTCCACCTCCTACTCGTTCTGGGGTAATGTCTCCTCTCCCTGATCTCACACAAACTCCACCTCGTATAGATCTTACCCCTGAAGGAGTAGAGAGAAACTTCTTGCAGCTAAGGTCTCTTCTGAACCAGTACGTTATGAGGGAAAGAGATAAAGGAATCCGTCTCCGACTGGATTACGACGAGGAAGAGGAGATCTCACTCTCCCCTATACCTCCTCCTCCTCTCACTGCTACCTATGGACGCAGACAGTCACCTAGAAGCAATAATGCTGGACCCAGCAGCACTTATACTGCTTCTCACCATGAAACAAGGTCCAGTCCTACTGCGTTCCCCTTGTTCACCACTCAAGCTGCCACTACTGGCATGCCTTTGGGACACGAGCTGACTCTGGACCAACTCTTGTAGTCACCAGTGTCCAGTGTCCCACCTCCTACTGCTACTTCCTGGGAGCAGGCTATGGCCTCACTTCCCATGGCCAGAAGCGCCTCTATGAGTCTCCCAGTGGCTACCAACACTGTAGTATCCGAAGGCATTCAAGGCTTCAACCTTATGCCCTACATGATATCTCAAATGATGGCTAACTTCCCTTGGCAGCAGCTCATTAGCCAAGCCATCGCTGAACAACAAGGAAACACTGGAAGGGTCGCCAACAACAGGGTTGAACATACTGTCAACCAACCCTATAAGCCAAACAGCTTGTCTTGCTTCTCACCTGAGATTGCAGATTATGATTTTCCCAACAAGCTGAAGATGCCAGCCCATATAAGAACATACGACGGCACTGATGACCCAGAAGACCACCTCCAGATCTTCTCAGGAGCCGCCAGAATTGAAAAATAGGGTGACCCCGAATGTTGTTTGATGTTCATGCAAACCCTTGTTGGATCTGCACGAATCTGGTTCAACGGTCTAGCAACTGGAAGCATCCGAACCTTCGATGAACTCGGTAAAGGGTTTCTGGCCAACTTCTCACAACAAAGAAGTTGTGTCAAGGATGCGACCGTTATCTTCCAGATCAAACAAAAAGATGATGAAAGCTTGAAGAGCTTCATTGAAAGATACAAGAAAGAAGGCCTCACTTATGTTGGTGCTGATGAAAAAATGAAGGTTGCAGGGTTCATGAATGCTATCAACTCGAAGTATTTAACTAGGGAGTTCAACAAAAGTCTCCCTAGAACCCTTGAAGAGGCCTTAGAAAGAGCTGAAGCCCACATTCGAGGAGAAGAGGCTGTGGATATCAAGGAACAAAGGAAAAGAGGTTCCAGCTGGAGGAGCAACAGTCCTTCCCGAAAAAGGAGCAATTATGGCACATATGACAAAAGGTCCAGAGGATCTGAGTCACGAAGGTCTGAAAGCAGGAACCCTCCAAGCAGAGACAGGAACGTCAATTTCACAGCACTCACCAAAACTCCTCAAGAAATTCTAGCAACCGAAGAAGTCAAGCACACCTTTAGACCTCCTCGTCCCTTACCAAGAAGTAAAAGAAACGAGAACTCAAGCCAGTACTGTGAGTTTCACGAAGAGAAGGGACACCACACCAACGACTGCTTCCAACTCAAGAAAAGGATCGAGGAAGCTGTCAAGTCTGGAGAACTGGCCCACCTGGTCAAGGGTGTGAAAGAGAACATGGCAGATGGTAAGAAGAAAGACGTTGCCATGGTCTTCGTTGAGAATGAATCCCCAAGTAAAAGGCAAAGATTGGAAGACTGGGAACGACAAGGCATCTACTTCCCCTACACTAAGGGAGAAAAGCACTGTGATCCACTTGTGCTTGAAGCCTTCATAGGTTCCACCAAAACACAAAAGGCCTACATAGACACTGGAGCTGCAACTGAAATAATGTTCGCCAAGTATTTCAACCTTCTAAGCCTCGAAGAACGCTCCATGCTACGACCTGCTGAAGCTGCCATAAAAGGTATCGCTGATATACCTATCAAGCCTTTGGGCGAACTAACACTTGATGTAACCTTTTCTGATGGTCAACTACGAAGGACTGAACCACTCACCTTTGTGGTTTTGGACCTGCCATCTAGTTATGACGTTATCATTGGAAGGCCAGGGGTAGTGGTCTTCGATATGACTGTCTCCATTAGCCGAAAGAGTGCAAAGTTCCCAACCAAAGATGGTGTTGGAACCCTCCAACCCTCCACTACAGTGCTGACCATCGACGAGGACCACAACAAACTTGGTCTCAGCATCAACCCCAGGTATCCTGACCAAAGGGTACGAGTCAACACAGCCCTTCCTAGTGACACTCTCACTAGGCTTGAAGGGTTACTAAAAGATAACATGGACGTCTTCGCCTGGTGCCCAAGTGACATGACAGGGATCCCACGAGACATTGCCGAACATGAACTAAGAATCCCTTCCAATGTCAAACCAGTTGTCCAAAAGAAAAGAAGTCTTGCCCCGGAACGAAGCAAAGCTGCATGCCAAGAGGTTGACAAGTTAGTTGAAGCAGGTATCCTTCGAGAGGTGAAATATCAATCATGGGTTGCAAACCCTGTGATGGTTAGAAAACCTGATGATTCTTGGAGGATGTGTATCGACTTCAAAGACCTCAACAAAGCTTGCCCCAAGGATTGCTATCCTTTGCCTGAGGTTGATCTGAAAATAGACTCACTTACAGGCTTCCCCTTCAAGTGTTTTCTGGATGCCTACAAAGGCTATCACCAGATACAAATGAAGGAAGAAGACGAAGAAAAAACTGCTTTCCATACTGACAAGGGTATATTCTGTTATAGAAAAATGCCCTTTGGTTTAAAAAATGCAGGTGCAACCTATCAAAGGCTGGTCGACAAGGCTTTTTCCCTACAGATTGGCAAGAACATGGAAGCTTACGTTGACGAGTTGGTCATCAAAAGCAAAACTGAAGATCAGATGCTTGCTGACATACAAGAGACCTTCAACAAACTCAGAGAAATCAACATGAAGCTAAACCCTGTTAAATGTTCCTTTGGTTTCGAAGAAGGAAAGTTTTTGGGTCACGTTGTAGGGAAGCAAAGCATAAAGGCCAATCCAAGCAAGGTTCGAGCCATCCTCAACATGAAGTCACCTCAAACTAAGAAAGAGGTTGAAAGCTTGAATGGTAAACTTGCTGCCTTGAAGCGTTTTGTCTCGAAGCTAGCTGAAAAATCACTACCATTCTTCAAGACCCTCAAAGGTTGCACCGATAAGAAAGACTTCAGGTGGACGGAAGAAGCAGAGGAAGCCTTCAACAGTATGAAACACCATTTGGCTTCCCTTCCCGCCATTGCAACACCCGAAGCAGGGGAAATGATCTCTGTCTATCTTTCAGTTACTGATGAAGCCTTCAGCGCTGTTCTCACTATAGAAAGAGACAAAGCTCAGGTACCCGTCTATTTCTTCAGTAAAACATTAAAGTTAGCAGAGGTCAAGTACCCTCCTTTGGAAAAATTGGCTTTAGCCTTAGTGCAAACAGCCAGAAGGCTTCGAAGGTACTTTCAAGCACATCCCATACAAGTGGTCACAGACCAACCAATTAAGAATGTGCTTGAAAGACCTGAAACTTCGGGACGACTAGCCAAATGGGCTGTTGAACTAGGTGGACACACAATCACCTACGTCCCTAGAAAAGCAATCAAAGCACAAGTACTTGCTGACTTCATTGCTGAAATTCCAAAGGTGGAACTGGCTGAGGTTAACATAACCATAGACGAACCTATCGACCCTGAAACCTGGAAGCTGTACACTGATGGAGCTTCCAGTGTTGAAGGGTCAGGGGCTGGCCTTGTGTTAATCAACCCCGAAGGATTAGAATTTACCTATGCCCTTCGTTTGGAATTTCAGACAACGAATAACGAAGCAGAATATGAAGCCTTGATAGCAGGACTCAAGCTTGCAAAAAAGATGATGGTTCACAAGCTTCTAGTGTTCACTGACTCGTTACTTGTTTCCAATCAGGTGAATGACAGTTACATTGCTAAAGAACCTAACATGAAAAAGTATAGAGAGAAGGCTAAAGAAATCATGAACACCTTCCAGTGTTGCAAGATCAAACAGGTCCCAAGGTCTCATAACAAGAAAGCTGATGCTCTTAGCAAGCTTGCTTCGTTGAACTTTGCTCATCTTACAAAAAAGGTGCTGGTTGAAGTGATCAAACATCCTTCAATAGCTGAAATTGAGGTTCAAGATGTCATTACTGAAAGTGAACCAAGTTGGATGACTCCATTTGAAAAGTTCCTGCAAAGAGGCGAACTACCCCAAGATCCTGTTGAAGCTGAAAGAATTCGGATCAAGTCTAAGCAATACACAATTCAAGATGACATACTTTATAAAAAGGGTTACTTGGCTCCATTGCTTCGATGTGTTGGTCCTGAGCAAAGCAGGTACTTGATCAAAGAAGTTCATGAAGGAATATGCGGAGCTCATTGTGGTCCAAGATCAGTGGTGGCAAAACTCATGAACCTTGGTTACTTCTGGCCTACTATGCATCGTGATGCGTCTGAACAATTGAAGAAATGTGAAGCCTGCCAGATCCATGCACCAGTCCCAAAGAGCCCCAAGCACGATTTGGTTCCAATCACTTAGGCATGGCCATTCCACAAGTGGGGAATGGATATTGTTGGACCCTTCCCACCTGCCAAAGGAGGGGTCAAGTTCTTGTTGGTTGCTGTTGATTACTTCACAAAATGGCCAGAAGTAAAACCATTAGGAAAGATATCCGGAAAGAAGATAATTGATTTCGTGTGGGAAAGCATCATTTGTCGATACGGCCTACCCGGGGTGTTAGTCACAGACAACGGCAAACAGTTTGCAGAAAAACCGTTCAGTGCTTGGTGCAAAGAGTATCGGATCACACAAGTCTTCAGCTCTGTGGCATACCCTCAATCCAACGGGCAGGTTGAAAGGATGAACAGGAGTGTGGTTGAAGGGATCAAGGCCAGGCTGGGTCGTCAAGGGGGAAATTGGTTGGAAGAACTGCCAAGTGTTCTTTGGGCAATCCGAACCACCGAAAAGACAAGTAACAAGAAGACACCCTACAGCCTCACCTTTGGATCTGAAGCAGTCATACCTGCTGAGATTGGGGTTACCACACCCAGAACCCTTCATGTCGACATCCAGGCTAATGAGCATGAAACCTCACTCAACCTTGACCTGCTGGAAGAAGCAAGAGACTCGGCAGCGATAAGAGAAGCCAAATACAAGCAAAAAATGGAGTCTTATTACAATGCCAAGGTCAAGCATGAACGCTTCAAGCCAGGAGACCTGGTCCTCAGAAACAATGATGCAAGCAAGAAAGAAAATCAAGGAAAGCTAGGACCAAAATGGGAAGGCCCCTACACCATCCTTGAGTCTCACAAAGGAGGGTCTTACAAGCTTGCCGACATGGATGGCAAGAAACTCCCTCGTCACTGGAATGGTAAAAACCTTAAAAGGTTCTTTGTTTAAGATGTAAGACGAGTTGTTCTTTTCAAGAAAGCTATGTAATGCTATCACGTAATGAATGAAAGGATCCATGAATCCTCTTTTGAAAAATTTTGTCTTTCTATCCTATAATCAGGTTGAGTACCTAGCAATAAACTCCATGACAAGGGTCATGTAAGGGGTTGAGCTCCCAGGCCATTTCGCTCAATAGGTTCGAGGGTTGAACGGACCTATATAAGGGGTGAGTTCCTAAATCAATACGACTCCATGAGATAAACAAAAATAGTTTTATAAGTCTCATCGACAGGCTTGAACAACCTACACCAATCGTTCCTTAAGTTTAAAAAACAAACTTACGAAAATGACAAACACTTATATAAGTGTAAATAGGATAGCTGGTGACATGTTTGCCTAGACTACCTTAAGGATGAATGACTGCAGCGTTCAACCTTTAAAGGTGCTATCGGATAAACATTCCCAAACAATAACAAAGACAAACAAACACATCACAAAAACAAAATAAGAACGAACAACCATGAAACTTAAGCAAATAACCATAAAGACCTAACATTAACAGGCTTTATACAAAAGCCAAGCAAAGTCATAAATTGTTCAAAGGGCCTCAGCCCACAACCACCAACGAACCACTACGGGTTCAGACAAAAGATAAAAGTGTTTAGGACACAACGAAAGTAGTTAATTGTTTTACAAACCACAGATGCTAAGAAAGCTACGAATAAAGGGTTCAGGCGTCGTTACCAGAACCTGAAGGCTTGGAGGCTTCCTCCTCATTCCTAGCCTTGACCACCTTAGCTTTCTTCGCTTTCTTTCCCTTCTTGGGCAGCTTCTCAACCAAACCAGCCTCGGAGGCTTCAACACTGGCATCCTTGGAAAGTGTATCAGTCATATCCAAGGTCTCCTCACTATCACCCGAATGAGCTCTCTTCTTGGAAACAGCCTGAAGCACCTTAGCAGAAACGGCTTCGTTCAATCCAGCAGGCTTTAACTCCTTCAGCTCCTGATAAGGTTTCCCATAAAGGGAAGAAACTTGGGACACATAGGGATAACTGGAGTGTTCCATCTTGAGCACAGTCTCCTTGAAAACATCCAAGGAGTTGGGTTGATAAAGAGGAGATTCTTCAAGGACTTGACCAGAACTGCAAGCTTTGAACCCTGCAACGAAACCGGCATGCTTACCATGGGTCAACAGCTTGGTATACACTTCTCCAAGGGCTGAATTGAACTCCGCAGAATGAAGGAGATAGGTAACAACTTGCTGAAAACCTTCTTCAATCAACCATTTGTTGTCACCTTGAGCAGATCAAGGTTGAGTGAGGGATCCCACGCTCCTGATAAGGTTTCCCATAATTGAAAACCAAATCGCAATAACATAATGTCTATACAAGATAACTGTATTTGTTTTGATCCAAGCCTATGTTAACTAATCGCAATAACATTTGTTCTGACTCTCAAAAGCTTTCTTCTCTGACTCCAAGGCTAATTGATCTGCTTCCACCTTCAACCTGGCAGCTTCATGCCTTGCCATCTCAGCCTCATGCCCCTTCTTCAACTCATCTATAAGGGCAATCAAGGTGATCTCCTTGTCAGCATACTCCTTAGCATCCCTTTTCATGTCAGCAATAGACTGCTTCATTTCTTTCTTCTTCTTAGCAAACTCACTGTACTCACCCATGACCTTCCTAAACCTGTTAATCCCCTCTGGTAGCATAGCCGCCAGATTACAGGTCCCCACCATCATCTTTGCTAGAAGAGCATCATCATCCAAACCCTCGAGACAAGCCTTAGCACCAGGAGTAGCAAAGTGTGCTAAGACTTCCTCACATACAGCAGAAGACTTGAAGCTGTCAGTTGTCTTCACATTCCACCCAGGCACATAAACACCCCCTTCATCAAAACTCCCAGACACATCCGGTTCCCTCACCACCTTAACCTTTTTTCCCTTACTCTTCTTCACCACCACATCCACCACAGTATCATCCACCGTCTGATCCTTCTCATCCTCAGAATCCTCAATGTCATCACTAACAGTTACTGCCTCAGAAAGATCAGCAGATTTAGCAGCTTTCAGCAAACGTCTGCTTGACCTTCTTGTTGAAGCCTTCGAGGAACTGGCTTTAGCAAACCCCTTGACATTCGGAACGGCCACATAGTTGGTCCCATCATACCGACCCTTCTCATACTTGGTTAAAGCATCTTCACCATCTGCTGCTTCAGCATCAGTAAATGCAACACCAGAAGCATCATCAGCTTTAATGAAATCCAGAGCAGACATGACTGCAAAATAAACAAAGTATAAGAACCAAGCAAAAGGAAAACAATGAAACCAATAATGAGCAAAAACTCATACCCCGATCACCCTTCATTATAACAGGATCTCTACCAGGCTTGTCCCAGCGAGTGCTAACCCCAGATAATACTAGAAATGGTTCAGCAAAAGGACGAAGCCTTGAAGGACAGGCCCTAAGAGCAGTTAAAAAGCTATGATCAAGTTCAGATTCTGAGGGTTCTGCCTCATTCAGAACAGCCTCAGGAGACCTCCAAACAGGCTTAAAAGGGAAAATCGAATCAGAAACCCAGAAAAACTTGGTCTTCCATTGACCAACAGTAGTGACATGAGAAGAAAGGAGGTTGGTCTCTGCTGATGAACCCTCGAAGGTGAACCAGTCACCATTCTTAGCAAGACGAAAAAATCGCCTAAACATCAGCAAGGTAGGATCATAACCTAGGGCTCTGCACAGACATTCAAAATGCAACACACGGCCAACGCCATGTGGATGGATTTGACCAAGAGACACCCTATAATATTCAAGTACATTTAAGAGAAAAACAGAGAAGGGATGACGCAGGTTTGCAAACTCAAAGTGACGACAATATAAAGCCATAGAACCAGACGGACAATCAGAAACAGCAAGTTGCTTGGCTGGAGCAACAGGATTAAAAGAAACATCTATTTCCCATTCAGAACAGAACGATTCAACCTCTTTCTGAGAAAGGGTTGAAAACGTAATGGCCATATCCTTCTTAGCACCCATTGTGCCTATGAAGGATGATCAGTGCACTAGACAAGTAAAAAGAAAACTAACCTGGTAATCGAAAAATGAAGAAACCCTAACGGTGGAAGAGAGGATTGTGAAGAAGAAAGTGAAAAAGTAAGAAAGGATTAAATGAAAATGAAAAGTAAAAGGGGTTAAAAAGAAAAAAGAAACGGTTATATTATTTAAATATAACTGTCATTATGACATGCAATAATACAGCCCTGGACAGACTGCCACCTGTCACATCAGGGTCAAATCAAAGTTAAACACTGCAGATTAACCGCCCAAATCACAGCGAACCCTCGAACCCTTCAAGCAAGGAATGAATAACAAAAACAGTCAGAAGCTTTCAAGATAACTCGTAAAAACCTTCTGACTTGGGGGGCTGATGACGTGGGTAGCTTAAAGGAAAAACGAATAACTAATATTATGGAACAAACGCTTGAAAGGTTGGAGCCTACAAGGGTTCTACAACCGGTGGTGACACAAAGTCAAAAAATGACTTGTCACGTCGTCCCTTTCATCGAGTCAAACAAACAGGACTGATGGAGTAACATCAGCCCATAGACCGCAGGTCAATAGCACTCTCTTACCTTTTGTGGCATGTCCTTTTGTTGCAATCAGGATCAAGGTTTTATGCTTTCTTCTTTGAGTAGATTCTTTCTCTATAAAAGAGAAGCCCAGATCAGATCTACAACACACTCAATCTATCACTCACTTCTCACTCTAAATTATTCTCTTGGTCCCTCACGTGTGGAGAACAATTCTCTTCACTCAGGTTCCAAGATCTTCTACTTCTGATCTCGAGTTTATCTCAGATCAGAAACAAAAAGCATACATAATAAATAATCAAAGCCTTGAACCTCCTTCTACGTTTGCAACGTAGAAGGACACCACGACCTGCGTTTGGCAGATCGAATCCCTTGAACCTTTGAACCTCCCTTGTGACTCAGGACCATTGTTAGACAGATATTTGTTGTAGCAACAGTATTCATACGAACCAAGACGATAAGTGTGGACAAAGCTTAAAACACAAACCATTGTTGTAAATAAGATCTGGTAACCATGTGCTACCGCTCAAGTTTTAGTTGTCGTACTCACATGGTAAATTATTTTGGACAGCTACTTGTCTTGTTCCTTTTCCTCCAGCTTTCACCCGTGCTTCCCACTAACCATCTGCCCCACTTTTGTCTCTGTGATAAGTCAATAATACCCCTCCCCTCTCTAAACACAATAACAAATCTAAGGGTACCAACGTCATTTACCCAAATGGCAAACTTCCACATTGTTCTTTGTCATGTTCATAATAGAATCTAATTGACAATGGTCAACATTAATTTTATCAGTGCACTGCCCATTTATAGTCCATCTGGCACCAGTTTTTTTTAAGGGAATATCATGGGAATGGAAATGAAACATAATCATCTTGTAACAAATGTTCAAGTCTAGTTTGGAGTGAGACATAATCATTATAGTCTATATATACTTACCTTAGGTAAATTATGGTAATTATAATCGAAAACTTTGTCTAACTAGCCATTTGATTACAAAACATTATCATTCGACCATTTAAAATAGTTATACATTTTTATCTATAAGTATTTTTAACCAGAACACACGACACTTTAGCTTAAAAACAAAAATCTTGCAGTTTGGGGGCCAAAATAGCAAGAATCGTTCTCGGCCACACTGGTTTCTCTAGGTGTCTCTTAAGATGTGCATTTCGTAGATATATAAGATCATTTGGTTGGTTTCATCCTTGGCAGCGTAAATTTCGCCTGGAGTGACGAAAACACCTGATCTTCATTTATAAGTCCTTAAATAGCCAAATTTTCGTATTTTGGACACACACCAACTTCTACTTGAATAAACTTAAATCAACTAAAATTTGATGTTTGGCATATATATTAAAGAGGGTTTAGTTCCTAATTTTAGAACATAAATCCACAAACCAACTACATGTTTGTCATTGCTATCCCCCATTTCTCAAAAGTGGCATTTTAAGGTTTAGAATGATATAAATTATAAACCATAAGACCATCCGGTGTGGGGGGCGGCATAGGAGAGGCATGGCTATGCCGGCCCTCGCTACACCACCCCCCTGGGGCGGCATGGGCTTGGGGGCGGCAAGAGAGGCATTATTTTGCCGATGATGCCGGGGCTACCCTTCTTGGGAATCGAGTTTTATAAAAAAAAAAAAAAATCTACGTGGTGGCCCGGCAAAGAAGCAAGGGGCGGCAACCACATCTTGTGGTCTAAAGGGTAATACATACTTCATCTGCCAATAGCTTTGCTAAACTCTTAGTCCTATATATCTCAATGTAACATCAAACAGAACTGAAGTACAAACAATACATAACTATAAGAGTTAAAATGTTTGTCATGGTCTACATTTATGAATTTGACAAAAACTACAAACTTACAACAAACTAAACTAACCTAAGCAGATTTTTACAACTGGAATCGCGTGAAGCTTAGATACTGTGATGGAGGATCCTTTGCTGGCGATGCTAAGTTCGACAATGGGGTATAACTAAATATGAAATATCACATTCAGTTTCATGTAATCTTTCTTCCAGTTAATGGTTTTTAACATGTATATATGAATAACAGACATTGGTACTTTATTTCCGTGGCCAACGGATTTGGCAAGCAATCATTGAAGATCTTCTACCTAAAGGCTTGAGGTTCGCTAAAAAGGTATAATTAACTAATTTAAAGTAGACTTCAATGCA
The DNA here is from genome assembly GCA_032199755.1 of Ambrosia artemisiifolia. Taxonomy (NCBI): domain Eukaryota; kingdom Viridiplantae; phylum Streptophyta; class Magnoliopsida; order Asterales; family Asteraceae; genus Ambrosia; species Ambrosia artemisiifolia. The sequence goes on along the minus strand of CM063529.1, from coordinate 44,466,300 downwards.
ATATCTAGAATACATTTAACATATGATGTTCATGAACATATCACAGGCTTTGCTTTCTGGGTGTTCGGCTGGGGGTTTGGCGTCCTATTTGCATTGCAACAACTTCAACACTTACCTACCAAATGCAGCAGCAGTAAAATGTCTGGGTGATGCTGGATTCTTCATGGATTCGTATGTTCAAAACTTCTTATTACATGTCGCAAGATGGATGGGTTGGGCTAGTTGGGTAACAAGTTGAAATGGGCCAAGCTTTCGTATGGGTTGAAATAATCCTGCTTAGTAAACAATACATATATAATTACTGCATTAGTTTCTAAGGTGATTTTTTTTATCTTTATGATTTTCGGTTTGCAGACCGGACATCAACATGTACCATACCCAGAGAACCTTCTTTCAGCATCTTGTCACTCTACAGGTACTCCTAATTTTCTTGATCATATATTTCGTCACAAGTGGAATTAAAATTAAACATATGGTTTTGATAGGGAGTAGAGAAGAACTTGGATGAGAACTGCACAAATTCTATCAGTGATCCCAAACAAGTATTGTGCATATATCTTCACTCACCTTTTAATTTTCTTGACATTTTTGAGAACTAATTTGAGACTTGTTAAATTTATTACAGTGCATCTTTCCGCAGTACTTGTTAAAATACATAACACCACCACTTTTCATCTTAAACTCTGCATATGATGTATACCAAGTAAGATAATATCATTTCTTATGTCAAATGACTTAATACTGTTTTGACTTTCATGTTAGCCTCAACTTTCTTTTCTTTTACAGTTTAACCACATATTAGTGCCACCATCAACTGATTTACATGGGCTTTGGAATCACTGCAAATTGAATCCAAGAGCATGTCGAACTGACCAAATCCGCCTTTTGAATGGTTCATAATTTTTATTAAATAATCATTCTATGAATGCTGTTATTAACATCTACTTGTCACTCTAATTTATTTTTTTGACGTATTTAGCTTTCAGGGTAGAAATGCTTACGGCTCTAAGGTCGTTCTTGTTCAATTCAACCAGAGGAGGCGTATTTATAAATTCGTGTTTTGCTCACTGCCAAAGTGAGTCTCAAGACACCTGGTTTGCACCAGACTCCCCACAAATGCATAACGAGGTTCGTAATGATCATTTTATGTGAATATTAGATGTGTCGATTCTAGCTATGTTTTCTCTAACGGGTCAAATAAAAAGTCAACAAAAAGGAACATGTCAAATAGGTCAAAATTTGAAAGTCACCCAAGCGTAGTTTTGATGGATGAACCCCCTAAATCATATTCATTAAAATATCAGATAAATACTGAAAATGCATTTTTCTTTTGTCATATTTAACATGCTAATTCATATAAAAAAAACTAAACTTTTTGGACAAAAGGTGGTTCCGGTCTTCGGGTTAACTCAGCATGTACCCATAAAAGTTACCCATTGACCCGAACCTATCCTCATATGCGCATTTCTACAACTCCACCTCTAACGAATATGAATATGCTTCCGCTTGACACAACGAGTTAATCTAGTTTTCAACCGTTATCCAGACAATTGCAGAATCAGTTGGCGACTGGTACTTTGGCAGAAAGGTTTCTAAGAAGGTTGATTGCCCTTATCCATGTGATACCACCTGTCATAATCTCATTGGAGCTGTGTAGTGTACTCAAAGAAATCCATCAAATGCAAAATCAAAATTATACCAATTACATATATACATTTTGACTTCAGAAGCTATCCTGCAGCCGGAAATCGTTTAGCTGCAGCCTGCAGTCCTGATAGTCAGCCATATACCGATTAGATAGTAATTAGTATACAAAATTAGCCCATATCAATCATTCTTCACATCAGCAAGATGTTATATTATTTTCTGTAAGGTCATGTAATTAGTTTTACAGAGTGTAATATCTCCAAAACTGATTATACAAATGATCAGCTTTTGGTCTAGTTAACAGAATTCTTCAAACACTTTGTTATCGAATGATTGCCATATAAAACGGGTCAGAAGCTGCCCATTCAAAAACTATCTGCCTTGTTTTTTCATGCCACTGATTCTGAGTATTATATGTTTGTATAGTCACTTTCAAAACACAATCCCATACACCTCCTTAAATGTTTGTTTCTTTGTTAAAAATATAACTTTTTGTATTTTTTTATGGGTTCATTTCATCATTTGTGCATGCTCACATTATATGATGGTTTTGGACATTCACCATTGTTTTAGCCACCACCTACCAGTCGAGTGTATGCCACCCATTGTCGCCACTATCCACCGTACATAGCACAAACCCAATGATATTTTTTTTCCATCTAAACCAACAGGTTTTAGCCCGAACCTGTTTTGGTCAGAATCCGTTTGGACCCGAAAATAGTTACTACTTTCTGCCAGGTTTAAAATAGTTATCCAAATGACTGATTTCCAGGCAACTCAAACCAACACATGGTGGACCGCTTTAGGAACGTATATTTGTATATTTATTGACATGGAAATCGAGTTCACGGGCTGATTGCTCTTGTTCTTAAAATCTTGCAGTTGAATACTGAAGGCTTTAACGTAAATGTATTGAATTATATATAGTAGAGGGTTCATCATTGGTCACATGTACGACTATCGTACATGGATAATTATCTTACTTGTTCGATAAAATTGGGTCCATAGCTCAGTGGTAGAGCATTTGACTGCAGATCAAGAGGTCACCGGTTCGAACCCGGTTGGGCCCTTTTTAGGATTAGGATAGAGTATATCTTATTTATTAAATTCATCATTGGATTAATTTTTTATAATCACCATCAACCTTCTTTTTAACTTTAATCACAGAAGGGAAAATCCCGTTGTCGTTGGATAAACTTTAAAACCTTCTAAAGTTTCGTATATTAAGTTGCTTACGATATACATAAAGTGTGGATTATTACATTTTGCCAGGCTTAAAATATCGAAACCGTCGTGTACTTTTTTTAAAATAAAACATGTATTAAATAGTTAAAACAATTAAATTCTGGATATTTAATATACTATTGACGCCGGCGTTTCGTAACCGTTTTTAGTTTAAATCTGACCGTCAGATCAAAAAAGGAGTGATCCTGGCCGCATAAATTGAGTAGTTACCCTTTTCTGAGTAGTTACTTGTAACTGTTCCCGCCTCTTTGAAAACCTGTTCACTCCCTACATTTGTGGTGCCACTTGCTTCTTAACCTCCCATAACTGATCATGGTGTCCTTCATCTAAAACCATGTCCTTCGATTTTTCAGTTTTCCTCCCATATATCAATCTTATAATCCCCGCCTATTCATCATCTCCGTTTCTCTATGGTCCCCAGCGATCATGAATACATCACCAACTTCAAGTCTCTACACTCTATTATTTTAAATTCCCTGTTCCTAATACAACCCAGTTTGATTCTCACATCTTTTCTCGGGAACCCATGAAATTGCTTATCAAACTTGATTATATACAGGTGTTGTGGATACAAAAGTGATATAAGGGATCCATTCACGATAATTAAGATGATCTTCAATCAGATTGGATAGGTAAATTATTCGTTTTATTTTTTCCATTTCCTTCCTGCTATGTTATGTCATTTTATAAGCTAAATCTTACCGTCTTAATTTCACTTCTAATCATCTAATGATATATGTATTTCTTATTGTTTGCTTCTTACTAATGATTGTTTTACAATTCAACAGTCGAAACTTACGTTCAAATCAATAGATAATGCGTATACAAAAGCAAACAACGAGGTTTATATTCTCAAACCCTAATTATTTTGTGCTAACAGTAAATTTTTGTCTTTATTGATAGTCTGTGAGGTCTTAGAAGGATTGGTTGAGGAAGGTTTAATACCATGAGTGTCACACCCTCAAATTTCCACTGCAGGGTTTTACCGCGAGGCGCGTGACACACCAGAATCTCATAGCCATAAGTTATACGAACGACTCTAAATGCCCAAACCATTTAGTTCGTTTAAATAAAATTCGCTTTTATTTTTGAAAAGTTTATCAGTCATAAGTTTAATTAAATGCGGAAGCGAAAAAGTTAAGCAATTTAAGTTATGTTGCGCAAACACAACGCGCCCAAAAGCCGAAATAAAGTAAGTACAAAAACATTTAAAAAGTTATAGTTCCCAAGAGACATCATGCATGGACCTAGACGTGCTCCTTTTCTAGCGACCTGCGAAAACATACTAAGTGTGTCAACATAAAGCTGGTGAGTTCACAGTAGGGAAACAGTTGTAATTTCTACAGTTGTAAATATAACATCAGTTTTAAGCTTGTCAGGGGTAGCTAACCCACTCAATGTAACTAAACAGTGGTTATTGGGAAACATACAGATGTTATAGTGCCTTAGCACTGGTGTCTATCAACACCAGTAAGAAAAAGTGGTCAGAAGTTCATGCCCGTGACCCAAGCACCTCAGGCATGAGGTTGCTGCACAACCTAATAGCGCTACTAACTACTACCCCGTTCGCCTCCGGCGATTAACCCAATAAAAAGTAAGGACTTTCAAGATAGAGTGTTTAGTTCACAAAGGACAGTTAAAATACAAAACTGATAAAAGTGTGATCTTCGTAAAGATCGAAAACCCGACCCACACAAGGAGTCATAGCATCCCAAAACCTGGGATGGAAAAGTAGTAGAAAAGTTTTACTTAACCTTGTCTCAACCTGAGACACATGCTTTCGCGTAAAGTAGTGAAACTCACCTTAGGTTGCGTGCTAAAGTAAACCGTACAGAAAGTAAGTGTGGAAGACTATTCGCCTACCCAAAAACCTATCAAATACAAGGTTGCAAGTGTTTGAGTGTATTGACACAAGGACTCAAGTGACATCTCACGTAATCGTATTTGACTTAACGAAACCATGCAAAACCCGTCAATCGTTGGTGATTAGTAAATGATGTAACAATTTAATACTTTTAACACAACTAGTTCACATCGCACGTTGCATACCATTAGCCTATCATGGCATCTACACTTTGTAAATAACATATACACATGTTTTCATATAGGATTCCATAACTCATAACTCATTAACACACTCAAAATATCACATAAACGATTATTTGCAAATCTGCGTTTTCTGGACAGATTTTGGAGTATAAATACCAATTTTTATAAAATATCAAATCAACTCACCAAGTTCCCAAAATTTTACAGAGATGCCTCATATATTCATACGTGACTCTACTATTTTTATTTCTCGTCAAAAATACCTCAATATTTTTATAAAAATTATTTTGTTCCAGCCACTTCAGAAAATGGTGCTGTTGATAGCAGCTTACATAAAAATTTATTAAAAATTCTAGACTCATCGAAACGAGGTGAATCCAATTGGAAAAGCTCGTATACCCCAAAACTCAACTCCTGTCCAAATTTCATAATTAACGGATTTGTAAAACTCAAGTTACAGCCCTTTAAAGTTGGTCCATTTTTCAGATTCGAAAATCAGATTACACCTTTAATCTTATAAAATCTTGTTTATATATCAAAACAGGTCCAAAACGCATGATTTTGGACTTTTTGGAAAGCTAACATAATAGGTTACGTTTAAGAGTCAGAAAATAATCAAATTAGCCATGTTAACAATCGCATAACAGCCACACAAATCATTACAAGTAATCTGCCAGAAATCAAAATCTTCATTAACATGACTTTTGTAAACCCTAACCAACCTCCATACCCCATAATCATGCAATAATCTTACACTAGCACAATAACAATCATACTAACATGTTCAATCTCAGATTTTACATATCATACATCCTAGACATGATTCCTATTAACCATATTCATCAACAATTCAACAAAACAATCAAGATATTAACACACTTCATCATATGCGATTTTTATATATCAATTTCTTAGGGTTTCTATAACTTTTCAAACATGAATAACAATCATAAAACTCTTAAACATAATACCTTTCAATGCTAGGCTCCTTAAGACTCCAAGATACCACCCAAAGCAACTTGAATCAAGTGAGAAATTGAAGAAGATTGAATTGAAAGTGTGTGTGTGTGTGTGTTACAAAACCCACGGCGCAAGTATGCCCTAGGGTTCTTTATATATATTTTTTTTATAAAAGATAGGTTAGGGTTAGGCTCATGGGCCAAGCCTTTCGGGCTTTGGTGGGTTTTTGTCTGATAATTGAGCCCGTTAGCCCTAACTAACTCCCGAGATCCATCCCGACAATAATAGTCATACTAGTATATATAAAAGTACTATTTTATCAATACATATTATGTCTATCATGGGTGCACGTATTTCATAACGTTTACGTACAAGTTAATTAATTCGCAATAATTCACATAAGCATGTAACTTACATACACGTGTTAATCCACATACATCAATACTGAATTGTTCACATAATCATGCATGTCCAACAATCACCAACGTTCGGGTTATAGGATTCGTGCGTGTGTCAAGACAACCGTTATCCTACTTATACATATGTTAATGCCACTTAACGTATGTTAATGTTACCTAACATTCAAAAGACTTGTCTAACTAACCCTAGCTAAGTGTTTAACCACGTACAATCATGGAAAATTAACTAGAGTTCAGTAAAAGAGTTAACCTGAAAATGCGGGGTGTCACAATGAGTATGAGTTATATCTCAATTTGACATGTATGCACACCAAATGTTTGATAAATTGCTTCTTGTGTATATAAACTAATCAGAATAAATGAACTTACTAATGTATAAAGAATTCTTATACTGATTTTGACATCTAAACATTTTTTCATGGATGTAGGTTTCTAAACAACTGGTTGTCAGGAAACATTCACGCATGGGCTTATGTTGCAATGAATGGACATTAAAGTTTTTTTTAAATATACACCACTTATTACCACATCTTCTTCCAATCTCTACAAAAGATGCTTTTTGTTACATGAACTAAAAGTACAAAAATTGAGTTTTCATACGATTTCATTTATCTGTTTTTATCTTTTTGGACCTATTCTAGATATGTATGCACCCATTTTGACCTGTATGGAATTTAGCCAGTTTTTTGGTTGCCCATTTCAACCCGTTCCCTGTTAAGTGAGTGTCCATTCCAACGCAAAATACAAAAGTTAGTTATTGCTTATTGGTGGTTCTGCAATGCAACCTCTTGAGCAGAATAAGTATGTTATTAAGTTTTCTGCAAAAATTTCGGATCATAAAAAGCATTAAAATCCGAGTTTTATTCTTGCCGGAAACGTACCTGAGTTGGCCGGTTTTTCTGACCGGAAAAGAGAGGAGGGAAAGGGATTTGAATTTTATTTTTTTATAACTTTCCATTGACTGCCATTTTGGCCCCTGATGACATAAAATGACCAAATTGCCTATGGAGTTAACTGACTTTTCTAACTGAGTTAAAAAAAAGAGTCCAAAATGGCATCAAAATGAAACCTCATGGTTACCAGTGATACAATCAAGTTTGATGTCTAAACAAGCATTTTTAGACAAACCTCAGGAGCCATTTTGCTAGTTTACTCTTTTGTTTTCTTAAAAAGAAGATTGTATGTTTTACTATTTAAAACATGATTAAGATTTAAGTTACGCTAACATATAGTAGATACATGAACTTGTTTCCCATGTCCAATTGCTATGAAGCTATAACTTGACATAACACATTTAGTGACATATAAGGTTGTGTGTTGTAAAATAACTATTGTATTTAGTTATTGACAAAAATTGTTGACACCTCAGCGCCATGTAGGCAGAGTGCCTAAGGGTGTAAAGGATGCGCAGCGGCTTGAGAGTTACTCATGATTAGATCGGTAAAAAGCTAGAACCGTGCTGAGCCTTTACATACAAAACTCGTTTAGTTATCGAGCCTGGGCTTAAGCATTACATACAAAGCTCGTGTAGACTCGCGAGCCTAAACGGGTCATAACAAACTTCTTAGTAGTTTTTCTATGTATGCAATTTTGGCCATTTAGACAGATTTAATTTTAACTAATAACAAAGGTGAGCCCAACTTTGGCTAATTTAAGCTATCAAACACTGTTAGAAAAGTAGTTCTTTTGCTACAAAATTTTCTTACGGAAAGAAATGCGTCACAAATTTTGACAAATTTGCTACTAATTTGTGACGAAAAAAAACACCCATATTTTTGTGACAAATTTGCTACACAATAGCGACCAATACTTTGAAAATTGCGTAAGAAATACGTAGGAATTGCGTCACAAATTTCCTACACCATATTTTCGTAAGAAATGCGTTGAAAATTACGTAGCAAATGTGTAGTAATTGGTTTGCGACGAGGGTTTTTCTAACATCAAGGTTTTGTTGTATTCTTCTCACCGTTCTCATTTTAGTTACACTGTCTGACGTGTGCGGATATACACATAATTTTGCACTGATTTTAACACACGTTTTGCTTTAATATTTATAAAAATGGTTTCGACCTTAATATTAAAACACACACAATAGGGCAAGTGTACCCTGTCATATATGTAGTAAGTACAGATAAGAACCAAGTATCGATCCATGGACGCGCGCGGAGCAATGGTACTAAAACTCTATCCCCGATTTACCAGTAGGGAAAGATAAGTTGAGTTTGTTTAAACTAGATTAATTCTAAAACATGTAAATAAGTTAACTACGACTCCAAATAGAAAATATAACTATATAAACTATAATACGCCAATCCTAGCATGTCATCTACATATAATAAGAAATAAAGGCGTGATCAACATTCCCATTTTCAGACAGTTAGTTTCCCTCTCGGACATCCTAACATGACAACTATACAGAAAGCTAACACGAATACACACGTTAACCACCTCAAGTTGTTCATTAGTGCGCAGCTGATATGATCTCATGAGAATCTTTAAAGATAGGTTAGTATCACCTTTCGGGAGTCCTCAACCGCACTAGTTAAGGAAAACAATATCGAATACACAATACGACCACCTAGACTAGCATAAAGTAGAGCATTTCACAACCTAATCCATTTTACCAACTTTGAACACAAATCTACTAAGATCGCCATTTTCACCAAAATAACTAACAAAGATCATTAACCGTGTCAAAGACTGGTAACAACACCATTAAGCTTTTAAGACTTTTTTAAGTGTCGGTAAACATTCGTAATCGTTATTCAAGTGACTTTAACCAAACCAATACCCGGTTACAGTTTCCTGGTGTAAACTTTATTAACAAGTTAACTAGTCTACTATCGAACGATTAAACGGACGGTTTCTTCAACAAGTAATCCGCCTAACACATTCGACAATCATCAAAGTCATCCAAACACAACTACAAATCTAACAACAACGAAACAAGTTTACGCTATGATCATCAAGATTCAAACATGAAAAACGCCAAATTTATACAAAACATGATTACGTACTAACGATTGTTTTAACTACTAACTAATACTAACGCTCTTGCCCGTAGGCGTACGATTAACTAAAATAACATCACAATAGCATACAAAATCAGATTTGGATCTTAAAAAGCTTAAAGGATCAAACCATAAGAATGCTAAAGAGATGGATTGGATGATGAAGGATGGATTGGATGGATTCCCGAGCTTGTTCCACGGCTTTCCAGCAGCTTGGTTCATCCGAAAATCGCCCAAAATCGCCTCTCCAAGACCCAATAATCGATCAGTGGCTGAAATGGAATATTTAAAGCTGAACAGGTCCTGTGAGCGGCCGCTCGGAGGGAGTGAGCGGGCCGCTCACTTTACAGGCAAGTGGCAGAGCTGACGTAGGGCTTCTGGAAGGTTTCTGGAAATATCTGGATGAGCGAGCGGGACGCTCACAGGGAGTGAGCGGCCGCTCACAGAGCCTGAGTTCCCGTTTTCGCGCTGAAAACTCCGTTTTTTCGTCTGTTATGCTTCCGGGACATCGTTTAAGACCTGAAATCGTAAAGATACCCAAATAAGTACCAATTCCTGTGTATAAGGTCAAAAACGTATTAAAATGGGAGTTAAATGGGGACTTTTATATGAGTAATTTAACGTATATCACTTTCTAAAATAACTTGACCCATGTTTCCCATTACATACTAACATGCATAATTGATCCACATAATATGCGTTTAATAAATGTTACTTATTAAGACAACAACCATTCCAAGTAAATTTCACCACATAATATGCCAATGATGTTGTAGCCTAGTGGTTGCAATGGAGGTGGGAAGGTTTACTCACTTTGTGGGGTTCCTGCCCTGGGAGGTCACAGGTTCGAATCCCACTCAGAGTAGGGTTATTCTGAAATGAGGGGCTGGACCTTAGGGGGGCCCGGGGACCGGACCTGAAGGGTGCGGGGCTTCGTTATGGGTGGTACCGTTGGCCGTTCAAAAAAAAAAAAAAAAATTAAAAGTGAGATATAAATGAAGTAATAATAATTATCAATTGCACCGATGAATGTGGCATGAGACCTAACAATTGTGTGCCTTTGCCCCGCTGATGACGGCAAAGAAATGAGAACAAAAGCATACTTTTTGACGGGCTAATATCATATGGTCTCTAATTAAATAGTATTATTTGTTTGGAAGATAATACTTTTGCCTAACATTTTGGAGAAAAGAATGTCACGTGTATGATTAATTTTTTTAAGAACGATAATATCATTGAAAGAGAACAAAGAAGAGCAAGAAGCTATCTAACTTGAAACTTAAAACATCATATAAAATCACATAAAAAGTGGAAAATCGTACCAATCTAAGGGTATGTTTGGCAATAAGCTTTTAAGAAAAAGCTCATACTCAATAAAAAGTCTTGTTTGGTTGAAGGAGCTGAAAGCTTTTAAGTTGGAGAAAAAGTTCTATAGTGAAAAGCTACTAGTACTAGCGTTTAAGTAAAAGATCTACTAGTGAAGAAACAACGAGTATAAATAGGAGGTAGTAGGTGTGTGGTACGACTCGTGTTCGCTGCAGGATATAATCCTTGGCTCACAACGATGGTTGACCTATGGTTATATGCACAAACAGTAAGCAGAATAACACAAGAGACAACGATATAAGTGGTTCGATCTCGTAAGATCTACGTCCACTAACAAGAGGTGATCTTTTATAAATACAAAGTACAAGTAATGATACAAGTGTATTGTTTCTAATTGGTCAAGAATTGATTACCCTAAGAAAGGAGGTGAATGTCTCCTTTTATAGGGGGTAAGTGGGCCTAGATAGCCAGGCCCATTTCGGGTGTTGACGGGCTTGGGCCCGGGAGCTTTTGGAGTCCACTTAGTTGGATCTCAATCCCTAGTTGGGTAAAGTGGTCCAAGTTGGAGAGGCTTTCTTTTGATTGGGCCACGTGGCGCTACATGATTGGATGGCTGGGCGGTGCTCTGCCATTGGTACACGTGGCGCCTTCTGGCTGGATCTGCAGAGGGTCTCTTTTCTCCTGCTGTCAGGCTGTGTTAGGCGGCTTACCGGTTGTCAGCTGACACCTGACAGGAGGTGGCAAGTTGAACTCTAAGGGGGATGAATCCGGCGCTGTCAACTGGTGACACTGCGCGGAGTGAGCAGCGCAGTTTAGGCGCTGCTGCTTTTTCCTCCCTTAGTGTTGTGTTGGCCTTTTGTAGGCGGGGTTTGTTGGGCGCTGGGTAGGGTGCGCTTGAGAGCGCAGAGAAGCGGTACCCTACCCCTTCAAGTCCCCCAAGTCCAGGGTGTCTCCTGTGCTTGCTTAGAGGGCTGGTGGGGCGCTGGACTAAAATGTGTCCTGTATTGCTTGCTTTAGGTACCCTTGTAAGATAAGTTAGGTATGGTGTGGGCTTGGCCACTTTGGTGCCATGTGGAAAGATAAAAGCGTCCCTTTATCTTTGTACATTGCACCAGTGTGGATAGCCAGGGTTTATGAGATAGTAAAATCTGGTGGGGCGCGTCCTTTAGATTTTACGTCAACCTAGCGCCAAGGGGAAACTTGGTGGTTCTAGGTGTAAAGGGTAAAATCTGGCGGAGAACGTCTTTTCAGAATTTACGTCAACCTAGCGCCAAGTGAAAACTTGACGATTCCAGGTGTAAAGAGTGAAATCTGGCGGAGAACGTCCTTTTAGATTTTTCGTCAACCTAGCGCCAAGTGAAAACTTGACAAGTCTAGGTGTAAAGAGTAAAATCTGGCGGAGAACGTCCTTTCAGATTTTACGTCAACCTAGCGCCGAGTGAAAACTTGACAAGTCTAGATGTAAAGAGTAAAATTTGGCGGAGAACGTCCTTTCAGATTTTACGTCAACCTAGCGCCAAGTGAAAACTTGACAGTAGCAGGTGGAAGAGTAAAATCTGGCGGAGAACGTCCTTTCAGATTTTACGTCGACCTAGCGCCAAGTGAAAACTTGACAAGTCTAGGTGTAAAGAGTAAAATCTGGCGGAGAACGTCCTTTCAGATTTTACGTCAACCTAGCGCCGAGTGAAAACTTGACAGTCCCAGGTGGAAGAGTAAAATCTGGCGGAGAACGTCCTTTCAGATTTTACGTCAACCTTGCGCCGAGTGCTGACGTGGCAGTCCCAGGTGGAAGAGTAAAATCTGGCGGAGAACGTCCTTTCAGATTTTACGTCAACCTTGCGCCGAGTGCTGACGTGGCAGTCCCAGGTGTTTAATGTGGAATTTGAAAGATGAAAAGGTTTCCTTGAAATTAGGAAACGTGCAGGAGAAGCTGAGACGGTTGGTGGACGTGTCAGGGTACAGAAGGGATGTCTGCACAGTTGTCAGTCATGTCAGCACGTGGGTGGGCAGTTTTTTCGTCGTGTGTCAGGCGAGTAGCCGCTCACGCGCGCGAGTAGGGCAGTGTCAGGGTGACTGCTGACATTTGGCAGGTGAAGGGTTGTCCTTCTATCAGACGCGTGTACTCACGTGCTTCCAGACGGCTGTTTGGTTCCAGCTGTGTGCCACGTGTAGCGTCCAGATCTGCCCTCGTCTGGGAGTCTGAACAGGTTCTTGCCAGCTGTGCCCATTGCATTAAATGCAATGGGTATATATAGTTGAGAGAATCCTTCATTTTTCTTTTATCTCACCGTTGATAAAAAATTCTCTCAACCTTTTTTCTTCAAATCTTCATCTTCTCCGGCAGTTCTTTAAGTTCTCCGGCGAGTTTTCAAAGAAAATTTTTTTATTATTTTTCTTGTCATCATGTCTGAGGGATCCACTGTGGGAGGCAACCCAGAGAAGGCTGTGGAAAAATCAAAGAAACTGATACACAACACTCCCTGCAAATGGAGTGAGAAGACTTTTGCAAAGTTTGTCAAGACCATGGAGTTCGATCCTTCATGGGAGGTGGAACTTCCCACTGGGAAGAACACTGCTTTGGCTCCTCCTCCGGGGAAGATGAGCCTATACTGGGCCCACTTTGCTCTTTGTGGGTTCCGTCTTCCTGCCACCAAGTTCCAGGTGGATACGTTGGTGAAGCATGGTGTCCATGTTACTCAGGTGAGTGGGTTTGGGATGCTTCAGCTGGTGCACTTCGAGGCCTGTTGTAGGGCTTTGGATATTAAACCGTCCTTTGATCGGTTCAATGTCTTTTACATGATGACCATGGAGCAGTCCTGGTTCAGTTTTGTCCCCAGGCCACATACACCACCGGTTGGAACCACCCCTCCAAAGTCCCTTCATGACTGGAAGGAGAAGTTTTTCTATGTGAAGAGGGGGGTGATACCTGTGGATTTTGCTTGGAAGGTTATTGCCGAACGGCAGAAGGTGCCAGATCATCCTGTGATGGAGGGCTTCCGAGAACAGGCCTGGTTCAAAGACTTGGTGGCTTATGCTTCCCCGTTTGACACGGGCAGCTGTTCAGAGGCCATGTTGGCTCTACTGGGTATGAGTCGTGTTCAGCTGGTGGAAGGAAAGGAGCCAGTGGTTGCCGTTTCTGGTAAGATTATTTGTTTTTGTGTTGCTTTGATTTTTATGCTAACTCCTGTTTGACTGAGTTTTACCTTGGGTGGCGCAGGGATGTCAAAGTTTGCTGCGTTTCTTTTGCGCGATAAAGCGCCGTTGGAGTGGAGGGATCCTGCGGAGGGTGGTGTTTCTGTGATTGACCAGATGGTGGATAGGTTTTATTACCCGTACTTGGAGTTCAAGCCCTCTGGTATGATTATCTCACGTGAGCACCCTATAAATCCTGATCCTTTATGTTCAGTTCCACATGAAGAGACCCCTTATTTTGTTGTTTCTTCTGATGAGGAATCAACTGGGTCTTCTGTGGAACTGGTGCATCCGCCGCCACCTCGTGGTCGTAAGAAGAGTGCGCCGGTAATGCATAAGCATAAGGTGCAAACCGAAGTAAAATCTGCGCCTTTGAGTGCATGTGGTGAAGGGCCTTATTATGGGCAACGCGACAAGACGTTGGAGTCTTCGTCCTCCGCCCCTGAAGATGTGGAGACGCCGGAGAGCCCGTTGAAAAAGAAGCGTAAGCTTGGGAAGGTTCAAGGCAAAAAGGTGGTGTCTTCAAAGGCTGGTGGTGCGGGTGGAAGTGGAGCGGGGCCATTTTCTTTGGAGATCAGTCCTCCGCCGGAGCGCCGTCCATTATTCCAGAAGACTGTGAAGAAAGTTACCAGTAAGTTGGTTTGTCTTTCTGTTTATTTTTGTTGTAATATGGATGACTGATATTTTGTTTTCTTGCAGTTGTTTCTCCGCAGGCCCAAGGCTCCGCCGGTCCTACCCCTTCTGAGGTGGAGGCCGCTCAGAAAAAGCAGGAAGAGGAGAGGGTGGCGGCGGAGGTGGAGAGGGTGCGTTTGGAGAAAGAGGCAGCTGAGGCCAAGAAGAAGGCCGAGGAGGCTGCCGCCAAGAAGCGGGCCGAGGAGGCCGCTGCCAAGAAGCTAGAGGAGGAGAGGGCTGCAGCCGAAAGGCTGCATATGGAGGAGTTGGCCAGGAAGGCCGAAGAGGAGGCGGCAGCTGAAAAGCTGCGTTTGGAGAAAGAGAAGGCGGAGGCGGAAGCCAAAGCAAAGGCTGTTGAGGCTGCCAAGGCCGCCTCAAAACAGGTGGCGTTTGAAGGTTCACAAGGTGGTGGTGGTGATACTGGGGTGGTGGGTGATAACCCTTCTGGTGGAAGGGTTAGTGCTGAACGGGGTGACTCGAGTTACTCCGCGGGCGATGTAATCTGGCGCCCGCACTGGAGTATTCGGGAGAACTCCCGCTTTGCAAATCCTCTTACTGCAGAGGAGTTTGTGT
Organism: Ambrosia artemisiifolia; assembly: GCA_032199755.1. Lineage (NCBI taxonomy): Eukaryota > Viridiplantae > Streptophyta > Magnoliopsida > Asterales > Asteraceae > Ambrosia > Ambrosia artemisiifolia. The sequence continues at coordinate 44,451,206 of CM063529.1, read as the reverse complement.
CCCAGGTGGTACCTCCCAGAGAGAAGTTGTACCAAGATAGCTTGCCGCGCGCTCAGCTTATTACTGACATATGTGTTGGGCAGGCGCTTCAAATTGCTGCTGTGGAGTCGCTGAAGCGACGTGATGAAGCGTTTGCCCGTGACATTGTTGAGTTTAACTCCCGGCGGTCTGCGCAGGCGCAGAGGGAGGAGAAGCTAAAAGCTGACATGGAGAGGTACCGGGAGAGGGCGTATAAGTCTGAGGACAAGGTGAAGGCGCTGGAGCGCGATCATGCGCTAGCTCAGAAGAGGTGGACTGAAGCCTGCCAGGTCACCAACCAAAAAATGATGAGGCTAGAAGAGCATATCCAAGTGCTGAAGAATGAAAATTCCAAGTTGCAAGAGACTGCTGAAGGTCATCAGAAAGTGTTGGCCGAAAGGGATTCGGTGGTGGCAGGCTTGCGCTCTGATTTGAACGCGAAAGATCAGGAGCTTTTGAGCGCGTCTACCCAGTTGTCTGAGCTGGTGGGTGAGAAAGAGGGTTGGTTGAAGGAGAAGGCTGCGTTAACGGCGGAGAGGGCTTCCTTAGAGGAGTCCTTAACTGTGTCTCAGACAGAGGCTGAGAATGCAAAGACTCTGCTGGACGAAGCCGCCGTTGCGGAGCAGAAGGCCCAGGACTCTATTCGTTGGGTGATGACCCAGGGTATCGTCGGGGTAAGTATTCTCCTTTGTTTAATTTGTTTGTGTAGGTTACTTTTCTGACTGTTGTGTCCCTTTGCTTGCAGATTTTTAAGAGGTTCTGGAATGAGCCAAATCTCGGCGATCAGGTTGCTGCTATTGCTGGCGCTGCGCGCGCTGCTGGGGAAGCTGAGGGGTTTGAGACTGGGTTTTACCATGCGCTGAATCAAGGGCGTATAACTGAAGGTGCGCATCATGGTAAGCCAGGGAGAAGGAGTACGAAGCTGAACTTCTTAAGTTTGAGCAGATCAAATTCCCTATACTCAAGACAGTGGAGGACTGTAACGAGTATGCTGACCCTGCTGGCGCCCTCCGTTACTTTATGGAAGAATCAGACCGCTTGGGTGCGGAGGCGCAGAAGACAGCGAAGCAGGCAACCGGTGAAGGGACATCTGGGACGAGTCCGGAAGGTATGGAGGAGCAGCTTGTTGACTTTGAGGGGTCTGGTGGAGATTGAGTGTTGTGTATGTTTGTTTTTATGTACTTGTAAAGCTTGGGGCAGCTTGAACGCCTATTTTTGGTTGATATGGAAATTTTCTAAGTTTGTTTTCTATATATTGTCTAATCTTGTAGTGTGATGTATTTGGATTTGAGTATTGAGTCCGGCGATAGTTATGTTTAAAATCTATGCCTTGAAGACCCAAGGATCCGATAGCGCACACATAAAGATAAGCGTTTAGCAACTTTATAGAAAACTTTTTAGAAAAGGACTTAGGCATGTGTAGCCCAAGTGTTTTACAAGTATATTACATGTAACAAAAGCGTAACTGAGCCGCGTTCCATGAGCGCGGAACAGGTGTGCCATCAATCTTTTCCAGCGCATAAGCGCCTTTGCCTAGGATCTCTTGGATTCTGTAAGGCCCTTCCCAAGTTGGGGCAAGTTTGCCCGGCTTTTCTGCGTTGGAAGCGCTGTTGTTTCGTAGAACGTAGTCGCCAATGTCAAATTCGTGGAGTTTGACTTTCTTGTTGTAATAGTGTTCCAACTGGTTTTTGTATCTAGCCTCCTTGATGGCGGCAAGTTCTCGGCGCTCTTCAAGTAGGTCTAGGTTCAGGCGCAGCTCTTGGTTGTTTTGTCCCTTGTCCGCCATGAGTACTCTGGCGGAAGGGCATCAAATTTCTGCTGGGATGACGGCTTCGGATCCGTAAGTTAGGCTGAATGGTGTTTCGCCATTGCTGGATTTTTCGAGAATGCGGTTTGCCCATAGGACATGGGGGACCTCATCCACCCATCCAGTTCGTTTGGTTCCGAGTCATTTTTTGATCCCTTCGATCATGCTTCGATTTGCTCTTTCGACTTGACCGTTCCCTTGGGGGTGGGCGACTGATGTAAAGATCTGTTGGACCCCCATTTGTGCCAACCACTCTTGTAAGTGTTGGTCTGTGAATTGGGTTCCGTTATCGCTTATGATCTGGTACGGTAGGCCGAATCTGCATATGATAAATTCCCATATGAATTTCTTGATGTGGGGGCCGTCTATCTTTGCTAGTGGCTTTGCTTCGATCCATTTTGTGAAGTAGTCGATGGCCACTATTAAGAACTTGACGTTTCCTGGCGCTGTGGGAAATGGACCAACAAGGTCTATCGCCCACTTTTGGAATGGCCACGCCGCTGTGACGGGTACTAAGTCGTTTTTGGGGCGCAGAGTATTTGGCGCATGGCGTTGGCAGGATTCACATTTGCGTAGTTCTGCCACCGCGTCTGGGTGCATACCAGGCCAATAATAACCTGCGCTCATTAACTTGGCCACCACCATTCTAGGACCGACATGTAGTCCGCAAATGCCTTGGTGAATATCTCTGATGAGGAAGGCTGCTTCCTCTTTGTCGACGCACCGTAGTAAGGGGCCCAGGTATGATCGGCGGTAGAGGATTCCCTCTGTTAGTTCATAGTGAAGGGCCTTGTGTTGTAGTTTCCTTGCTTCGGCCTTGTTGTCGGGTAGAGATCCGGATGTCAAGTATGCCTTTAGCGGTGCCATCCAAGATATTGTACCGGTTTGGATGACGTTTACTTGTCTTGGCGGGACCGATGGTCTTTCTTGTAGCTCAATGCGAACATTCTTGGCCATATGGTCGAAAACTGTTGAAGCCATTTTACTTAACGCATTTGCGGGTTTGTTTTCACTCCGGTTGATGTGGGTGATGGTGCATGAGGCAAATTTGCGCGTGAGTAACTTGGCTTGTTGCAAGTATAGAGCCATTGTCGCGTCCCTGGCGTCGTATGTGCCGTTGATGTGGCCGGCTACTAACAGCGAATCGACGTGTGCTTCGAGGTGGGAGGCTCCCAGTTGGTGTGCGATGCGCAGGCCTGCTAGTAGCGCTTCATACTCTGCCTCATTGTTTGTTGCAGCAAAATCTAGGCGAATGGCATATGTATGTTCTTTGTTGTTGGGGCTGATTAAGCGCAACCCCGCACCTGCGCCGTCGCTGTTTGAGGCGCCGTCGGTGTAGAGTTTCCAACTTTCATTGGAGGTTGGTGGCGCGGGATCTTGCTCGGCGAGGCATTCCGCGATTTTATCCGTTGGTATTTCGGTGGCGAAGTCGGCGAGGACTTGTCCCTTGACTGCTGGTCGGGGTTTGTAATTGATGGTGTGCTCCCCCAATTCGATTGCCCATTTTGCTAGGCGCCCAGAGGTTTCAGGCTTTCGTAGTACGTCGCTGATTCTGTAGTCCGTTAGGACGTTTATTGGGTGACCGTGAAAATACCTGCGCAGTCTGCGCGATGCGTGAATGAGAGCTAGTACTAGTTTTTCCATTGTGGAGTACCTAGTCTCCGCATCTAGCAGGGTTCTGCTGATGTAGTAGATGGGTGTCTGGACACCCTTGCGGTCTACAAGGAGTACCGCGCTGATTGCCCTTTCTGTGACAGAGAGGTACAATGTTAACGGTTCCTTGGGAAGTGGTGCGGTGAGAGTAGGTAAATTCATAAGACATTTTTTCATTTCTTGAAAAGCTTTCTCCGCCTCAGGGGTCCAGCGGAAATTGCTTTTTTTCAGACAGTTTTTTAGAGTGTCTACAAAAGGAAATGACTTAGAAGCGTAATTTGAAAGGAAGCGATTGAGAGCGACAAGGCGTCCCATTAGTGTCTGAACGTCCTTTATGGATGTTGGTGAAGGCATTCTTTCAATGGCTAGGACCTTGACTGGATTTGCGCGGAATCCGTCTCTCGTGACAACAACTCCCAGGAACTTTCCTTCTTCCATGCCGAAGGAGCATTTGCTGGGGTTGAGCTTCATGCGTACCTTTCGAAGCTGGTTGAATGTTTTCTGGATGTCTTCTAACATGTGGTCCTCGTCTTTGCTTTTGATGACGAGGTCGTCGACATACACTTCCAAGCGTACGCCTATCACATCAACGAAAGCGCTGTCCATGAGTCGCTGGTATGTGGCTCCCGCATTTTTGAGGCCAAAGGGCATTTTGGTGTAGCAAAAAATCTCTGTATCCGTGCGGAAAGCGGTTTTGTCTTCGTCTTCCTTTGCCATTTGGATTTGGTGATAGCCTTTGTAGGCGTCAAGGAAACATTTGAAGCGATATGGCGCGAGGGAATCCACTTTTAAGTCGATTTCTGGTAGAGGGTAACAATCTTTTGGGCAGGCTTTGTTTAGGTCCTTGTAGTCAACGCACATGCGCCATCCGCCGGTTGCTTTCCCTACCATGACTGGGTTGGCTATCCAGGTTTGGTATCGGATTGGGCGGATGATGCCTGCGTTGAGGAGCTCGTTGACCTGTTCGTTCATCGCCTTTGTTTTCTCCGGCCCCATTTTGCGCATCTTTTGGGCGACTGGCTCGACAGATTTGTAAGTGTTGAGTTTATGTTCCGCGATTTCTCTTGGAACACCGATCATGTCGGACGGTTATATGCACAAACAGTAAGCAGAATAACACAAGAGACAACGATATAAGTGGTTCGATCTCGTAAGATCTACGTCCACTAACAAGAGGTGATCTTTTATAAATACAAAGTACAAGTAATGATACAAGTGTATTGTTTCTAATTGGTCAAGAATTGATTACCCTAAGAAAGGAGGTGAATGTCTCCTTTTATAGGGGGTAAGTGGGCCTAGATAGCCAGGCCCATTTCGGGTGTTGACGGGCTTGGGCCCGGGAGCTTTTGGAGTCCACTTAGTTGGATCCCAATCCCTAGTTGGGTAAAGTGGTCCAAGTTGGAGAGGCTTTCTTTTGATTGGGCCACGTGGCGCTACATGATTGGATGGCTGGGCGGTGCTCTGCCATTGGTACACGTGGCGCCTTCTGGCTGGATCTGCAGAGGGTCTCTTTTCTCCTGCTGTCAGGCTGTGTCAGGCGGCTGACCGGTTGTCAGCTGACACCTGACAAGAGGTGGCAAGTTGAACTCTAAGGGGGATGAATCCGGCGCTGTCAACTGGTGACACTGCGCGGAGTGAGCAGCGCAGTTTAGGCGCTGCTGCTTTTTCCTCCCTTAGTGTTGTGTTGGCCTTTTGTAGGCGGGGTTTGTTGGGCGCTGGGTAGGGTGCGCTTGAGAGCGCAGAGAAGCGGTACCCTACCCCTTCAACTAGCTACAAGCTTTTAATTAGTAAATGACACAAATACCTATTCTATTTTAAAAATAAAATAAAAACCTTCTTTACAAACTTTTAATTATGCCCACTTTGGTCATTTTATACATTTTATTAAAATCTCTAGCTACTCAGCCAAACACCAAAATATATTTAAAAAGCTTCCAGCTACCAGCTTCCGGTTACCAGCCACCAGCTAGTTTTGCCAAACATACCCTAAGTATGTAACCAAAAACTAGCTGGTGGCTGAAAGCTAGTAGATTTTTAAATATATTTTGATGTTTGGCAGAGTAATTTGAGCTTTTAATAAAATGTATAAAATGACTAAAATGGGCATTAATAAAAGCTTGTATGTATGTTTTTTTATGGTAGAATGAGTATTTGTGTCATTTACTCATCAAAAGCTTGTAGCTATTAGGAGTTTTTTTTTAAACGCTAGTACTATTAGTGTTTCAATATGGAGCCTTTTCTCTTAATCTAAAAGCTTCAAGCCCCTTCAACCAAACAAAACTTTTTATTAAGTAAGGGGCTGTTTGGTTGATTAAGTGTTGAATTATTAAGAGGTCTGAATGGTTAAGAGGTCTGAATGGTTAAGTGCTGAATCATTATGTTGGACCTCTTAATGGTTAGATTTCTTGTCCCACATTGGTATGAGAGTTTCATTAAGGTTCAGCCTAGTTCAGTGCTTAATGATTCAGTGCTTAATGGTTCAGCAACATCCCAAGTCTTAATGATTCAGCCTTAACCATTCTATTCAGAGGCTGAAACAAACGCGCTGAATGTTGAATCATTCAACACTGAATGGTTAAGAGCCTCATTAAGAGGCTACCAAACAGCCTCTAAGAGTTTTTACTTAAAAGCTTGAAGTTAGAAGCCCCTAAAAGCTCCTTGCCAAACATACCCATAGTACAAATTACCTCCACCCTATTCTTTTTACCAGTTTAACGAAGACAGCTTAATATCATTCGTCGCCAATATTTAATTAGTTTAGATGAATAGTAAGCTTATGAGCAAAATTTTAGAGAAAAGCGCACGAATAGTGTCTTTGGTTTGGTAAATTTCACCTTTAGTCCTCACCTTTTCAAAATTACACGTATGTTCCTTGTGGTTTACTTGGTTGTTACTCACGCGGATATTCCATGAAGTGGATGGAGGTTAGTTTTTTTAGTTAAGGGGTATGAATTATGAAATGACAAAATTATCCTTACCGGTAAAAATAATATATTTAACATTAAAAGAAATATAATTAAAGTTTACCCATTTCGGGTGGGGCCCACTTTTTTTTTTAAATATAAAACACCCTACCCTTTCCCTCTTCTTCGTCTTCTTCACCCAAACCCTAGATTTGAAAATCCACATATCAACATTTGTTCAAGACTTTAATGTTCAAATCATAAACACGGGAGTTGTATATAAGGTTAGGTCGGAATCGTGTTATGGTGGTGAAGAGGCTCGTGGGGAAAACGTGGTGGCCCGGGGAGTGTTGTAAGAGGTTGGAGATGACCAATGGTGGTCTCGTATTATGATTAATGGTTGAACCGAAATTATACTTTCCTTTTTTTAGGTCACCGAAAAATGAGTGTAGCGGTGGTTGCATTGTATCACAACTGCATATGGGGTTAGGTTAGAAGTGGCAGGTTCGTCGGAAGTATGACAGTTGCTTATGGCGAAGAGGCCCCTTAGAAAACATGTGTTGTATCATCACCGGAAATTGCATGATTGACAGAATCGGGTTAGAGTCCCCGAAGGTCATGTTTAAGCTACTGAAATCAAGTTTAGTGTTTTATGTTTAAAAATGAGGTGAGAGGATCGCATGAGTGTGGGTGGGTGGGTGGGTGGGGGGGCAGAAGTGGGCAGTGATGTCATAGTTGGGAAAAAGTGACAATGGTGTTTGTGGGGTGGATAAGAGGGAGTGTGTGTGTCGGTGGCGTGGGGTGTTTTATGTTTAAAAAAATGGGCCCCACTCAAATTTGTTAACTTTATTTATATTTCTTTTAATGTTCAATATATTGCTTTTTATGGTAAGGATAATATTGTCATTTTACACCCACTTAACTGAGAAAACGAACCTTGATCCACTTCAGTGACTATCTGAGTAACAACCGAGTAAACCACAGAGAACATACATGTTATTTTGAAAATGTGAGTACTAAAGATGAAACATCACCAAATCACAAAGATTATCTATGCATTTTTGGCAAAATTTTATTAATCTCAATCTTTGAAGAGACTTTTTATGTAGGCAATAGGATTAGTGGTAAACAATAATTAAGTTATTTCACACTCAGATAACTGAGAAAACGAATCTTGATCCACTTCAGTGACTATCCGAGTAACAACCAAGTAAACCACAAAGAACATACATGTTATTTTGAAAATGCGGGTACTAAAGATGAAACTTTAAAAAACCACAAAGATTATCCCTGATTTTTAGTCAAAATGATTAGTGGTAAACAATAATTAAGTTATAATTTCCATTCTTTTAAGGTACGGATAAATAAATAATATCATTGTGTAATTACTGAAAAATCCATTTAAATCCATAATAAATTTTGGCTCCAATTCTGAAGAAATTTGAATTACAAAATATAATTCCTACGTATTCATCCATTTGGTCAAGATATCGCTGGTTCAGGAATTTATTTTTGCACACATACTTGTTCTTGAAGAATTTGGATTATGAGTTTTATCCATTGAAAATTCTTATGAACCGTCTAATTGTTTAATCAGAAAGTGTCACACACACGGCTCTGGATTAATACAGGTTTGTTATAAGTCCTCAACAGTTGTGTGGGCATTCGGCTCGGATTAACAATAGATACGGTGGTATTAAAGTGTGTATGTGTGTAGATGGAGAGAGAGAGAGTCATATGAGCATGAGGTCGATCTTGATCATAATGTATTTAATATAAATACCTTATCATATGCTTTTGTTAAAGAGATGGTTTTTTTTAAAACCATTTATCTCACTTAACTTCATTTTTACAGTAGTTGGAAAAAAATATTGGATGGCATACATGCTATAATTAAATCAAGTATAATAAGTTGAGATTAATTCTAAACATGATTATTTTAGAACCAAGATTGGTCATATATCAAGGAGACTTAATAAAGGAAAAGAAAATAAAATTTAAGCTTAATTAACACTTTGAATTAATGTCCCAAAAGACATGGTATGGTGGTAAGGTATATATATGTCCCCGCTACTAACTTGAAGGCGGTGTGGTGGCAGGTAGGGCTGCAAACGAACAGAACGAACACGAACAAGGCTTTGTTCGTGTTCGTTTGTTAAGAAAATCATGTGTTCACGAACAGTTCATGAACACTTACCGAACGAGATTTTTTGTTCGTGTTCGTTTGTTAAGAAAACACTCATGTTCGTGTTCGTTTATGTTCGTTTGTTAATTTTGTTCATGAACGTACACGAACACAAACGGATAATAATGAACATAAACAAGTGTTCATGAACGGAAACAAACACAAATGACATATATTAACTTTTGAATAACATTGAATTCACATACATTAAGACATTAGATACATCCACCTAAAATATAATCTATTTATCAAAAAAAAAAAAATTACTTTGTAGAGGGCATTGGAGGTGGATGGCAGAGGGCGTTGGAGGGAAGGGCATCAATGCTGGAACGTGGAAACATATAATGAACTTGGATACAAAAAAAGTAAGTTTATTGATCTCATTAGTCATATATTTACCCCATATATATTATTTGTTGGGTAAAATAAATAAAAATAAAAGAATATAAATAAAAGTATAAAAATTAAAAACCTTAATAAACTACCGAACAAAAACGAACACGTCACCGAACGTTCACGAACATAAACGAACGAACGCGACCTTTGTTCATGTTCGTTCGTTTAACTAAACGAACGGAATTTTTTGTTCGTGTTCGTTCATTTACTAAACAAACGAACATGAACGAACTTCCCGCCGAACGGTTCATAAACTGTTCGCTGAAAGTTCAGTTCGTTTGCAGCCCTAGTGGCAGGTTAGTGTGTGGGTTGAAGAGCCGTCAATAGCCTTGTGCATCACCGTTACTGACTTGATGAAACACGTGTAAGAATCTTATTCGAGAAGCGGAAAAAGCCAATAATCACGATGGTGATGACGCTACTATGGATGATACGGGGATGAAGAAATCGAAAGGTATTCAAAGGAATTTTTGTCCCAACCTCCAAGCTTTTCGAAGCAAAGGAAGATACGTTCATGTGAATGAAACATAGAGCAAAATGGAAAAGCTTAACTTTAGATGAGTGTTCTTGGTAGAATGAAAGCTTTTTGACATGCTTAAAAAACATGTGTTTCCACTATATTTTAAAGGTGAATGGTTAAAATTTCACAATTTGCAAGTATAAAAGTATATAGGATTAAGTTTGTGGTTAAAAAATATTTACATTTTGAATATAGTTTCATTGTTATTGAAGTTTGTGGTTAAAAAATATTTACATTTTGAATATAGTTTCATTGTTATTGAAGTGAACACTCTGACCAAGTCAAAGATCCAACCGATACGGACCATCATGCTTGATGCGTCCACATTCAACGTGTTCACAATGCAAGTCGAGTAGAATTGGTTACCCGTCAAGTGAGTTGGAAGAAAACGGTTGGTTGGACTTGTAGTCAAAGTTATTTAATACAGATTTCTGTGCTGTACTTTGTAATAAAAAATCCATCAGTTTAAATAAAAAATTAATAACTTATGCTGTATATTTACATAGTTATTTGATTACACCGTGACTTAATTTAAGATAGACATAAACCAATCAATTTGGCAAAGCTATTTTACTTTTCTCAGTTGTTAATTAAAATTTATTATAATATTTTGAGCAAAACTAAGGAATAAAAGTCGATGTGTGTAATTGATATTTTCTAAGGAGGAATTTCGTATATTTCGTTACAAATACAGTGAACATCAAATACATTCCATTTAGACTTGAAATATCATATATGTCATATTTAAGTAAATATATTTCATTTTACCCTGTCAAATTAAACCTAATTAACATCAAAATCCCTTTGTTTACTTTTTACTTCAGCAAGGATTGAGTTGGTCATGCACCATTAGGCTAAAGGGTGTGATCACTCACTAGTCACTCCTATATCACACATCTGCTAACTCAGCATTAGTATTACCTTACCATTCCTTTCCACTAGCTCTTCATCTCATTCTCTTCTTGACATTGTTCACCTACCCATATCATTTTTACACAATTCATTTAATTTAACTAAAAAGTTTTCATTCATAAAAAAGGTACCCTGAATTAAAAGTAAAAATCACACATTTAAAAGAAACTACATAATTAAACTTCTAATGATATCTAACAACCCATCATTTTGTCGCAATCTTATCTTTCATTTTTCTCACCACTACTCGTTCTCTAGAGGAAATTTCAACTTGTCCGAGTTAAGTTTAACTATTTCATCTTGTCCGAGTTAGGTAATATTTTTACACAAATAATATGTTGATAATATTTGGGTTTATCAATTTCGGATCAGGCGGATCCGAACCCACGACTCTACATATTTGTCACCTCAAAAGAATTCCTATAGTAACGTTTAAAATACCATTCTAACATTGTATTTAACGAATTTTAAACACTGCGTATAAAATAAGCTTGTTTTTTTTCTTTGTTTTGCATTCAATCGACGGAAAAATCAAAGCTAAATAAAAGTCTTTGATCAAAGAAATTCCACAGGCCACAAACAAGTCAAAGTAATAATCCGCCATGAATGGTGGAAGCCAAAGTATGCCTTAGCATTATAAATAGGTAACATTTAAACACCAAACTAAACTACCTTCACTTCACTAGATTATTATAAAGAACACAAATCAAATTTTCTAACTAGTTATTAATTTGTGTTCTTATTAACAATGGATTCCTTCTATCTCTTCAAGACATTTTTCGTTTGTGCTGTTATTTTCACCTTATCGGTGGAAGCCACGTTAGGTAACTTTTGACATATCGTTTTCAAGTTTTATTTACATATAAACGAAATAACATTTTTAAAATGCCATTTCGTATGTAGGTAACATTGCGTGCGAAAATTTGAACAAGGATTCATGTGCGTTTGCGGTTTCATCAAGTGGGAAGCGTTGTGTGCTTGAGAAAAATGTCCGAAGGAGTGGGAAAGAGGTGTTTGTTTGTAGTACCTCACAAATTGATACTGATCAGGTCACAAACTGGATTGAAAGTGACCGTTGCCTAAAGGCATGTGGGCTTGACCGTAACGTTCTTGGGATCTCTTCTGACTCTCTTCTCGACTCTCGGTTCATGCAAAAACTTTGCTCAACTCAGTGTTACACTGGGTGCCCCAACATTGTTGATCTATATTTCAATCTTGCTGTGGGTGAAGGTAAATTGGCTTCTTTTCTAACATATTATTTTCATGTAAAATAACCATTCTAGTATTATCAACTACATATGTTTGATTGTACTTAACCAAATGTATTACTACTTGTTATATGAAAAGGTGTATATTTGCCGAGCCTATGCCAAAGCGAAGGAGATGACAAAAGAAGAGGGATGAGTGAGATCAGGAGTTCAGGCAATGTTGCGCCCGGACCAACAGCGCCAGCAAAATTTATGGTTGACGTTTCCCCGGCCATGGCTCCATCTCCAACCGGTCCCAATTAGTGTAATTTCATGCTAGATTAGGCCTGAGACAAAGTCTTTGATACTTTGATATACGAAATTCGCGTGTTTGCTAGTTATACTCAAATAAGGATTACTTATACAGAAATAAAGATGTGTAATAAACCTCCCTTTCGGTTACGCCTTTAACAAAAATAATCTAGTCGAGCTAAATATTCAGTAGTTGGTATCTCATTTTCAGAAAACATTCTAGTGCTTACTAAAGGGTCATATATGCCAAAGATGATCAAAGATGCAACTTCGCTAAAGCTAACTACATACGTTGTAATGTTTAACGGCCCCGTCACAATGCACCGGTCTTAGACCGACTTAGTTATTGTTTTTTATGTTAATGTTTCACATGTATGATTCAACATTTTTAGTCGTTTCATTCGGTTTATTTATTTCACTTTTTACATGAACTTTTCCGATTTTGCTGATCGCTGACCACGGTGCGGCATTGGTTCTACTTGGCACGGTTTTATGCCTCCTCCGCAACACTAGAGACTTAGGGGCTGTTTAGTTGATTAAGTGCTGAATCATTAAAATGTCTGAATGATTAAGATGTCTGAATGATTAAGTGCTGAATGATTAAGTGCTGAATCATTAAGTTGGACCTCTTAATGGTTAGTTTTCTTGTCCCAGATTGGTAGGAGAGCCTCATTAAGGTTCAGCGTAGTTCAGTGCTTAATGGTTCAGCAACATATCAAATCTTAATGGTTCAGCCTTAACCATTCCATTCAGAAGCTGAAACAAACGCGCTGAATGCTGAAGCATTCAGTGCTGAATGGTGAATCATTCAACGCTGAATGGTTCAGAGCCTCATTAGGAGACTTACCAAACAGCCCCTTAATACTACTTATAATATAGTTATTATATATAGCACTCGTGAAAGTTTAGCAATATAATTTTTTAATTTTAGTGTGGATTTTACACTTATTTACAAAATTTGATGAAATTTTTTTTTCAATTTGATGGATTTGTTGATACTTTGATACAAATGTTTTAAATACCGACCGATAATACCGGTAATACTAGCAGCTGGCCTCGAGCCTAGTACGATAAGGGTTGGTTAAACCTAAAGTTGGCAATTGCAGACACAGACACGATAACACGACATGAACCTACGCGACCTTAACATGTTTCATGTTTGATCTTAACATGTTTCGTGTCTAAATAGGTCAAAGATATGCTAACATGTTAAGCAACCGTTAAGACATGTTAATAATTTTTGTTTAAAAATGTTATATATGGGGTTGGGGTATACCTTATACATATGCGGATCAAAGATGAATGAACCCTAATTTACAATTTTCAAATCATAAAGCACAAACATATACAATGCTCAGTTATCTCTCCTTATCCTTCTCAATTCCATTGTCCTTGTCCGCCGTCACCTGTCCACCATCCCCGTCCACTATCACCCATAACTCGTCGACCATCACCCGTCCTTCTTATCAATGTCGGCGCCGCTCCGTCTGTCATTCACATGTTTGTGGGTACGATTTCATGGTTAATGTTTATAAATAGGTTCATCTCTTATCGTGTTTAGAAAAAATGACACGATAAGTTATCGTGTCGTGTCCGTGTTTACATGTTTCGTGTTTATGTCTTAACATGTCGTGTCTAACAGCAAACGATAAATGTTATGTAATGACGGTAAATCTAGTAATACTAGTTTAATCCGTTATACCAGTTTTGTTAATCTACAAACTGGATTTTGTTTATTCTCAATTTCTATAAAATCCTTATAATTCAGAAAAGAGTGGCGGTGCAGCTTGTTGTCTGTGTACCTTCTATTTTGATGTAATGTGACAAGTTTAAGAAATGAATATTAAAAATTTATTTGTAAAAAAAATAAAAAAATTTCGAGATTTACCTATTATTTTTCGGTAAAAAAAGTGAAAAAAACATAGCGATCATTGATCGCTTACTGCAAACAGTTCCAGGCTTCCCATCGAGGTTACCGGTCCTTTTCATTGTTGCGCTCCAAGTTCAAATCGAGTACTTTTGGAGTATTTTTTATTATTATGCTTACATAATCATTTACTTATAGATTAGTTTTTGAGTTGAAATTGAAACATTATAAAATTATAGAGTTAACTAGTAAAGCCGGTAATACCGTCCAATACACACGGTAGTACCGGCTAATCTATTTCTCAACCCTTCCAAGTTCAGTTTAAAGCCGTTTTTTTATAACATCTATACATATAATAAACCAAAGCATTTTTAATGACATGTCATAATATTATGCAATCTCTTTTTTGAGAGATGCCACATAGGATATGATGTGGCAACTCTAGACCATTTAAAAAAGGAATAAATATGGTTTAAATATGATTTAACATAATCTATTAAATACCTAATCTACTAAATGTAAATATTAAAACTTTATTATTTTCTCTCTCATGTTTCCTCTCATAACTTTTAAATGTTAATATTTTTTATATACGAGATTTTTTAAAGAAAAAAATTACACCAAATTAACGAGCGTTTTATTATCTTTCCAACGAGTACCATAGTGCTATATAAAAAACGGAGAGAAAAAAACGACTATTTTTTGTAACCTGATAGGTATTGTGTCAGGTTTGGAATTAGTTTAAAAAAATTGTGATTTTGGGTCGGGCCTGGGATTAGGTGATACCCGACCCAATTACCTTTTTTTATATTAGAATATGATAACTTCTGGCAGAGATTTGTTTAAAATAATAATAATAATAATCATCATCATTAATCATATATTGGCAGATGCCATTTTTATAGTTTAGATACTTCTAATTTTAGTCACTTTACTTAGATTTCTCAACCCGGGACGCTCCCGGGGTATAAACTAGTTCCTTGATAGGCTATTTCAAAGTGCAGCTAGGGCTTCATATTATTACAGGCTTAACACACCCCTGAGTCCAAACCCTCTTTCTTTACACAGGGTTTATCTCTTCGCCTCCTTCCTTCCTTTCTTTTCCGTACAATAATGGTGAGCAAAAGACAACTATTAGCTCGCAGACGCTTCAAGCAAGAGCACCCTGAACTCTTCCCCAAACCCGAACCAACTCCCCCAAAGGACCCGAATAACAAGAAGAAGAAAAAGAAGAGTAATTTCAAGCGTAAGAAATCGGATCCCAATGACCCGACTAAACCAAAAAGACCCACTAGCAAAAAACACCCACTTAGAATACCTGGAATGAGACCCGGTGATAGCTGTTTCATCTGTAAAGCAGATAATCATATTGCTAAAAATTGCCCAGAAAAAGCTCAGTGGGAAAAACATAAGGTGTTTTGTTTGTTTTGTTTTGTTCTGCATTTGATTTCAATTCATGTTTGTTAATTGTTTTATGGCTTATGAAATTTTGAGGTTATGAACTAGTTGAACTGTTATATACGTGGTTGGATAGGCTGGGCTGGTGGGGTACTGTCTAGTGATTAATCGGGATCAAACGGAATGGTACTTTATATGTATTTTTCAATTTTTCTAATACATATGCACACATTTTTATAAGTAAATAAATATTTTAAGTCGACGTGTTTTAACCCCTTTCGGACCCATTGTTTTTAGCTATACTGTGTACATGATTAATCGCCGGAATCTACATTGTTTGCTTAGTGGCCGGAATTTGGCTTGAATAACAGTTTTGTCGGAATCTGTCTGGAGTCCCTGATTTTAGGCCAGCCGTTAGGGCCGAGTTGGTTTAAAAAATAGCGCCTCGGGCGCGCTTTAAGCTCTTGAGGCGCGAGGCTCCACAAAAATCGCTTTTTTTTTTTGTCGAAAAGCCCTGGGATACATGAAGCTCTTGGGGTGGCGCTTTAAGCCTGGCGCTTGAGGCGGCGCTTCAGTAGCGCCTCAGCCCAAAAACCATTTTTTGCCTATTCTATTTAGCCCAACAAGTGAAGTTCTATGTTGATTCGTATTATGGATTGTTCTGTGTTGATTATCGATTGTTATACCAAATTTTCTAACCCCAAATTACTTGCCGATTTATCGATTGTTGATTCGTATCTGCTCGACCCCAGCCAGGGGCTCTGCCCCTTGGACCCTGCAGGGGCTATCGCCCTTTGGACCCTGCTCTACTTATTGATGTCTTCCTCTTTAAGGGTGTATTGAATTTAGATGTCTATGTGCTTGGTCATTCTTATGGTTTGAATTTTTTTAAAGGTTTAAGGGTGTTTTATAATCATGTTTTTGTGTTTATGTTTGATTAGAAGGTAGAATATGTCATATTGACATATACAAATATTTTTTTAATATTAAGCGTCTCGCATACGTGAAGCTCTCGCCTCGCGCTTTAAGCTCCGCGCTTTGGATTTGGGAACCAAAACGCCTCGGAGCGCCTCACGCTTTTTTAAACCAAGGGGCCGACTAAAGCCGATTAGGGTCAACTACCGATTAGCGAAGAATTACTTAGTGACCAACCGACTAGCGGGTGATTAATCGCTGACTAGTCCCGATTGTTAGAACACTGGTTACATATTATTAAACACCATGAACTTTGTAATCACTATTAAAACCCACATCCAAATGCCTCCAAGATTTCAAGAAAGACTTAAAGTTGCAATCTTTTTATTTGGTTATGCTGATTGGAACAATCTTTTTCTCAGTTACAAGTGAATGGGTGCTTTATTTTGGTTGTTTGTTAAATTCTTTGATATGGGATTGTTAACTTAGTAGGATATTTTGGGATGTTATAGTTGTGGATGTTGTGTTTGCAGATATGTTTGTTATGCAGGCAGCGCGGTCACAGTCTCAAGAATTGCCCTGACAAGAATGAGGAGAACATTGACAAGAAGTTGTGTTATAATTGTGGAGAATTTGGGCATTCTCTTGCTTCATGCCTCCAGCCTCTTCAAGATGGTAGTTCCCTCTTTAAACATTTGCAATTATGCATACTTTGGGGGTGTCTTTAAACTGCTTATTACGGCTTAAAGTTCTAATAGTCTATTGCAAATGTTGTGATATTTTGATAAACATATTTAATGATGCAGGGGGAACAAAGTATGCAACTTGCTTTATTTGTAAAGAACAAGGACATTTGAGTAAGGATTGCCCTAAAAATGCTCATGGAATTTATCCTAAGGTACTTAAAGTTTATTTTTTACGCTCGTTGTGGGTATGTTGGCAAAAGAGAGGTCATGTTTTATCATCTGTTTTTGGGTTTGTGATCCAGTTGACCTATGAAATTTTTGTTTTGCAGGGCGGTTGTTGCAAAATATGTAGTGGTGTAACGCATTTGGCAAAGGATTGTCCAAACAAAGGCGTTAGAGGTTTTGGCATGTCCAATGAGGGTGACAAAAGACGTAAGATTTTTTTAAGAGTTTTTACTATAATAAGTGTTTTTGGATGTTTGAAACAAAATTGGGCGTGATGCACAACTTTTTATTGCAATTAACACGTTTAGAAAGAAGTATGTTTGCTCACACGTGTATTTGTTTCTATGGATCTTAGCATCTAGAATAGAAGGTATGGCGAGAGGGCAGGTGACTAAATTTGCGAGTGGTGATGATCTTGAAGACGATTTCACAATGATAGATGATGGTAAAGAGAAGAATAAGTCCGCTTCTAACGAACCAAACGTAAAACCAAAGAAGAAACAAGGGACTAAAGTGGTTAACTTTGTTGGTTAAGGATTTAATGTTCAATCCTGTTTGGGATGCAATTTTGAACTCTTTTAGGTTTGGTGTTTTATGTTTTCAAGAGTTTGTAAAATGAATATCAAGATAAGAGTTTATAAATGGTTAATTTTTGCACCTTCTTACATTTTGTGATTTTACATTGTTGTGAATTTGTCATGTTTAAGACCTTTGGATCTTGTATTGATGTGAGTTGTGGTTATGATTAGGGTCAATTTAATTAGGTTTAAGGAAACATGTTGAAAGATCATGCATCTATCTTTAGGGATTATATTAGTTACATCATGCTATTTTATTATGTTTTACTTATAAAACCCGATCCACCAATACTACCAATGAGAACGGGTGAGATTCTCCTTTCGTCGGGTGGGTGACCTTAATGAGGGTCAAACATAGAAAAACAGTGAAAGCTGGATTCGAACTTGAGACCTCCGCCAGAAGGACTGAAGCGTGCCAACCCCTTAAGGTCATCTTCTTACATGTCACGGTACACTAAATTATAACAATCGAAAAACACACAACTTTTGAAAGAATAATTTACTTAGGAATTTTACTTTGCAAATATAAAATCATAACAGCTCATAAAACTATCATAAAATACATAATACATAACAGATTTATTGTTGGTCATAATATGAATAATGAATGGTGAATAATAAGAAGCTGAAGACAATTTCTAACCTTAAGTTCACCGAAATTTGTTGAGAAAAAGTTTGATTGTTTTTCAGTTTTAATCCTCATATTCTGTTACCATCTTTTCTTCCTCCTTTTGCATTTTTTTATCTATACTAGTTCTCCAATTACACCACCAACCATGGTATGTATCTCTTCATAATGCTCTTAATTCGTTTGATCTATAATATTCAAGATCCAATTATATGAATTGGGATGTATTGCCATGTGTTTCATTTTGGATTTATGTTGTAATGATTTGTGGATTAGGCAAATGCCGCGTCTGGAATGGCTGTTCATGATGATTGTAAGCTGCGGTTTCAGGAGTTAAAATCCAAACGAAACTACCGATTTATTACCTTCAAGATCGAGGACCAACAAGTGACGATTGACAAGATCGGCGGTCCCAACGAAACCTACGAGGATTTCACAAATTCTCTCCCTAGCGACGAATGTCGTTATGCTGTCTTTGACTTTGACTTCACAACCGATGAAAATGTTCAAAAAAGCAAGATATTCTTCATTGCATGGTATCCATAAAATCATATGTAGTTTTATATATCTATTGATACATTAAAACAGAATACTGATTTATTTCAGGTGTCCAGACACATCAAAAGTGAGAATGAAGATGGTGTATGCGAGTTCTAAGGACAGATTCAAGAGAGAACTGGACGGGATTCAGGTCGAGTTGCAAGCAACAGATCCTAGTGAGATGAGCCTCGACATTGTAAAATCGCGAGCTATCTAAATCTAAGAGATTGGTTTTAATTTTAATTTTAATGTTCTTTGATTCAAATCTATGCTTAAAAAGTTGTGATTCGAAAATATGATCCAGAATATCTACAGATTATCAAGCCTTCTTGAAAGAACTTTATTGGCACTCATCCCTCATTAAGGTTCCAAAATGTTCGTTTTCCTCTAAATTTTGCTGTAAGTTATTCTATGTCGCTTTCTCTAGGTAGGGAACCGTTCTTTTAAGCGTGAGAATCAGTTACTAGAAAACTCACCGGACTGCACCAGTACTTCGCCTATCCGATGGGAGGCTGAGTAACTCAAGTGCTTACCAATGTACCATCCTATAGCATTAGTTATTGTAGTTACGACGCTGTTGGCCTTGACAACTGGATCAAACACAAATCCGTGATGTTTGGGGAACGCTCCATGACACTTTCTATTCAATGGACATAAGAGTTTCTAGGATTAACTTTCAAGAGAGGCTGTTGGGATAACCGATCTCAAGAAACTCATTGTTGCATAATAACATAATAAACCTGTTAACGATTTTTATAATCACTCCATAGCATATCTCCTCGGAGTATAACAGTTGGAAGCAAAACTAGAGTAAAAGCCTTGGGTCGCATCGCTTACTCTACCTTGTGAATGAGTTTTGCTTCCAACTATTACACCTACGGATTTTGCAAAACCAGCGTGGAGATCAGGATATGTTTAGCAAGCGTTGTCTATCCTCTTTATGTTGGTAACGACATGGTCATGGTGCAACTGACCTCCGCATGAATGCTCCCAGAAGTCACAAGCTGATAATGAAGCAGATAAAGCTAGTTGTAGGACATATGAATTACACACACACTAGCCAAGACCAGCTTATTCACATTTTAGTGTCAAGATTTATGATTAGTTGCACCTTGGAGCAGTCAAAAGAGGATCCTCCATTATATTGCACATACTGTGGAGTTTGGTATATAGTTCACTGGTTGATTAACATTATAGTTGGTTCAAAGTATTTGAACACCTGCAAAATATTTGTATAAAAAGTTACAAATTAAAACACAAACTTTTGTCAACCCTCTCTGCATGACTTCATTAAAACAAACCAACATATAAGTTATTCTTGCACCATTACAAATTTACAACACATTACACACTTCACTCATGGTTCTTTTCCTCTGTTCTGATGCCCAGTTGGATTACTGGACAATCCTTCATCTGTCACTGCATCAAACCATACAAGTTCATTCACATTAATACTTTCTTTCACTTCCAAACAGAATAAATGACTACTCACTAAAACACTACTTACCATATGATGTTCCAGTAGTTCCCTGTGGCGCATCCCCTTTCCCGCCAAACCACGAACCCATCGCATCTATCAGCCTCTCACTCATATTCTTTTCCGCAACCACGTGGCCCGAATCATCTTGATGATGTTCATGTTCCTCTCGTCGATCGGTCCCCAATCGACGTCGAACTTCCTCGGATTCTGTTACTATTCCCATTGGCCTATCCTCCCCGGATTTCTTCTCAGACTCTTCCGGCTTTCCCCGGTGGAGAGCATGCGTTATAACATCCGATAACGCCTTATCTTCCTCCCCTGGTCTTAGTGTCTCCACTAGAGACTCCTTAACTGACCCCCCCTTATCGGTTGCATTCTCTTTCTCCAACGTGGAAGTCTCCGAACCTCGATGCACTTGTGGCTGCCCGGTCCCAGACACGCTCCCCTGCACTTTCGATATAACGGAACTTCCAGCATCCACCACTTTTTCATAAACCGGTGCCAAAGTCCCAGTAACCTTGTCTGTAATCATGTGTGCATAATCTGTTGAAGAGCCTGTCTTGTTGACAGATTCGTGTGCCTGCGTAGTTGGGTTTTGGTCCGAGTAACCGAGTTTGGTGGCAATGTTGTCTTTGGCGGCTGCTGCTTTATCAGCTATGGCCGAGGCAGAAGATGATATTTTATTAGCGTAGCTGCTACTCTGGCTTGATTGGTTCCCGGTTAGGGTGTCATACGGTAGATTTTCAGGGTGGTTAGAATCTAAGGTTTTGGGTTCGGATTCAATGCCCATCTGTTCAAATGAATGTTCAAGTTGTGCAAGTTCTGCTTCCTTGCCACCTGTGGAATAATTAATTATCAAATTACACACTTTAGTATTCAAGGTCCCAAAGGAAGTGATCTCTTTTGTTTTTGTTTTAGTTTTTAGGTGGTTTGGAGTTTTTAACCTGGTTTACTAGTTTGTTACTTTCAACTTGATTTGTAATCGATAGTATGACGTATTTAGTGAGATCCGCTACTTGATCTAGCGGACGGTACGTTTCTTAGGAGTTCGTGATGAGTTGATAAACGGGGCTTTTCAATATGGACACTTAACAAGTTCGTGATGAGTTGATAAACATGTCTGGGTTTTTCAATATGGACACTAACAAGTTCGTGATGAGTCGCTAAACACGTATGGGCTTTTCAATATGGACACCATTCACGTCCAGCAGTTCAACTAATGGATCCTCTACGACCGCTATCATTCACATTCGCTAGTTTTACCCTAGAAGCCAAACATTATTCAAAATGTGACTACAACCCATGTAAAAAAATTCAAATCAACAAAACCGCACAAAACATGAAGTGTCGGCGATTAAATAGTCTACATGTCACGAATTGTACCTGTATGCATTGGATTATCCACTTTGGTCCCATAATTTGAAGGATCCGATCCCAAACTTAATGGATCTTTGGGGGCATTAGGATCCGGGACCGCCCTCATCCCTTTCCCAACAATACCCCTCAATCCTCCCTGATTCACACCTCGACCTTCACCACGACTAAAAGCGGGTTCGGGCTCATTTCTTTTTCCTTCCAAATGCAACACCTCATAAGTCAATATAAGTCATAAGTCACATTTAAATTCTACTTCTTGCTTTTATGGATTAATTATACCATGTGTATGATCAGTGACACCAATAGGAGATGCCCTCCTAGTGGGGTTGGGTGCAAATGGTACCTCCTCCATCCCAGTAGAAGCGTGGTGGGTTGGCACACCATGGTTAGTTACCGGCTCTGGGCAACGGTCCTCGGCTAGCACCAATGACCTTTCCAAATTACTCATTGGTTGTGCCGAATTTGCATATAAACCACCCTGCCCTACCCTAGCCGAATCATACACTGCAAATTCATAAAACAATTTACACTTTTACGTACATGTAAAGCAAAGAGCAACGACGGACATACTATATAGGGTGTGGGGTCGGTTTTTTTACGAGATTTTTGACTGCCAACCTATATAATATTTTGCATTTAAGACGGTGTTTGGGATTGATTTTTCATAACAGCTTCTGCGTTTTGGAAAAAACAGGGGTGAAGCTGCTTTTAGATCATTGCGTTTTGGTGGGCTAAAAATTCATTTCAAAACTCAATCCCAAACACTAAAAACTGATTATTTGCGTTTTCAAAACACAATAATCTAAAAATCCATTTCAAAACACAACCCCAAACACCCCTAAAACTCACATACCTATACCTGCGACGGATCTAGAAAAAAAAAGTAACAAATCTAGAAAAAAAAGTTAAAGAGTTAACGCTGCTAAACAAGATTTGTTCACCCCGATACATAAAACAAAAAGAAAAAAATTTGCACTAAAAATTGTACTTCGCCAATAAAGTTCGGAAATTTTTGCATTAAAAAACAAAAATTGACTATCGAATGTTACAAAAAATGTTTTTTATGTTCTCTAGAAAAAAATGACCATCGAATGAGAAAATGACTATCGAAAGGCAAATTGTTGTAAAAAATGTTTTCTATGTTCATGATCACAATTAACTCACAAAAACCTCACTTAAACTCCTTAGTTGATACAAATGTTCGGATGTTAGAGTCGACAAGTATCCGAGCACAAAAAAAAAAAACCGGCCCGATGAAAAAAAAAAAGTAATCTTGGTCATATAACGAAATAGAATATAAGACAATGAAAGACGATATAAATTAAACAAATTAAAGACATACTGGGGGCACCATGGACTTCAGGGTCCTCAACTGTTTCATCATCATCATCGTCCTCGTCATCCTCTTCTTCATGGTGATGGTGTTCATGGCCATCATGATGACCATGTCCATGCTTCGTGATCGTGTTCTTTATTTTCTTGGCCTTCTCTTTCACTTTCTTGATCACGGATTTCTTCTCCCCGTGATGTTCATCTTCATTGTGATCATGACCTTCAAAACGTACAAACATACACAATAATATAATCAATTAATGTTACACATATAAGACAGTTAAATAAACAGTTTTTAGTTAGTTACCGGTGTGGTGTTCAGTAGTGAGTTTGTCGTCGTCGTAGTGCCGGCCATGAACGCCATGAGTGTGCTGCAATTGTGACTCCATTTTTTTTTATCTTAAGAACTTTTTGATGTTACAGAAGATTTTGATTGATGTTAAGAAGATAATGAAGAAGACAGTATATATATAGATGGGGATTTTGGATAAAAAAAAAGAAAGCGGCGTGTTGGGGTATGTATAAAACCGTGACGCATAATGTGAGTGACACGTGTAACAAAGTAGACACGTGGTATGCATTAAGGTGTTGACGTGTATTATTGTTAACTCGTCGGTTATCAGAACGGCGCCTAATTTGCGGGCACTGGACCGACGTGGGGTATAGAAGTTAAAAAACGGATATAGAAATGAAATGAAACGAAACGGCTTTCTTAATCGACAGTTTTAATTTCAATATTTTTTCTTAACGGCCAACAAATCAAACTTGAGCACTTTCAGAACATTCCTTCGACAAATTTAAGTACTCTAAGAGTACCTGAGTTGTCAAACACCAATTCCGGGGAATCACCAAATCCACGTAATACCAGAGACTCATGTTACGAATATGCGATAATGAGAATGTAGGATCACTCTTTTTTTGTATACCTATTCGACTAGCTTCATTTGCAAATTGCAAGTTAGTTTTTAAGTACGTGTGACGTGATAATATACGGAAAATGGATTTTATTATAAACTTACTACTCAAAATCGTATTAGTTCGTAGATAGATATCATGTAAATGTTTGAAAGTTAGAATTTGACCTACTTGATGATCTATAGCTTTATATTAGGTATTTCGATGGTGTGAGGTATAATCTAAATGTATCTGGAAAATTCTAGTTATAACTTATAAATAAATAGTTAAAAAAGTTCAATGTGTTGCGAGTGAGATTTAGCGGATTATAGGGAATCTTTTGAGTTAAAAATTAAACGAGTGACTTTTGGAGGCTCGAGGGTGCTAAATTACATTACATGTGGTTGTGGTGATGTGGTTTACATCCACCATAACGTATGTATCTTCGTGTTGGAAGAAAAACTACTTGCTAGTGGTCTGAGATCGAAAAGTAGCGAACTAGTTTGGAAAAGGAAGGATGCGGTGCCTGGGATGTGTGATCGAATGAAATGCATGAAGATCTCTCTGTGTGTGTGGTGTGGGGGTGGGGGGGGGGGGTTTCAAAAGGCTTCATTCCCCTAGCATATTCACTCTTTCAATTAACAAGCCAAGCTAGGTTTGATAGTGAGCATGCATCAAAATGAAGTTGAATTTCGGACCTAGTCCTGATCGGCGTCGAAAGACCGATAAAAAATAAGAGTTTTCTAGAAAAGTTCCAACTACCTTATTAGTTAGGGTAAGTTGGATGTCGACCCTCGAGGAGTATTGTGGAAAGTGTTATGTTTAAACTACTTAGTTAACCTCAAAAGTAAAGTAAAATCGATTGTTTGGATTTGTTTGGAAAACAAAATTAACTAAGAAAACTGAAAATGAAGTGAGTAGTAAACTATAATGAGAAAGGTGATCTCTCCAGGATTTTGGTTAAGCAGTATCGCCAAGGGTTGTATGAACTGTCAATTGAAATCACATAGACATGATCTGTGGTTAAAATATGATTTAGATTGTAATTTAACTAATGAGCTATCTGACAATGGAGAACTAGACCGATACTGTTGGTTTGATTAGTTACCACTTAACAATTTATCAATTATTCATAAGATTGAAAGAACAAGACTTGCAAATTAATCAATGAACACCGATAACAAAACTGATGTGGTTGATGAAATCAAAACAAGTAATTCATTCAATAAATAGTTCAAATCAAATTGTTCATACGAAACCACAATCGAAAATCATAACAAAATAATCACAAAATTCAATTCAGTGTTTAGACAATCACACAAACCCCAGCTACGTAACTAACCATTCACTAGGAGAAGATCACGGGTGGTTTAGCCGCCCATCTTGGTGAAAAACGCTTAAATAATTGAATAATAATTGATGAAAGGCATGATGAATCGGAATCGAATGGTTGATTCTGTGATGTTGTATGTATGTTCTTGGCACCAAAAAGCTCTCAAAGATGAGTAATTTTCAACTAGAAACTGCTGCCCTTGATTAGGTTTTTCAAATTATCTTTTATACCCACATTTAACAACTTTCCAAATTCTTCGAGTTGTCCGCCGTAAGCTACGCCAGGTGGGCCGTAGCTTACGGGCACTGAATGTTGTTCTTCTTTTGCTTCTGAACCGTCCCGGCTTTGCATATTTGTTCCTTACGGCCTACAGCCTCTGATGTAAATGTCCTTTGTGCACAATATGATCCGTAAGCTACGACCTTATGGCTGTAGCCTACGACGTTATCCCATGGCTCTCCAAAATTCATTTTCTAACCAATTTTTTTCATCCGAGCACCCCTGAACCCAATTTCTTCTCATCCAATCATCTATCCATCATCATTCCTCTCCGATAAAAAGTCCCGAACACTTTAATATCTTTGATTCCTCGTCCACGCTCGATACACTACGCGATTTGATCTTTAGTTTCTTCTAATTTCGCCATTTAACCTACATTCACACAATATCGCGTAGTTATCATATTCACAACAATAAATCGTCCAAATCACATTAAAAGCACACAATTACGCATCTTAATAACCATGTTTGACCCCGTCCATCAGATCCGCTTCTATGCCATGGAGATGGAAGAAGACGGACATTGTATTATACATATCAAAGCATAACATGCATTTGCTACGATAGCTTTTTTGCCTTCTTCTTGTTTGTTTGTTTTTTTACTTTTAATCACATCTTTATCATTTTCATGCTATACGTTTTTAACCTTTTTCTAGTTTTAGGTTCGCATTAATTATATTTATTTTATTATTTATAGTGATGAACCCAACTAATACCAAACGAACATCGGTATTGATATTCATTTATATGTTTTTTTTCGTCGTTCCTACTGATGTCGTGACGAAGCGAACCTATTACGACTAAATACATCATTACCGATACCTATAAAACTCTTGTCGGTTGCTACTATTCACAACCGTTAGAAATTTAGTTGAATATGGAGTTGTATTTGTTTTTATCTCTTTCAGCTGAACCGAACCAAACCAAATTGATGTCCGTCAAAAAACCGTCACGAAGCGTGGGAAACCACTAGTTTGCTTATCAAGAAACATAATGTTATGTTATATATAATTAAACTACTTCAAACATTTGTAGTTAAGTTTGAATCTTTCATATATTTTTACGGGTGTTTGGGTGCCTTGCTTAGGTCCTTTCAGCTTTCTCTGCCAGGCTTGGCCCAACTTTTTGAATTATGCCCTGGGCCCTCAAAGTAGGCTAAAACTAAATTTTAAAAAATTTAAAGACTAAATTAAGTTCAATCGTTCATATCAAATTTGAATGTATTTTCTTTTACTTTAAAATTGATGAGATATGTACTTTATGTTTTAAAATTTTATACGTTTTTTTCCGCCCTAACCCGACATGGGTATCAGTATCGACATTCATTATTATGGTTTCCGATCGATGTAAAACACATGTCGATATTCTTTTGGACATATGATTGTTCATTTTTGGGTTTTGTATTTCGGTTAATATTGCGAGTGCAAGTACCATATCGAACAGATTCCAACCAAATTCTCACCGCGTAGTGCGGGGGTATGGCTGTTCATGAGCTAAGCCGAGCCGAACCAAATCGAGCGAACCTTTGCTCATGCTTGGCTCGTTTACAAATCGATTTAAGCCCAATCAGCTGCTTACAACTAAACCGAAAACCGAACAAGCATTTCACGTTATTTCTCTTTGTTATTTTCCTTTTATGCTAGTTTAAGGTTATAATTAGTTACTGGATCATTTTCTTACACTATTCGATATATGTAAACTACATATAGGCATATATATACTAATATACCCATTGAAATCTTCCTCAAAACCAAAATCATTTTTCAAGCGTTTTGAGTTGATGATTGATACGGGCGTATGACATCAACCATGGATTGTAGAACTTGTAAGAAGCTTCCATGATTATTATCCTATCTAAACATATATGATATGCTGACGTGGATTAATTACAGGTCAAAAAGGGCGCCAACTATGTTGGAAAACAGAGCCCCAATGATTCCAAATCCTATCTGTCCACGCCACGCGTCCATTTTCTTGCAAGTTTCATATTCCACTAAAGAATCTATTATTCACAAATGTGCCAAATGAGCCCTCGTTTACTATACTATACTATGTTTAAATTTACCCTCCATGCATTTGTATTATCGTTTTGACACCAAACATTTATCTTCTGTATAGTTTCTAAAATTACATAACAAAAGAAACACATGTGTATGAGTATGTACTAAGGGAGTTCTTAACAACATATTTAATTTAGAATTAAGTTCTAATTAGTGACTAAAATTTACTTTGTAATGTCGTGTCTAAAAATAGCTCCACTTGCAATCTACGCATATAAGGAATATATGTTTGGGTTCTCAGGGGCAAAAGCAAAATTGCACTAATTTTAACGTTATTTCACTAATTTTGTGAAAATAACGTTAAAAATAACGGACGGTTAAGCATGCATCATGTGGTGGTGTTAAGAGCCAAAATACAAGGAGGCTACATGCACCAATCGGCCTTGTCCCGATTACTAAGTGTTATGTGCCTTATGTCCAAGACTTGATGCAAAACCACTAGGTCTCACTAGAAGCAACATTTCTATTCCCACGGGGTGAATATAAGATTGTCTACATCTTACCATTCTCAGACCCTATCTTAGTTTTGCTACTGGTGGGATTAACTGAGTATGATGATTGATTGATAATGTCGCATCTGAAACTTTGATTTCATGCAATTTTGAGAACTTAGGAAATTTATAACATGGATTACTAGATGAATAATTTTGACATGTTTTTATGTGTTAATTATTTAATGCGCAACCAATTGGTTACATTTCTCGTGTTAGATTTTCAGGATTCTACAACGGTTACAGACTTCTAACAATATTCTAGGAATATGTACTTTAAGTTGCATATTGTAGCAAATTGCGATCAAAAGCATTAAAATACAGCTATCAAAATATGAATAATCAATGGTGATTTCATTTAGGAGCAAAAATACTGTATTTCATAGAGGTTGTTTCAATCTACATGATATCTAAATAAATGATCACTTGAATTATGTGTATAACTATTGAATTTAAATGGTTTAACAAGGGATTATATATAATTTGCACAAAAAATAAATTCAGGGTCATAATTACAAAGTACCAAATACCTTAAGTGGTTATAGGGATGGCAACGGGCCGGGTTTGGGCCGGGTATGGCTAATCCCAATCCCGTACCCGGTTATAAAAACTTGTCCCATACCCGGCCCAAAACCCATCGGGTATGGGACGGGTAATTACCCGTCGGGTATCGGGTATACCCACGGGTTTCGGGTATACTAGTGGGTTTCGGGCTTCGGGTATAACTATCGGGCGTCAACGAGTTAAGTTTGAACCAATACAAAAGGCGAAATGTGATTAAAAAAAAAGGTAGGTTGCTTCTATAAGTAAAACCAATACATCTTCACTAAAACAAAAGCAGATACGATGTGAAACAAATAAAAGTTGTATTTGTTTCCCTTTAAAAAATTAGGATAACAAGAGATTTTAAACGGTATGTTTTCATAGGGTCATATTTTTGCGCATAAATCATAGTCTTCAATTATTAATATAATGAATGATATTAAGCTACCATGAAACTTCTCACAATAATCATTTAAGTTCCAAAAAATGCTATCTAGTTGAAAGTGTAGTTGATATCCATATGTATATATGCTTCGGATTTAGGACTTAATAAATAATATACAAATAAAAAAGCATATTTATTTAGTGTATATAAACGGGTAAACGGACATATAAAATTGGTTAATCGGAACGGGTAGACGGGTATATATAATCGGGTAAACGGGCATATATAATCGGGTAATCGGGGCGGGTAAATGGGTTTAACATTAAATCCCATACCCGTCCCAAATTTTCAAAACAAATCCCATACCCGGACCCATACCCGTTTATCCGATCCCAAACCCGTCCCAAATGTGTCGGGTATCGGGTTTTCCCGTCGGGTTCGGGTTTGATTGCCATCCCTAAGTGGTTATTTACAATTAGTAGCTTTTGCGTGCACATCTGTGTTTTCTTGGAATAGAAGTCGATGAGTTGGCTTCCAGCTATTAGTGCTCTTTAATTTTTTATTTTATTTTAGCCCATTAGGTTTATTTAATATAAACGTATGATATATATTAATATAAGTTAATCACGATAATGGAGTTGTATTAATGAGAAAGTTGAAAGAAAAACATAAAAGGCAATTAAAAGAAGCATGCTTGCCTTTTCTAAGTTTCTTGATTCTTTATATACATGACATAATAATAAAAAAATTCTTAATTGAAAAAGGAAAATTCAAGAAAACAAGAGAAGCAAGTGTTGTTAATTAACTTGGTAAAGGAAGGTTGTGACAGGTCAAGTTCATAATATTATATACAATTCAAACAATCTATAAAACTGTCACACTCTTTATCCTTTCCAACCAACACTTTGAACCTTTTCATTTGTGTCATATTCTAGTACAACCTAAGTTTCAACAAGATATGGCCATAGAAGAAGCCACAAAGGTTGAAGTAGCACCCGAGTGCCCGCCGGAGTCTCCAGTCGTCGTTGAGAAGGAGGATGTGAAAGCCATCGCTGAGGTAGAACCTCCTGTTCATGAAGAAAAATCAACTGATGATTCTAAAGCTCTTGCCATCGTCGAACGTAATCTAGTTTCTATTTATTTATTTATTTGTATTAATTCGTTAAAGTTAGGGAATTTTATTATGTCTTTTGATGAATTGACAGAACC
The DNA here is from genome assembly GCA_032199755.1 of Ambrosia artemisiifolia. Lineage (NCBI taxonomy): Eukaryota > Viridiplantae > Streptophyta > Magnoliopsida > Asterales > Asteraceae > Ambrosia > Ambrosia artemisiifolia. The sequence continues at coordinate 44,421,093 of CM063529.1, read as the reverse complement.
AGCAGAAGCTTGTGAGGAGAAACCAACCGAGGGTTCTATCAACAGAGGTAGTCTATGCTGGAATTAATCCTAAATTTGGTTAAAAGTGAAAGGCGACAACGTCAAAGGGTCGTTTATGATAATTCTAGGTGAATTAAATTAGAGATAATTGTTAGTCTAATTAAATGGTTTTATTTTATTAGTAAATTAAGTATTTGAGTTAGTATTGGTTTAGGAAGATTTGTTTAGGTTTAGTATAAATAGATTGGTAGGGTTCAGTTTAATTTGTGGTTTTGATTAACAAGTAAAAGACTGTGTCTAATATTCTCGTTCTTTTGCTGTTGAACGTGTTTGTGTGAGTCCGGTTAAAGACTTTGTGATTTTCATCAATTTGGCTACAATAGTCTAAGATATCTAAAGTCTAGTTAAAGATGATTTGGATTTTAAAATCTTTTTGAAAAAATAAAGAAGAATAAACTATTTTTTTTGTTTGTTTGTTCAGATGATGTTCTTGCAAAAGTAGTGAATGAGAAGAAAGAGGCACTTATTAAAGCATGGGAAGAAAGTGAGAAGTGTAAAGCTGAAAACAAGTAAGAGCACAATATTTTAGATGCTTGATAAATCCGGGTTTTTCATATATTAATGAACCATGATTCGCCTCTTTTAGATATAGATGTGTAAAACTAATACAAGATAATGAGGTAACAATAAAACGTCAAAAAGTATATTGATTTTTGTTGAAAAACTGATGTCAAATGATTAAATAGAGCTCATCAGAAGCTATCTTCCATTCAAGCATGGGAAAACAGCAAGAAAGCGGAACTAGAAGCCGAGTTGAAAAAGATCGAGGTAACAACATATTTACACTTAATAAGAAAATGAATTCAAACCCAAAAAAACACAAGTTTGAAATTGGTTAAACAGGAGGATTTAGAGATAAAGAAGGCCAAATATATAGAAAAGATGAAGAACAAGATTGTTGCCGTCCACAAGAGAGCAGAAGAGAAGAGAGCTATCACGGAAGCCAAATGCCGCGAAGAGGTTCTTAAGGCTGAGGAGATGGCGGCTAAGTGTCGGGCAACTGGCGAAACCCCTAAAAAACTCCTCAGTTGGTTTTAGAGATATATAGATTGGATTTGGATTTGCATTTGTCACATGCCTTTGATTTTATTTCATTTCTTTGTGTGCTTTTTATTTTCTCATGGTGTATGATTGGTTTGATGCTTCAGTATCTAGTGTGCATATATGTATATGACCCATCAATGAAAAATAAGTTTGCAAGTAACAATTTTATTACATATAGTTTCCAAATTCAAATATATGTTCTAGTTTGAAGACTAATGTCATGTGAAAAGTAAAAGAGATGGTAATCGGTTCTTGAAGGGGTATTCCGTATTCGTCAAAAAAGGTGCACGCAACCTTTCAGTTACGTTTCACTGGAAACGAGTGCAATATTTTATAGTTTCTTTCTTTTTTTTAACAGCTAACAAATCAATCCCGATCATTCACAAAGTACCCATAGACAAAGGAGTACTCCGAGAGTAACCCAGGTCTACCAATAATTTCACACCAGTTCCCGGGGAAAACTCGTCACCCTAAGGTCCACTGTGGTAAAACCCGGCCCACCAGTAACATTTTGGTGCCGACAGGACTCGAACTCCCCATAAAGTTATAAAATAATCATCTTAGAAAAGCTAGTTAAAACAAATTTAGTATAATCTAATCCTTTATATATTTGAAACCGAACATATATTTTAGGGGATGTATGGTACTTCTAAATTAATAAGTATTAAGTATGTTTGGTTTACATGACACCTTTGAATCACCTACTAAGCTTCTTACTCTTTAAGGGGCTATTTGGTAAGGCTCTTAATGAGGTTCTGAATAATTCAGCATTCAACGCGTTTGTTTTAGCTTCTGAATGGAATGGTTAAGAATGAACCATTAAGACTTGAGATGTTGCTGGACCATTAAGTACTGAACCATTAAGCACTGAACTAGGTTGAACCTTAGTAAGGCCCTCTTACCAATGTGGGGCAAGAAAACTAACCATTAAGAGGTCCAACTTAATGATTCAGCACTTAACCATTCAGACCTCTTAATGATTCAACAATACTTAATCACCCAAACAACCCCTAAGTTTCAAAATACAGTAATGTTGAATGAAAAATTAACTTTTTTATCCATTCATCTCTATTCATAACCCTCATACAATGACTCACACACCAATCCTTGACCCACCACCATATCCTCCACCACTAACTAATCAGGCTGAGCCAAATCAGACATTTTAGTGGCTATGAGTCTCTTACACAATCATACTTCTTAATGGCGTAAAGGTTGCGAAACAGCTCCTTAGTCTGACAGATTGTTAACGAAACCCCTTATTGTAAACATTAGCAGATTTTGAACTTAGTTTTCGGTAAAATTTGAGGGGCAGAACATAATACATATAAATCTTTTGGATTTTCTAGTAAAAATATGACATGAAGCGAAAAAACTAAAGGAGGGGGCATGGTCCACCCTGACCCAAAGAAACATCCGCCCCTGATTGTAATTGAGCTCTCAGCGACAAACAACTTAAATCCATGGGGAAATCTAGCTTATGCTCAACTTAGTGACAGATCTTCCGTCAACAAAGAGTTCCACAAAAGAACTTTCAAAGAAATCACCAATGGTTTTTAGTTTTCCTTTTTTATGTATTTTGAGAATATTGTATTCCATTGGTAATACGTCGGTGATTACTCGCGTATGGACCTCGCCCATCGGTGACAACGATGATGATATTCATTTGCCAGGAAGGTGCGGTACCAACAATAACACTTACCGCGGCCTTGACAAAACCATCCCACGTGGTAATCTTTCCCCGCTCCTACGGTTGTTTAATGGTTAAAATTATCACTTTCTTTTTTGTATTAGTTTCTATATTTTTAATTTTAAGATTTATAACTTATTTTTTTTGTTTAGTTAAAACTGATAATTAATGGTTAAAGGATGTGAGAGATGTGCATAGTCATACCATGTGTTTGATTTTATCTCGTAAACAACTTTGGTTGTATAGTTGTTTATGTTGAATATTTTGTATTTCAAACCTTGCAAAAATAATTAGATAGTTATTTTATAACTTATTTATTTTGCCATTCCAAGTCTTGGCAAAATTACCAAATAGAATAAGTATGGTGGGGTTACCAAAGGTTCTTTGACCTAGTGGTATTAAAGTGTTTAATAAGGCTTTACCTTTCTAATTATAAAATTTCATGAGTAACAAAAATATTAACTGTTAAAAAAAAGGGAAAATGGCCAAAATAGCCCGTTGACCGAGTGATTTGCATAAATAGCCCCCTCCCCTCTCTTTGGAGAGAGGGGTCACGGTTCCCAACACGTCTGAGACGTCTCCCGAGAGGCTTCCCATTTCAGCCAACAGAGGACCGCGCCACGTGTCGTTGTTGATCCCGAGACTGACCTGAGACGTGAGACAGACCTGAGACGTCTCAGAGACGCCTCCGGTGACGTCTCAGAGACGTCTCCGGTGACGTCTCTGAAGACGTCTCCGGTGAAGACGAAGAACAAGAAAAAAAACAGAGGATAATGAAACTTCGTCGGAGAAGACGAAGAACTCACCGGAGAAGATGACCGGAGAAGACGGTCTTTGTAAATTCCAGCTCCAATGGCTCGTTCCACTTCAGCAACTGAGGGTTTGTTCTTTGTTTGTTGTTTTCCGGCGAGAACAGACGGCGGTTGCAGTGGGGTGGCGGTGTTTTTCCGGCGAGGTTGGGGTTTAGTGTCAGGATTACTCCGGTTTGGAAGAGAAGATAGAATTGGAGGTCTGTTAATGGACCTGAGATCTTTATGTAATTATATTCACCGGAGTAAGAGGGGTGAAAGGGAGAGAGAGAGTGAGGAGAGAGAAAGAAGGGTGAGAGATAGAAAAGAGGGGTCAGAGAGTGAAAGGGAGAGAGAGAGTGAGGAGAGAGAAAGCAAGGAGAGAGAGTGATGAGGTGTCAGCTTTGTATTGGTTCATATGGGAAGCCTCTCGGGAGACGCCTCAGACGTGTTGGGAACCGTGACCCCTCTCTCCAAAGAGAGGGGAGGGGGCTATTTATGCAAATCACTCGGTCAACGGGCTATTTTGGCCATTTTCCCTAAAAAAAAAAAAGTATGGTGTGGTCAACACGCCATTCTATTACTCAACTTGCAATATCCAACATCAGCACAATTACAAAATATTAAGTAAAAATTTGTTTTACATGTTGTGGATATATAATTCTTGGAGGCTAAGTTTCATTAAAACCGTGTATGTAGTCTCTTTATGGTACAGCAAAAAGACAAAGGAATCATCTTCTCTTTCCGTGTCATTTCCACTCCATTGAGTCCATTCTATTCCTTCTTATAAATTATTATCATACCCTTCTATTTTTCAATTCCATTTCAACCCTCAATCAAACATAATTCTATAACCTCAACATAGTCATTTTTTTTTATCACTCACACTTATCAATTACACTACAAGAGACATGGTGAAGCTAACAATAGTTGGAAGGGTACATGATGGATTACCAATTTCACAAGGACCAATTTACGACGAAGACGACATCGTTTACAAGAAACATGCCGAGTTTTTGCTTCATGAAATCTCCATGGATGCCTTGCCACATTCCACCACCACCATCTTCCTCCATAACCATTGTTTCAAGTATGTTACACTTTACATTTTTATAAAAGTTCTCTAGCTAACCTGAGTTGTGATGCTAACTAATTAATAAAGCTACATGGTGAGAAATGATATTTGTTTCATCACATTATGTGATGTTTCATATCCAAGGAAGCTTGCATTCCACTACCTTCAAGATTTGCAAAAGGAGTTTGACAAGGTTGATCCACAACTTGTTAACCACATATCCAAACCATACAGCTTTGTCAAATTCGGTAACTAAAGTCATTTGAACTTTTTAGTTAATTTCTTGATGTTTTTAAAGACAAAAGTAGACAGTGACTAATGAACTACTTCACTTTACAACTCAGATAACATAATTTGCAATATACGAAGACAGTATATCGATACAAGGACTCAGACTAACTTGTCAAAGTTAAATGCTGATCACGAACTAGATCAACTAGATGTTCTTACTGAGGAAATGTCTGTAATTGTTGAAAGGAGGAGGAGATCAGGTACGGTACTTTAGTTCAATATATAAAGGTTGGGCGGAAAAAGGGGGTCAAGAGGGTCTGTTGACGCGTCACAAGAATTTGTTTTTACTTTGTGTATAAGTTCTCAATCTTTTTAATAAAAATGAGTTGGACGCATAGTTGTAAACCAACACATTCTACTAGCACCACTGTACACCTGCTCATCAAATTATTATTTTGAATGTAAATAGTTTGAAATGGGATTATCCCTCTGTTTTGTGACACGTTTCTGTTTTTAATCATCAGATATGCTGGAGAAAATGAAGAATGCACACAAAAGTACTTCCCCCGTATGGGAATCGAAGACTCTTGAGGTAAATAAACATATCGATCGTGTAAAAAGTTGGCATTTCCATCATGGAAAATAGCTGATAACTTACATATATTTCACAGGTTATAGCAGCGAAATGGACGCCAATCACAATCATCTTCGTTGTTGCATTTGTTCTTTTATGGAGCAGCTTATAAGCATGAGAATATATATATATATATATATATATATGGGGTGGGGTTATGGTACAAAGGGTGTGTTTTGTGAGAAGGGTGAGAAGCAATTGTGTCCTTTGGATCAATATAATGGATGGTTTAGATTAAATGGGTGGCATAATTGTAAATTGTGTTATACCATAATTACATAAAATAGTCTTTGAAGGGTATAATAGTCAAAACCACTCCAATTAAAAGAAATTAGCATTAATGTCGTCCCTGTTGGCCTCTTCCCTATCTTTCCTCCTTTTTTTGTGGTACTTTCCATAAAACTCAATAATCAAAAAGGGTAACAATTTTATTCAAATAACAAGGAATTAGAAAAGCAAATTGGAATTCAAAATGAACCGTAAGTGAGTAATAGTTTATTTGTTGTGTTTAATCTAGAAATTTCATCTTATTTTAGGCAATTTCAACAATTGTGACGTAGGAAGTTTCTGCTCGACCAAATGTAAAACACAAAATTAAGTTATGGTGTTTTATAATCATATGTTATTTATGTGTCATACATATTTTGTTTGGGTTATTATAGAACACATCTGATAGTGTATGTTCTATGATATGTGTTTTATATTTATGTGCAAGTGCCTTCTTATTTATAAAACACATATGATCATTGCAATAGGAGGTTGTTTTGGTGTTAAAAAGGTTGGACTTTATATAAAACACATAACGGGTTTGTATCTAAATACAATATGTCCATGGTGTTTTAACATCAACTAAAACACACCAACAAGAACTACCAATATAGCTTCAAGAGAAGAACACATAAAATTGTGTGAATGTAGATGGAGGGATACAGAACGATTTTAATATAAAAAGTGTTGACTTTAAAATCAAAGCCTCTTTATTCGAAATAGATTTTAAAGAACACATCACAGGTTTCAAAAAAAATATGAACGAGATATGGATGATTATTAATTCAAATGATGTAAATCAAATTGGCTGGTATGAAACAATTCCGTAAATCTCTCACTTGATTAAGAGATTGATTTTTTTATAAAACTTGAATAATAGTGTATTTACTCTATTGCCCTTCTAATTAAATTAAAACATTGCCACGTGTCACTCCCACATGCCTTCTTACCCTTCTCACAAAAAGAGGTTTTTGTACCCGAACCTTTATCTATATATATGTATACTAAAGTGTAGGCATGGTTCCTGGAACCATGAGAAACGAATAAATTTCTATGTATGTACAAATACAAGATTCTTTATTTATTTAATTATGTGGTAATGATCCACTCTAATTATTTGGATAATCTTTCACACTTTGTTATTGAATTACACCTTTCATATACATGAAACTATCTATCTCCTGAAAAGATCCATCTCCATATTCTTGCAAAACTCTTCAAAACCCTTTTTCGCCCATCTAATGGTGGTGTTATTCAACAACTTCGGAGACTTCGCTTCCCCGTCATATTTACAGGACCAGAAGAGCCCTCCGACATGGATCTTAAGATATTGAAGCTTTTTTTCTCTCGCCGAAATCTGGAAATCTTGCCGGAGAAGACTTAAAGTTCACCGAAAAACTCTTTAGGATTGAGAGGAAAGTGGGAGAAAATTTGGAGTCGTAACAAGTGAGAGGTAATGGCATATATATACACACTGCAATTAATGCAGCGAAAAAGGCGGGAGAAACGTGTACGACGGTTCAGTCCCAAAACGTGACATATCACAACACGTGTCCCACTTTCTTCAAATGACAGCCCACTTGCGCGCGTGACAACCACGCACCTGACACAGGACGAAATTTCGACTGGAAGCGTCACACATCAGGTGTCATTATGACAGACATGCTCCTGACGTCTGACATACCTGCCAAATGACCACTCGAAAACACAAAGTTACAATAACATTTTCAAATTCCAGCCACATTTACTTTTAATCATTAACGAGAGTTAATGCAAACGGCTAAGTATAATAATAATAAAACGCCACGTCATCACCCTGCGATGACTTGACGTAGAATTCATCTTACTTTCTCCGCACAATTTCTTTTCAGAAACGTGCCAGCCACGTCATCACTCCGCGATGACTTGACGTAAAATTCATCTTACGTTCTCCGCACAATTTCTTTTCAAAGATGTGCTAGCCACGTCATCACTCTGCGATGACTCGAAACTTCCCTTTACGTTCTCCGCATAGTTTCTTTTCAGAAACCTACCAAACACATCGCAGATCAGCGATTACTTGACGAAAAACAAGTATACGTTCTGCGCATAATTCTTTCCCAAAAGACTAAGAGGCGAAATACTAATATAGTCTAGCGCTCCACCAACTCTTTCCGCAAGACCAGGAGAAGCACTAGACTGGGGGGAGTTGAAGGGATAGGGTACTTAATCCTACGGAGGATTAGGACTCTATCCCAAGAAGTCTGCAGAAGCAAAAAGACCCAGCAAAAGCCCAGAGTCCGCGAAAACGCTGCGCGGACAAGGATTGACCCGCAGACTTCAACACGCGCGTGGTACAACACGCGCGAATATTCCATCAATGCTTTATCATACGAGGATGTACGGCAAGAAGGAATGAAGAGGATTAGATCAGACCCAAGGCGCACTCTGCGCCAATCAGATGACAGCACGTGTCAGTGGTGGTCCAACAACCCCTGACACAAGGACAACAACGTGACAGCTGCCACGCCCCAACCATGCTGAGTGCACAGTACATGTCAGGGTACTGTGCATGCATGTCCACCTGCCACAGACGTCTCCTCAGACGCCACAGGCAGGTCAACAACGTCGTTGTCAGCAGAAGCGCCGCCTGCGCCCAATTACAATCTGCCACGTGGAGATCTTGTAAGACACAATCCACGTTCTCTCACATCAGCATTAATGGCACCTGATCTTCCCGCCATTTTCATGGGTCAGGGACATTTGGGCTTGACCAAGGCCCAAACCAAGTACAAGACTTTATGGGCCATCTCCCATGACCTGTAACTTCTCCTATAAATAGAAGACTTCCTCTTCTATGCAAGGGATCCGAAAATACTAACACAAGAGCTAGAATAAAGCTTGTTGTATACTACTTGTTGTAATCCTCTTATTAATATCAATTAGCTTTTTACAGTGGACGTAGGCTATTACAAGCCGAACCACTTATATGTTCTTGTTCTCACTAACAACACACACATTATCACACTAATTATCTTATCCTTGGGTTACGTTCTAACTATTGTTGTGAGCGAAGAATCAATCTGAACTAACACGAGTATCTAACCATCATCGGTTTAATACTAACCGACGTTATAGTCATTGTTTCTTTAGTATCTATATGTGGCTTACAGAGAGCTTCTAGATAAAGAACAGTATGTAATTAGGCCCTAAAATTTTAAGATCCATATGCTTCTCATATAAGACAAATATTTCCTTTTTAGCTCATGACATCATCCTCTTTATCTTATACTAATAATTTACTTGATTGAGATACTCTAACTACTTTTATGTCCACACAACAAAAGATGTAAAAAAAGGTTATGAAACATGTGAAACTAAGAAAACAGAAAAATAGTTATGAAGCATGTGAAATTGACAGTTACAATACATCAAACGATAAAGAGCAATTTCTTATTTAAAGGATTTCACATTATCGGTGGTGTTTAAGGTTAGCTGCCAAACTTCACCGTCCCAAGATAATTCAACTGAAATATCACTAGTAGCAGATAGAAGCTGTTGAGTTAATATGTGTCAGTCGACCGTAGGGTGTATATGTACCTAAAAGTTTTAGGCTATACCAGTGGCGGAGAGCTTGAATTTTTTTTAGGGGGCGAAAGTCACGGGACCCTTAAAACAGTGGGGGCCCGGATTTAGTACGATAGAATTTCGAATGAAAACATATAAATTTACACTACGGAGCAAACAAACAGCGACCCTGGAGGTCACGTAATGTTTTTGTGTAAGATCCCAGTGTCTCTTTTTTTTTTGAACGCCTAACCAAGATGGCTACGAGGTTGGCGCTAGACCTTCAAGACTCAATACTATCCCATACCTACGCAGGTTCGAATCATGGGGTATCTCTCCCAATGGGTCACGATAGCACAACCAGCTAGGGCACGTCATCCAGGGTTACCCCCTTCACCTAGAAAATCAAACCTAAGGCCAGAAACCACCTCAATCAGTCAATGGTGAAAACCCCCCTACCTCACTCACACCTAGTGGGGATCGAACCCGGGTCTTATTGGAATAACCCAAGATACGTGACCACACAAGCACTACAAGGAAGGGGGTCTTTAGCGGCGACCGAAGTCGCAGCTAAAGGGCCATTATTAGCGCCTTAGCGGCGACAGGCCCTTTAGTTCAAAACAAAACTATCTGCAATCATTATGTAGGTTAAGTTAGTTTGGTATATTTAAGTGTTTCTTAATTGACAAAATTACAGAAAACGTCCTTTATGTTTACCCAAAGTTGCAGGTTTAGTCCTTTATCTTTAAAAGTTGCAGGATACCTCCTTTATCGAAGTTTTTGTTGCAGGTTTCATCCTTTAATGAACTTTTGGTTGCATAAAATGACCTTTACCACTAACGGTGTTAAATTATCTCGTTAACTCCCCCTCACATGCCAAGCATGTGAGGGTATTTTCGTCAATTTGTATTTAAAGGACCTTTTCTGTAATAAAAGTCAATTTGTATATTAAAGGACGTTTTCTGTAATAAAAGTCAATTTGTATATTAAAGGACGTTTTCTGTAATAAAAACAAATAACAAAAATATAAATAAAATATTATATATTCCGAAAACATTAAAAACAAATAACAAAAATATAAATAACAAAAATATTATATATTCCGTTCTATAGTATATATAAATAAAAACAAATAACAAAAATATAAATAACAAAAATATCTTCTCTTTCGAAAACATTAAAAATATTATATATTCCGTTCTATAGTATATATAAATAAAAAAATCAGTTGTTACATCCCATGACAATAAAATTATGAGCTGAGACGATTCATATGTTTTCATATTCAGTTATTCATATGGGTGGGCTTTGTATTTTTTTTTATCTCAAAGAAGTCAAATAAAACATCAAACTTTCTATAAAACAAAACATAGTATTTTTTATCTAAAAGCGGACACATTCTAAACATAGTATTTTTTTAGTAAACGACTAAATTGTCCGTTACATGACTAAATTGTCTACCTTTAGCATAAAACAAAAATTCAACAAAACATATACAAGCTGCATATATGAGAAACTATTTTTTCAATAATGTGCTATCCAGGAACACTTGTTTCATGTGCTTAAATTGGCTGGCCCGATCCATTTAACATGTTGGAGTTCAACATATATTACTTAATTGATTCGTGTAATGTTTTATTAGTAATGGGTCGAATGGGTATTTAAAAAAAATAGCTAAAAAGGAAATACTTTGGATTGTGGAAAGTTATAATATTTTATATTGTTATTTGTTTATATTTTTGTTATTTGTTTTTATTTATATATACTATAGAACGGAATATATAATATTTTTGTTATTTGTTTTTATTTATATATACTATAGAACGGAATATATAATATTTTATTTATATTTTTGTTATTTGTTTTTATTACAGAAAACGTCCTTTAATATACAAATTGACTTTTATTACAGAAAAGGTCCTTTAAATACAAATTGACGAAAATACCCTCACATGCTTGGCATGTGAGGGGGGAGTTAACGACAAACACTAACAGAGTTAGTGTAAAGGATGAAACCTGCAACAAAAACTTCGATAAAGGAGGTATCCTGCAACTTTTAAAGATAAAGGACTAAACCTGCAACTTTGGGTAAACATAAAGGACGTTTTCTGTAATTTTGTCTTCTTAATTTAATAACTTCAATTATACATAGGGTTGCAATGGTTGAGAAGGTGCCGGTTGACATAATGTATAATATGTAAAGGTTTATGCCAAAAAAAAAGTATGTATTTGAATTCTTTGAACCAAAAATAAAATTATCATGTGTTCATTTATCTCTCAACTTTATGCAATCACTTATACATACACATTTGCAAAACATCATCGATTACAGTTCTTCATGATATTAGCTATAATGGAGAAAGAATGACAAAGAAGAAGAATTTCTATATATGTACATACAATACACATACATAAGCGTATAAAATTAAACTCTTTATTTTTGTATCTATCAAGCATGATCTACGTACTCTAATTATTTAGATAATTCATATTAATTCTTTCACACTTTCTTAGTGAATCACACCTTACATATTAATGAAACTATCTATGTCGAAATCTCCATCATTAAATCCAAATATTTGATCAATTGTCATATGAGCTTGAAGTACATTTTCATTTGAACCCATGTCTAGACAGTTTTGAGTCTCGACGCCCTCAGATGACCCTTTATTATGCTGCCATTCATGATGGATGTTGTTTAGTTGAAAGTTTGGACCATGACTTAGTGCATGATCACATGACATACCAAAGTCCTGTTGAAACTCATCTAGGCTAATCCACTCAGCAAATAAAAGTTTTGGTAAGTTGCTAATCTGGGAAGCTTGTGGGACTGAGTCAACCATGTCAGTAGATGAACTGATGGCAAAGTTGGAAGTATTTAGGCATGATGAAGATGGTTCTTTACCTGAAATGTTTGGGTGTGTGTTATCAAGTTTGAGATGTTTTGATTCGTCTACTTTCTTCTTGAGGTGAGAATGCCAGTGGTTTTTTATCTCGTTATCTGTCCTTCCAGGCAAATGTTGTGATATTTGAGACCATCTGAACAATAAAAGCTTAGTTAAAAACCAAATTAAGTTAATATATCTAAACAATGATCAATGAAGTTATACAACAAATGCATTCACTTACTTATTGCCTAACAATCCATGAAGGGTCAAGATGGTTTCTTCTTCTTGAGACGAAAATGCCCCACGCTTTAATCCTGGCCTAAGATAATTAATCCATCTTAATCTACAACTCTTTCCATTCCTTTGCAAACCTAAAAGAAGGTAATGCGATTAGTAAAGTCTATCGTTTTGTTTTGATAATGAATATAATCTGCATGCATGCGTGAAGTTAAATTACCTGCATTTATTGGGACGGAACTCCAGCAAGCATGGCCATAGTTCATGACATAATGTGTTAGCTTTTGGTCCTCTTCTGGTGACCATAATCCCTTCCTGTGCTTCATCATTCGCTTTTCTGGTAGGTTGCACCTCATTTTCTAGATAGTTCGAAAGTGTTATGGAGAATGAAGATATTAATGAATGAGATGCAAGGGGGTATTTAAAGGGAATATCATAGATTATTTAATCTTCTCATCACCAAGTTAAATACAATAAAAATGGATTATTGGAAATCTTGCATATTCCTTCCAGCAAAGAACTCATTTATCAACATTTTCTGGTTGGTTTTTGATAGAATAATTAAATAAACACGTGTTCACATATGTTAATTAAGTTGGTGAGTCAAAATCAATGATTTGTTTGTTGTATTCCTTCGATCCTGTACCTCATTGCTCATTCTCATATAAGAAAACCTTAATCCTAAATTGCAAAAGTTTTTTAATCAATAATTATTAAGATAAATAAATTACAACAACATAAATTCATGGGAAATTGAATTTTAACACCCTAAACTATTGACAATTGGCCGCTGACGCACTAAACTACAAAATTGAACAACACCGCACTGTACTTTCAACTTATTGGCCTATATCACCCTCAGACTAACCATGGTTATTTTTTGCTGACGTGGCATGGTGACGTGTCCATTTTTGCTGACGTGGCATGGGGAATAAGCTGACATGGCATGAACACATCACCTGCCACGTCAGCAAAAATGGACACGTCACCATGCCACGTCAGCAAAAATTAACCATGGTTAGTCTGAGGGTGATACAGGCCAATAAGTTAAAAGTACAGTGCGGTGTTCGTCAATTTTGTAGTTCAGTGCGTCAGCGGCCAATTGTCAATAGTTCAGGGTGTTAAAATCCAATTTCCCTAAATTCATTTAAAATGTAAAAAATATTGATATCAAAACACTAATACTCACACAATGACTATTATTTGGATCAAATTCAAAGGCTTATACTATTGCTTGAAGTGAATGAAAAGCAAGAACAAGAGCCAGCTATTATATAGCCAGACTTACAAGATCATTTGAAACAACTGCGGTAATTTTTTTTTTAAACGTTACTCCTAAAAAATTTTCTAGATCCGCTACTGCACACACATGTCCCTTTAACTCTTGCCATACCAATCACCATGTCTTTCTCATGCAGATTCTTCAAGTTGTCCCAATTTAGATGCCCATATCAGTTATGCCACAGTTGGAGAGTAGTAGTTTTGTTGGGAATGCTTGGTTCAACCTTGGTAGCATCAAGAACAAACATATTGTTATTTGCAATAGATATTTTCATGAGCATCATACCTTGATTTTTAATGGTGCACAATCCATCTTCAAAATACAAAGAATATCCCTCTCCTCATCAATTGGCCCTCACTTAATAAGTTGTACTCCAAGGTAGGAGCATAATACACATCATTCAAAAGTGTGTGAGTATTTGGACCTGTGTTAATTCGTGCTACACCTTTTCCTTCAACAGTCAATGTCTTCTTGTTTCTTAATTGTACGTCCAACTTGAATGACTCATCTAGTTCCACAAAACTAGATCTTGAACCTGTCATGTGGCTTGAACAACCGAAATACACATCATTCAAAAGTGTGTGAGTATTTGGACCTGTGTTAATTCGGGCTACACCTTTTCCTTCAACAGTCAATGTCTTCTTGTTTCTTAATTGTACGCCCAACTTGAATGACTCATCTAATTCCACAAAACTAGATCTTGAACCTGTCATGTGGCTTGAACAGCCGAAATCAAGAAACCACAAATTATTTGCTTCATGAGATGGACAACTTTCAGTGATGAATGACATTGGAATTCCATAATGGCCAGTAAATGCCATAAGTAGATGTTGATCTTCACTTGTATCTTCTTGTTCTACTTGCTCAGCAGCTACATTTGCTTGTGTATCTTCATTATACCAACATTCCTTAGACATATGTCTAAACTTCTTGCATGTATAACATTGAGGTATCTTGCTTTTATCAAGGATCTACCTCTCCCACGACCTCTAAAACTTCCACGCCCCCTTCCACGTGTATATGATGGTCAATTTCTTTCTTGAAATACTTGCAAAGCATGCTCTTCATGTTTTTCTATCTTTTCAATAGATCCGCTATTAAGTCTTTCTTCTTATGACTGCAAGGACCCCATCAGCTTCACCGATGTGAGTTGGGATAGGACAAATGAGAC